>JAFBJQ010000048.1:256719-328794 GCA_016785345.1 Trinectes maculatus
TGGCACAGTTTTCTATTCCGTTACCACTACACTGCATTTTGTGCATGGTAATGAGTGACCAATACACAAAGTTCAACCTTACATTTACTATTCACATGAGAGTCAAATGAGTTTTTTGGAGGCTGATGTGATTGAAAGCAGTATAGAAATGTTAGACAATCACATGAAGAGATGTGGGATAAGCCCTGACAAATAAAAAGAGCCGAAGATGCACTCTGGCCCTGCTACAAAGTGGAGGGTGTGAGAACGGGGGACATGAACAGTACCCAGGTTTTGGGGCTTCGAAATCATTTCTCCCCTGTGCTGAAAGTTTGGGTGTGGGAGTTGTGCCTAAATGGACGTGCGACATACTGGACGCCCCTGCTCACAGCCAGTATCAGGCCTAATGAGGCATTAATCGGAGGTGTGGGATGTTGTTCTAAAGAAAAGCACCGGGTCAGCAAAGCACAATGAAGATGACAACAAAGAGCGGGGAGGCAGTGCCCCAAATGAGCCTTTCTCTGAACTGTATGCTCAGCAATCACTTCAAAAGCACAGTGACAGAATATTCACTACATTTCAATGGAAAACATATGAAAGGGCTTTTGAAAGCTTTTGTTTGTAGGTTTTCCTTTTTCACAAGGGTGATTAGCCCACCTTCACTACCCTGCCCACGCACGCACACAGACACACACAGACACACACAGACACACACACGTGCATGCACACTTCAGTCCAATCCAGTGAGTTCTTTAAAGTGTGATCATGCCTGCGTTTCGATATGACACATTTTTAAGGAAACACAGTGGATCTGACGGCTGCATTATTATTTGATAATATTTCATCTCCCACATACAGGACTGCTTTGCTGCATGCAAAGTAAAAGATCTGCATTTTACATTTGCAGCAGGTTGATGCTGATCTTAACTTCAGTGCATATTGAAGAGTAACTCTATTATCATGAGTTGAATGAAGAAGGACTGATTGATTTTCAGCATTTTCAGTCAAGCAGAGGATTGTTTACTATTCATCCTATTGCATCTGCCCCCTGTTTTCAGACTGCAATTTCTGGTCATCATTCTCAAAAAAAGTATCATGAAATACAAAAAAGATAATATTGAATATATTCTTTTGAGGAGCCTCTATCAATAGGAGCTAAACTATGTCATTTATTTATTTTTGCACAATAACCACCATGAAAAAAGCACCTTAAATCAGTGGGTGCCTTTAAAATATTTCCCCAAAGGCACTGGACGTTAGGCACCGGGTCAATGATCATAAACTAGTTTTGTGCATTTTATATTTGGTCCATGCAGCCACAGATGGCAGTTAAACCCAGCCATCTGGATGTAACTGTCCAGTCCAGAAAGTGTGTATCCCAGAGGAAACTCACTATCCCCAGATACAAGGAAGGGTTTCAGTTTGAACTGCTCCCAAAGCTAGTTGCCATTCATCAAATAAAAACGCCGCTGTAATTTAGTCATAGCACATTTCACAGTTGTGGAGAGAAAGAGGTTCATTGGCATTTTAGAATTAGAATCATTTATTTTCATGCTAAGTAACTGACTAAAACCTGCTCATTAAGATAAAGAACAACCACTATCATTCACTCTTAAGTTAGTATCTTTTTTGAAATAACTTTAAGCTATGGTTTAGTTTATCTACAAAAATCAAAAACAGCTGCCAGCTGTGGCCGAAACTGATATTAAGAATAACATGAACGTCACTACAATGTGTCACAGCCCTATGAAAAGCTGCAGTGTTGTTATGCCTCTTATTCACTTGTACTGTGATGTTAATGAAAACACTTTAGCATTTCCATTTTTCTTTTGCTGACTGCTTGGAAATTAATTCTCTGCAGTGTTTCAGCTATGCACAGGACTCGTATAGTTAAATAACACAAAGATCAGGGCATGTCAACGATTATGCATTCTTCATTTGCTTCTCTCTAATGTAGTTGTTGATAACATATCTGCAAATATAATGCAGACTCTAGGGCTAATTACAGCTGCAGCTGTCAGCAGTGCTGAGACGCTGGGAGGCCTGTCCTAATATGAGCTGTGGATGGGACCACCTGCTGACACAGATCCCCTGAGCCAAAGATCCAAGCCATGAGAAAATATGTTCAAAAGGTAACATCTCGAGTGAACTATACAGAAATACAAGATCATTTCATCCCAGCATTGAGGTGTGTGTGTGTGTGTGTGTGTGTGTGTATACTGTGGGTGTGTGTTTGTGTAGGGTATGCCAGTAATTTATCACACTGAATTATTAGAGTAGACCTCAAAAACATCTGGGGAACACGACATGTTCGGTAGATATGCTATATTAAAAATTAACTAGAAAAGAATACAATAGTGTGAAAGAGTGTAACACAAAGAGTGTACACTACTGTAAAGTAGTGTAAATAATTATTACAGTCCTATAAATAGTATGTTGTATCTGAACAGATTATGTAGGATTTGGTGCCTAACATCATGTAAAGGCCAGTAGGCCTATTGATTAGAATTGCCTTCCAGACAATGCCTTGTCACACCATAAACGACATTAGACTTTGATTGAGAATGTCTTTAAAGGCAACTGCTGGAAACTGTCATTTATTGGGCAGCTACTTAATTTATTCCCCCTCTAATGCACATTCATCAGAAGGATCAATAATCAGATGATTCCACTGATTATGTGAAATGAAATGTCCTGAAATAGCTTGTTGTAGCAATCTTAGATTACAGTGGAGATATTGCATGTATTACACGGTTGCAACAGTTTTTATGGATCAAGTTAGATGAATTTCCAAAGGTGTCTTCCACTTACTCTTGATCGCTTGTTAAATGCAAATGAGTGCACTCAGTGACATCTCAGTAAATGCACCATGGATCCTTTGAAAAGGAAAACAAATGACTAAGAGGAAGACACACGTTGGTGAGGTAGAAAAGAGATGGTACAAAGATACAGGCACTATTTCTTTATGGTTATAGATTTTTATAAAAGATTTGATTCCAAACATTTTCTCTTGGTTCCAGTTGAATGTTGACTGCACATGTTGTATGCTTAGTGCTCAAAGCAGTAGCAATTCAGCACTGAGTGAGATATTAGACACTTGTTTTTGACAGGGACCTCTCAACTGCCGTTGTCCCGGCAACATGGACACAGAGCAAAATGATGCCCTGCGAGTTAAGACGGTGATTTAGAATTACATTTCAGTGTGTGTCATGAGAGGTTGATAGAGGAGGATTTACCTGCATCAGACGATGAGGTCTCAGATGGCATCAGGTGCAGAATGGCCCAGTACCGTTACACAACTGTTGTGGCTATAACTCACTCACTGTAATAAAAACACAGTAATGAAAACACGATGTCATTGTTTCAGGTAATTATACAGACATGAAAACAAGTTTAATTTTATTTCTGCTAATAGATCCACCATCTCTCGTTCGCTAAGATAAATTACTGAGCACCTATCATTTGTGCCTGTGTTTGTTATCGTCCTCATTTGATTGATGTTTTGATATTAATTATTGCTTGGGGAAACATCAACTTGTAATGTTTTCATAAAATTAATTTTGGATCTGTGACAGATGTTATAGAAATAAAACTCAGCTATACTAATGTATAACACTACCCACTGCAAGGCTTTGTTTATTCCACGTAACTACTTCTTACTGGTGGTTAGTGTGTTTGATACAGACACTTATTAGGCGACTGATACACAACATGTTGCCACTATGATTAGATGGTGCTGTGGAGAAACAGACGAAATAGCAAGAAGCTGACCAAACAAAAAACTGAATTAAAACACGTTTAAAAAAAAACAATAATAATTCTACTGTCATTTATTATAGTAAGAGCAACATGTGTGTTTCATTACACACTTGCTCACTTCTCTCATTATTTTTTATATAATACTGTCAATGCTTGTGCATGAAACATCCTGCAGAGATGTAACTATTTAAACTGCACAAGGCAACGTGTTTTATGAAACTGGTTGTAAAGGTGTAGAGAGAAATGGCACCACTGATCAGATCACCATTACATATTATATACATATGCAGCAATGCAAAGATAATGCCAGTTCATTTCAATAAACATACCACAAGTGGAAAAAGAAAAAAATCTGGGTCCCAAGCATGCACGTGCATTGACAACTGCTTTATGCTCATATGAAGTCCTTCCCTTTGAATTGATGTAATCTGGCAGCTGTTTAAAGCATGCAGGCCTGTGTGTATTGCACGTGAAGGAAGTGCAATCATCATTGATTGCATCATGCTCAACTAACTCCAGGATATGCTGTTAGGTTATGGCTCAATATTCTGTCGGTTTCAAAATATGTGCAGGATTTTATAGGATGTGTGACATTGTAGTAAGACACGATGCAGGCGCGTGGTGTGTCGCGTCGAGTCACAGCATCATTAGACGTTATTTTCCTGACAAGAGGACAAACAACACTGATTTATACTAATCTGAGTGAATGTTTTGGTGAGCGACTTTCATTACATTACCTGACACCGTGACTGGCACAGCTGTTTGAAAGATTCGAGATGAATAAATTGACTCATGGCTGAAAAGATAACGAGTTACCACATTTTCAGAATTGTCTTTCATCTCACACTCCATATACGTCGCACAGCATGTGTGCTGGTTGTGATAGTGTTTTAATACATTCAGCCATAAATGAATTTCCTAACGTCTCATTAAATAACACAATGCTAATGCATTCTCACTGACTGCATTGAACACTGGACTGTTTATTAGAATTACCCACCCTGATGCCGAGGCTATTGGATCAAGATAATCAGCCAGCGCTCTATAATGTTCACTCGCGAAAACAATAATGGTATCGTTTATTAGCATTAGCAAATACTAATGAATCATTTAAAACTACAAATGAAAGTGTTTGCTGCTCATTAACTTGGATGCAATCATCAAGCATTAGTCGCTGCACAGGCACACGCCTGAAAATGACTGAAGAGAATTCTCTCTGTGCATGGCAGTGAAAAGCTGGCAAGGCTGGGGACCCAGCTATAAATACGCCAGAGAACAAAAGAGCAATTGACTGCTGCAGCGTAGGTGTTACACCATCTGTTAAGACAACAGGAATCTACAGTGTGCTACCTGCTGCCTTCCTGTAAACTTCTTAAACCAAGACACAAACTGGGATTTTTTTTTTAATGTAAACACATTGTGTCTCAAGACAAACTTTGTCAGAATGACAGCTAAATATTTCCCTCTGTGGGATTGGGACTGAAAATTCAATCCATGCTTGCAACAGGTGAAAAAGCATTTCCTGACTAGTTTGACAAAAACAAGCTGTGATCACCAGTCTGTGTATCTGTTTAGTGTTTGACAGCAGAGCTACTTAATCTTGACAAGGACTCACCTTTTTTCAATGCTAATCAGCGCACTACGCACAACACTGCGATGTTGTTGAGACATATTGAAATTGGGATTAACGCACTTCAGTATAACAGGACTTCAAACACAATGCAAAAGACAGATGCGAGACATTGGGTATAACTGAGGAGACTTCAATATGCTGAATATTTCCCCCTGTAGCATTGCAGTGTATTTAGTTAGGACTCAGTGGAGGGAAGGTAAAACCCTAAAGCATCTGCACATCATGAAGCTATAATTAAGGGTTTCATCAAAATACAGTATGTCAGCTTGCTGTTTATTGTTTTTTCTTACGATAAGATATATTCATAGATATAAGATTCATGCCTCTGGAAGTTGTCATAACACAAAATACTAATGACTTTCTCACAGAGATATTTCCAGAGCACTTGAAGTATGTTTGAAGACTCTGCTTTAATGTCGAGGACCTGGGAAGATCAAATGGGAAAAGCTCTGGCAGACTAAACACACAGTTGCCTACAGGTGCCTAATTAAAAAGAGTGATCTAGGTCATTTTCAGTTACATCTAGGTCATCTCCAGCAAAGAAAGACTTCAAACTCGAAACCTGCATTTTTGTATCTACTCGGTAACAGCACAAGACAAAGGAAAACAAGGATGTGTTCTATACACAGCCTCAAATGAGATGTCTGAACAGAATTATTGTTAATTTGGAGCCATGTCTCTGACCATCTGATAAATGTAATCTTATATTTGCAGAGTGAATCACAACAGGAACGTTACAGACCAAAACAAAAAAAACACAATTATTAAAAAGGTTGCTAAAACCCCATATTACACATATTTATTTGACCCATTGTCAGTATAAAAACTCATTATAACTAAAAACTAAACTATATAAGTAACTATATCATTACTAAAAAAACATTATAGCAGCACTTAATATTAAACAGAAAAGCTAAACAGGATGATCAAACATTGGTTGATGATATAACTATATATACTATGAAACATATTCTACAGAGCACATATTATACTGTATATTGGCACCAATTTATGCCACATTGATTTGGGAACCTTTCCCAATTAGCATGTTTTAATTTCCTTACATTTAACGAGACCTGACCCCTCGAGGTGGCAGACGAGAAAATGCTCGCGTGAATCATTTGAAAGGCAATGAAAAACAAACATTATTAGATAAAAACACTCATATCATGCTGGTCCTTGTGCTGAATGGCCTGGCAATAAGAAAAAAAGGTGAGTTTGATAAAATAAAAAAAACCAATACATGTTATACAAAGAAAGCCTGTGAAGGACAGTTTTTGTATGGTTTAGTGATTTAATGAGACAGTGTGGAACCCAAAGCAGCACTTTGAAAATATATTCTGTTATCTTTTTCTGCTTTTGATGTTTTGTTGCTCCGGTAATGAACACAATTATCATCCATTCTGTTGCAAAATGGATAGTGCAAGGCATTTTATATAAATCACACCTCTTCAATGCCGGCCATTTTTTGTACATGAAATCATTTGTAGTCTGAGTTGCAGATTTATTTTTTATTTTTTGGATACAGTGAGGGAGCAGGAAAGGGCATCAACCTCATTAGCTTCAAGTTTAGACCCATTCACTGAAATGCATCAGGATCTGAAATCAGTCTGATAAATGTAAACATAAATCATTATTTCTTTTTTGCAGAAGCAGGGAACAGCTGTTCAAGTGATTTAAATTTGTACATGCAAGACTGTGTATATGTGTGTGAGTAATCCATGCAAGATAGCACGGCGAAAAAGAATGAAGAAGAGAGAGGGTGAAAAGGGAAAAGTAGAAAAATAGTGAGTAAAAAAGGAGAGAGACAGAGAACTGTAGTGTGAGTGCAGTCATATCCATTAGATTTATTGTGGTGCAATTCCCAGTCCCTCCAGTTCTGCCTGAGGGGGACTATATTACATTTCATCACAGTTTCATTTTCTCCTGCAGATGAGAAATGGGAGTTCTGTTGCAGTAATGTAGCATGTATGTGCTAAATTTCATCTCTAATAAAATCAAACACATCACAACTCCTGGCACTTTTGCTACGGCTCCATGACAAAATGAAACACCATCTGTTATTGTACCAGGACCAGCTTATTAGAACATAAAAATCAAACACACCCGAGGAATAAGAATGAGGATAATGAATATAGGAAGTAATGGGATGTGATGGGAGGATTGGCCTTAAAGGTGAGAGATGGCTCCCTTTGAATCAGACCCACTTTATTCCCGAAGTACAAAGCATATACACTATAAATTAAAGGCAAATTGTACAATCACATGTTGACATTGTTCAAAAATGTTTGCAGACACGCAGCTCAGGACAGAGGAGCCAGGCAAAAAAAGAAGTAATAGGTTTCTATGCTGTTGCACTTACAGACAGTCTGGGGATAACAATTGCTATTAAAACACATGGTTGGAACATTTGACCCATGTGGTTTCTCCTGTTATTTCTGTTTTAAAGGAGAAAATAGTGCGATTACGCCACATAGCACATATGCACATTCCTGGATATCGCACAAAAATGCTATTTTTCTCATTGGTTTCTCATTGGTATTGGTTTAACATGTCAATCATGGATACGATAAATTTAAAGCTGGGTTGTACAATTGCGACATATAATAAAACGTCCATTACATTAAAATTTTCAGTAAGTGAACATCACTTGTGTAACAATATACCCAAATTTCATTATTATTTCTCAATATCATTTATTACAGTCTTTGTCTTTACACATACAGCAAAACTACTACACTACAGCATATCTTCAAAGGCCATACTACATTATGAAACATTACTCAACTCAATGTGCAGTCGCCTAAAACTGTTTCACATTGGTGAGGAGTCGGATTTCAAATGGTTTGGTGCTGATGCTATTTTGACCCGATTTCCTGGTTCGAATCAGTCTTGTGGAATTAGAGTTTTGCAAGAGTCAGTTTTTGAAACAGAAATGCAAACTAAAGTGCATGTGTCTGCAAATTTAGAAATTTAGACATGCATGCAAAAACCCAAGCAGAGGGAAGTAGTACCCAAGTCTGTGCTCGTTGCCACTTTGCAGCACAATTATTGCTTTTGTTTCCTTTTCATGTCCTGAAACTTATTATTAAATGCACAGAGGACTTTTTCAAGTGTAATAGCTTATTCAAATGTGATAGAAGGTCTTGTTCTTGCAGAGTACACAATATTTTCTCTTACCAGTATGCATGGCTTACAGTAATTCCTCACTCTATCACAATGAGCAATCACACTCAGGTAAATAAAACCTCAGACAGCAGCAGGCTGAAAGAAAGAACATTTAAACCTACAGTTTTAATGGATCCTATTTTTGCACTGAAATGTGAACAATTATTTAGTAGTACATAGTAAATAGTACTAGCACCAGGAAAATACTTGATCAACATATGGCTGCACATTAACCATGACTAATGTTTAGCTAATAAACTGCATATTCACTGTGCTTGGCTGAGTGCACTTTTTATTTGTGATAATAATAATAATGAGACTTTTGAGGTGGTTGTCTATTAAAATAACATATTCATCAGGGTAGTTTTACATAAGTCCCCAGGATCAGTGTTCAGTGTATCCACTATCTGAGCTGCTTGTGAGCATCTGCTTTAAACATGACTGTTTAAACCTCCTGCATAACCTGACTCAGATAATGGTAAGTGAGATTAAATTCACAGTAAAAAATAAATGTTTCATTATATTTTATTGCAGAAAGCTGCCGAAAATGTAATTGTGTGCCCTGAAATGGAAAGTCATTTTATTAAGTATAATTACAATTCCAGCTGCACAGTGGTTTCAGTGGTTAGCGCTGCTGCCTCACATCAGGAAGGTTCTTGTTCAACTCCTGGTTCGACCGGGAGTTTTACTGTGTGTGGTTTGCATGTTCTCCTGTTTTCTCCTGCTTCCTCTTACAGTCCAAAGATGTGCATATTGGGGTTGAGTAAAGTGACGACTTTAAAATGTCTATTGGTGTGAAAGGTTCTTTGTCTCGCTCTCTTGTCCTGTGTGTACCCTACCTCTCACCTAAAGACCCTCACAGGATAAGCAGTGTATATAAATAAAGAATGGCGGGATAATAACAATTATGTTTTCATAGGGATTCCAGAATTTGCCCTGGGCCAGTACCACACCTTAGGAAACCAGATCAGCAAGAAATTGTTTTGTCATCAGTGTGTCTATATCCCATTCTCACTTTTTTTTGTTGGGTACAGCTTGAGTGAGTCATAAGTTCAGTTTAGTGGTGAGTTTGCTGTTGGGCTTTTTAACAAGAAAATTACACCATAGCACAAATGAATTGTACAAATTTACAAATGTATTCATTTAGTAAACAAATCATCACGCATTGATTTGAGCCCACTCCCAGCAGGACCCAAGCCTCAGCCCTAGATGGATAGAACTGGAAAGTTGATGTGAAGCTTTGTAGGTCAGGTGCCACATGGCTAATGGTCCCAAGAACACACACCTGCCACTGAATGTGGAAGACCAAAATGCATCCAAGCAGATGTTGACTGACTTGCTCCTCCACAGTGCAGCAAAAAATTATGATGATTTTTGTGGAATAGGTGTGTGTGTGTGGGTAAACACAACTATGGTCATATGATTCCTGTGGCTTAGCTTCCATAATGAATGAACTGACTGAACTTTCTCAGGCTCATCATGCAGCCCACACAGCAGCAGAGCATCCATACGTTTCTTCAGGTGGAGGAAAAGAAAGGCTTTTAGTCAAAGCCCCTGACCTGAAGAAGGAACTGGTGAACCTGGGCTCAAGGAATCAAATGTTGGCTCATAACACATAAGCCCAAATCAAACTACACAGAACTACAGGCTCAACGCAGAATAACAGATTTGCTTCAAGTCAACATGGCTACGTCTGGTCAAAATGGATTTTTGCAGCTATTATGTTTACAGACCATATGACCTTTGGTCTGTTCAGGTAAGTCACTACAACTACTACTACTATTACTACTAGTTTTGTCCAAACTCACCATCATCATGTACCTGCTGATGCTGTTTGGGTGAAATGATGCAAAACCTCCTGGAGATACAGTAGAGGGTTACGACTGTGTAATGTCTGTCCGAGCAGCCAGGAAAAGACCTGAACATTGTGTGTAACACATTAAAGCCTCACTGCATCTGGGCCTAAACCACTGCTGGAGCAATACAAAGAACACAACTGCATGCAGAACCAAAGGGATCAGGCTAAATGACATATTAATCTACTATTATATTCTATTTATTCATTTATTTATTTATTTATTTCTTATTTCTGCATTACTCTTTTTAAAGTCTCCTGCCTCATAAACTGGATTTAACTGTCATGTGCTTTTGGCAGTCATGCAGTATCGCTGCTGGAGTCAGGTGGAGCAGTAATAGTTCAGCAGTGTTGAGAGAACAGGGCTCGCTGGCAGTGGCCTTATATAAAGCAGCTCATTAGCCAGCGGAGAAACAGGGTCAGTTGCTTTAGCTTGATATTGTGTGTCAGTATCAAATAGCTGACAACAGGTGGGGGATTAGAATCATGGTTGCACAACTAATAATACCAACTGCTTAACATATCAGTTACCACGCGCACAATGGACAATCACTGCTAGAGGGTAGAGCAAGCACTATGACAACAATGGCATCAACACAGACTTTACTGTCTTTGTTTTAACTGGAGCAAATCCAGTCAAATACATTTGATCTACAGTAAGGCACAGGAAAACAAAGGAGAAAAAAGAAGGGCAAGACAGTCAGGGGGGAAAATGATTTTCTTTGTGTCTATGCTATGTCAGTTTCAGTGTGCCATCTCCCGATAGTCATTAAATAAGTTGTGTTGTTGTTTTAATTATCGATAGTAAAGCAATCTGTTCATAATTACAAACATTTGCTTGTGGCAATTACAAACAGTGGCTGGTAGCAGTTTAATTTGCCTGCTCTAATCTTGTCTGTAATTAGAGCACACACAAGCAGAGCACCAGAGTTGTTCAGCTCCAAGGCAAACAAGACAAGACTGAAATTCCCATTATAACAAATTGCTGACTGCCTGTGGCACACCGACTTGTCAGCCTTCGATGTGAAACGTTTCTTATACTCTAATCCATTTGTTTAGCTATACAGTGTGGGTTTTCATTTCACCCTCTCTGCAAAGAGTAAGTCAAATGAAATTGGAAAAACATTTCAGTGTGTTGCAGCGCAGGTCTAATAGGGACTGCAAGTTGTGTTTACTCATGCTGCATGCAAAAAGGCCCATCTTAGATCATAACACCTATGTCAATATGTGCTACACAGTGCACATCAAGCGGGCATGAACAGGGTTTATCATTAGCATAACTTTACATCAAATTCATCTTGTTTGCACCTGCTGCATTAAATGCTGCAAACTGATGGTGAGATCAGCACTTGAAGAGACGAGGTATGTTTGTGATTGCAAATTAAAGATTTGTTTACATATATTGGCCTACATTAAATGTGTCATTTTGGATAACTAGAGTACTGTATTATTGATATGTAGAATCACAGGGTATTGGATAGACACAGAAAGCACTCCTGTAATCTCTGCAACACATACAGGCATGGCTCCAAAATTACATTAACAATCAAAATACTTGAAATTTTGGATGCACATTGCTTTGGTTTGGATCAATTGAGAACCAGCAGGTTGGTGGAGACCCTGCCAGAACTACCACAATGACTGGATTGTGCATGGAAACATGGAGGTGGAAGTGTGCTGGAAGTGCAACATGTGTGGTTTTATAGCTATTGGCATGAATGCAAGTGTATATACCCAAAATGTATCAGTGCACTTGGCAGTCATCCCAAACACTGCTTAAATCACCTAGTCAAATATGCCCCTTTTACACAGCCTGTTCAATGCTGTGCCCTTATTCTGCCCCACTGTTCTGTATAAATGGTACAGTACATGCATTGTTGATGTGCCTTTATGCCCACAGCAAGAGTAGTCTCATACCTGGATTGCTATAGAGGGATGAGCTGGCAATACAAAACTAATGCCTGCCTTTCATTCATATGCCACAGTGAAGGGGCTACATGCTGGCTTGTTTGGCTCAGAGTAAACAAGCCAGTTGGTATATTGAGGGATCTATTCAACAGCAAAATGGCGGGTTTTCAGTATAAAACTGGCTTAACTTCAGTCTGATTGAACTCTTTTGCCATATCCTATAGCAGATAATACTGAACTGATACTGATAGTACTGATTCTCTACAGTTCTGTGCAACCCTGTTGTCATTCGCTCATTGAAAAAAGGGAATCTCACTAATGCAGTCTGGACTGACTTTGCTGCATTTGGTTAATAAGTATGGAGCCTCCATTGACCCATTCATTGTTTATTAAATAAATTCTGCTTCACTCATACTGACCAAGAATGTGCTGCGTTTCGCTGTGCTGTATACTGTGAGACACTGTTTTTTTTTTTTACACCACAGCATCAATAGACTGCCCATTCTAATTGATGGTCTTACACTGGGATCAGATGGGATTCAGAGACTCTCCTCAAACACTGCCTCACAACAACCCGGATCGCAGCGAAGCGGGTGGGAGGCAGGGAGCAAATAGTTTGACAGGGCCAGAGATGTGTGTCTATCATGAATTTACTTGGCATCTCCTCTCACATGCCAAGAACACGTCTAGAAATCTCGCTCTGGTGTCAGCTGTGTCAAGCCACACAGGAAACCTGAGAAGATGGCACAAAAGCAGGGTTTTTTTTTCCCAGATCAGAATTTCTGATTCTGATCCTTTATGCTGTTTTACTGTAGAATGTTTTCTACGTACATGAATTAACGATTATACGATTGTGCAAATGTAAAGAAGGAATTGCATTGTGTATGTTTGTGCCCTGAAACATTTTCTTTCTGTCTCTTTTTTTTTCTCTTGTGCTGTAATAACAATAACTCCAGGGGAACATCTCTCACTGTCACTGCAACCCCCATTCCAGTCTGTCTGAGGTACTTTTTCCCCTCTCAGACGATAGCTATTAATTCCCTTCAGAGGCTGCTTGATGGAAGGCTAACAACATTTTATATTGTTGATACACTTCTGACTCAAGCTGCATGCTCTCAATTACAGATGAAAGATAGCTGGTAACCTGGTTACAAATAGGCTTCGCTGTTTAGATGATGTCAGGCACCTTTATCAAGCCGGGATGAAAATAGAAAGGGGGCTGTCTGTGCCCCCCTCCTCTTCAGCATCTATCTGCACTGATGTTATCCCACTGTGAAGAGATGGTTAACTGCACATCCACTTTGGCTTGCTGCCATTCCAATCTGGTCAAAGTGATTATCATTCACATTCACTACCTCTGTCGATGAGTTTATGTTGTCGACTGTGTTTATTTGTCAACAGTGCAAAAACCATTGAAACCATTTTCAAAAAGCTTTGTAAAGGGAAGGGACACAGGAATTCAATTTGGGTGGTGGATTTGTTTGAAGTGATGGATCCAGGATTTTTATCACTTCCTTTGCAACATTTTTAGTGAAGATTTTTTTTTTCTATTATTACTCCAGTTCTATTATTATTGTTATCGCACTGACACAGCAGCTGTTCTCCACAGCCTCACAGATGCAATTTTCCCTTTTGCCATTTTTAATATCTTAAAAACAACTGACTGAGTGTGTTACTAATGTATTATGACCACTCATGCCTTACTGTATTTAGCTATTATTAAAGCTTTTTCTGCTCATTTCTGTGGGTGAAGTTATGACTGTAGCTAAAATATATTTCATGTTTCCAAAACAAAGATGCAAATGCAAAATTCAAACCAGCAAAGAAACTGTGAGTATGTTTGCATATGGAGTCTCATTTGTGAGTTTTTTTTTTTCTTTTTTAGTGCTTAGAGTGATACAAGTGCATGAGTGCATCTGCCATGACATACACAACACAATTTATGTTAGTGCCTCTGAAAAAAAGCTTAACAGCACTTCAAAGACTGGAAAAAAGCTATTTACCAAGGGCCTTCATTTCCCCACCAGCCTATATTGGTTTCAATTTTAAATTAATTTTACACTAAAGAAGAGTATGCACACTGGAGCTGGAGAAAAATGTATCAGATTCATTATCAAAGCAAATATTTGACGGTCCCTCTGAACAACGGGATTTCATTATTGATATAAGCTATTTCTGGAGCTTAGATTTATCTCTGCGATTCTTTCTTAAGCAACATGTAATAATGATTCACTCTATCGGGGCTTTTTATTAGTGATAGCAGATTGACATTAGAGAAAGGGAAAAGAAGGGAAGAGTAGAAGTAAGAATACAAACAGTTACATAATGAATGAGCGTGTTACTCGGGGAATAAAGATTAGCAGCTGACCCCGTTTATGTCATCATCTTATTTCAGGGACCAGAACCTCATGGGCACGACAGTTTCTCAGCAGTCTTTTTCCTTCAGCCACCGCTTTCAGAACGCTCGCCTCCTTAAGAGAGACGGGCAGAAACACATAAGTCACATTCCATATCAAATGAAATACATGCCTATGCAATTATGAGCGGTTTATCGTATACCACGTGTTATGGTGCTGTCATGAGCAAAGAGAACGCGGAGATGACGGGACGATCAGGGGAGATTTAAATGTCTCTCTCGCTCACTGCTGAGGGTCAACAAACAAACACACGCTCCTGGTTAGTGAACTTAATGAATAAATCATTGAGCATGAACCCATCCCCCCAGCATACACACACATCAATCCATTGCCCATCACCCACCCACCCCACCCCCATCTCTCTCTCTCTCCTCCTGGACACTTGCACATCTGCTACCATTACATACGCTGGCCCATATTCGCCATGCTATCCATTATATCGTGTCATGGTGCACTCTGGGTCTCCGCCAACAGATATTAAACTCTTCAGAAAAGATAAACATCATATTACTTCATTACCCTTTTAAAACACATGCAAATTAGAGCCATTATGCCCCCCAACCCCCCACCCCCGCCCTCGACACACATACGTTCCCTTTATTTTCCTGGGTGATGAAGTTTGTCTGGCTGGTGTTCAGTCACTCCCTTTGTCAGCCATTATGCCCCCCCACCCCCCACCCCCGCCCTCGACACACATACGTTCCCTTTATTTTCCTGGGTGATGAAGTTTGTCTGGCTGGTGTTCAGTCACTCCCTTTGTCACAAACTGACCGTGAATGGGCCGAACCATACGGCTCTTCCCTGCTCATTTTCCACCCCTGAATTAAACATTAATGCCGCTTGACAGCAATAAATAACATTTATCACAATGGGGATCTAATAATGATTTGGCTACCCTCGCGCTGCTCATCAGAGCCCATCAACTGAACGAATATGGTAGAGTGATTATGGCGGCAGCTGTCTGTGACAACTGTATCTAAATCACTCGGAGCACATCTCCTTCTCTTTGATCAGCTGAATGTGTGTCATTATTGCAGAGCTGTCTTTCTATTCATCTGTCTTCCCCTTCCCACAACCCAATTACTGTCCCAATCAAACATATCACCACAGACGTCATTAAAACCAATTCTGCTGCCGATTCCTCACGGGTTTACAGTATAGATTATAATGGAAGGATTGCAACCAAAACAAAACACAGCACAGTGCAGATGAATGTGTTAAACGTCTTTTCCTCCTCTCTTTGTGTAACAGTGTTTGGCCTTCAGCAGCCATGTTCGATTAAATCCTCGTCATGTATTCGCAGGACTTTTCTACCCCTCTGGTACAGACTGTAAAACATATTGGTTTCATGATGAAAGTTACTTTGTTTACCATCCAAAGAGGTGCTGCAGCTTTTTCCCTCGGCACGTTTAAATGGTGCTTGTGCTTACGTTTGCTTTTTAAAGAGAGAAATCGCTGGCCAACTGGATGGAAAATAGGCATGAAATGCATTATAAGCTGTCTTCATAACTCAGGCCAGTGTCTGTGCATATTTATGCATATGTATGCATATACTCGAGCGTGCTCACATAAACAGACTGTGGTCTACCCGGCATTATGAGGCCTGTAACGCAGCATTCAGAGTGTGTGATCCCACATTTCACAGAGAGAGACCAAAGTCAGACACATGATCGTGATGACAATAGCTTTTGATCTTCCTGTCTCATGACAGAAAAACACTGTTCTCAGACAAGTCTCTTTTTTGATCTCAAAAGGCATAATAAAAGCCTCGGCTGTGTGCCTTTAAGATAAGATAGCCATCAGGCCTTGAGAAGATGAAATGTATCAAAGATAATTAGAGCGAGGGGGGAAAAAGATAATTAAATTGTATGCTGGGAATGTTAACGTCAACGTCATGAGCTTCTTTTAATAAGCAGATTCATTAATAACCACAGTGCTGTATCAATATTCCATTTGTGTTTGATTAATAATGAGCAGGACCCATTTAATCAGAATAAAGCATTCATCATAAACACACATAAATCAACTAATGATATTTCTTTTGGCAAATAGTACAATTGGATCTCATTAAACTCTCTCTATACTGTGCTATCCTGCCAGTTAATTGAAATGCCTTAGAACCTTTCAAACTGTGTTCAAGTTAATAATTTGGTTTGATTCACAATTAGTCTAATCTCTGTCAGTGGGAAATGGAAAGTCCGGCCAAAGAGTGTATCATTTCCGCCCGATGACTGGGTCTGACTCACCTTTTATGCTTGTGATTGGTTGTTAAGTTCTATTGCAAGGGGGATATCAGGAGGCCACACAAAGCAGCGGCTCATTAATCTTCCATGAAACTGCTGGAAATTGAGTTCAGGATCGGACCGAAATCCCTAAAAATGGCAAAATAGGCCTGCTGCGCTTCCTAAAGGCAGGCAGAAGCTGAACATGGCCCAACAGAGGTGAAGCAACAAGGAGCTCATACATTGGGACCAAGTCACATAAAGGAATGATGGTGGACCCGTAGAGCTAAGTCAAAACTGTCTTTATATTTAATCCTTTGACAAATAGTATAAATGTTCATTAGTTAAGCTGAAGGTTAATATGAAGTAACTCTTAATAATAAATAACAGTATACAGTGAAGAATGAAGAGACATGGCTTTTGGGTCGGAACCTGTAAAAAGCTTACAAAGAAATATTCCTTTTCATAATGGGTTTGCATTTGTGCAGAGTTGCATGAAATTGACGCCAATCAGCCAGTTTTGGTTTGATCGCTGATGCAGCTCAGTGTTTTGAAAGAACAAAATAAGTCTCAAATCCCGTCCCCGATGGTTCCGAGTGAAAAGAGGCAACAAACATGCACTGATCAGCCACAGCAGTGAACCACGTTACCTGTTGTAACGTTGTGGATGATGTAAATAGCACGTTTAAAGGGTTATTCAAAGCCCACTCAAACCGAGTAAACATCCACTATGATAGGCAGCTGTTTTCGCTCATACCTCTCACTACACTTCACTGGACTCTTCAAAGCACCACTTAAATGGAGAATGATACGAAGGTGCCTGGGGCAAGAAGACAGCATCTTTGACTGCATACAAACTAGCCTGCACCAGTACACTGTATCTGATGATTGGTGCCTGCCTCGCTTCAGAATAAGCTTACTTAAAACATGGCGAGGGGTCTCACTCTAATCTACTCCTCACAATGGAGCGTTCTCGGCAAGTCAACAGTCCCATGTTCTCTGCATTTAGAATAGATGGAGTGAGTCAAACACTTGTTATAAGTTGTCTTGTGTGAAATTTAATCAGTTTTCCAACTGACTCAATGTGTAAACAGCCACTGGTGTATATGCACACACGCACATATGGCCAAACCAAGACCACGACATATACTGATCCATCTTACAGGCAGAAGCACTGTAGGGACACACAATTAGTCAGAATATAATTATAATTTATAAAATGAATTTGTTTTTTTACTGTACTTTTTCATGTGCATGGATGAAAACAAACCAGTGGTTTTTCTAGATGCTCCAATACTCCAGTATTATCAATCTATCCAACACACAGCCACATAATGGAAGTACCATATTTCACATTGTATTTAAACATCAAAGACAGGGATTGGTTGACCACAGTGCAAAATAGAAAATATAATTTTTCTACGAAATTTGCAGGTAATCTTTGAACAGTGCTATTTTTCAGCACCACTGCAGGGGGCAAAGCTGTCTGGAAAGTTACTAACTGCATATTTTGAAAAATAATAAATGTGACAAATAAAGTATAAAAGCAACAGCGAAACAGTAACATTTCTCAAACAGATGTGTCAATTAAAGTCGAATAGATAAATAAAAGAGGAAGAACAGGGAGACCACACGGGAGGTTTCTTAATGCCTGAGACTGTCTACCACACACACACACACACACACACACACACACACACACACTGAGACATGTACAGTAAATGCACACACACACACACACACACTGAGACATGTACAGTAAATGCACACATACACATTAACATACATTTATTTGAACTCCACTCGTACCCCTGATATAAACAGCGAAGCTAACAGTTAAGTGAAGTAGTGACCTCAATCACTGGTGTAGATCAAAACACTTGTCAGCCAAGTGTTTTCAATTTCAGGCAAATCTGTTTACATATGGTATGTTGTTTGGATTATATTGCAGACAAATCCCCATGGAAAACCAATGTCAACAGCGCTCATGAACAGCTATGTACTGTTAACTCTGCATTACTGTATGTACCGGTAATCCTTTTGCTGCTTTCTTTCCATTGTGCAAAATTAGAAAACTGTTATTAAGCTCAAGTGGCAGCTAGATCAAATTTCCTCCCTTTGCCTGACTCTTTGAGAAAAGCCTCCATGGTCCGTACATACCAGCTTTTTACAAGCTTCCTGGCATTTAGACCGACTCCTGATGCAGAAGTAATACTATCCTCCTCCTTGTCCACCATCATTTCGAGCACAGCGGGAATTTGTTACATTTATGTAACAATGAATGTGGCTGGCAGAGTGCCCACATGTTGCTAAATGGAACACCAGCACCAAGAAGCAAGGTACGACAGAGAGACACCAGAGAGAGCTTGTGGGAAAGACCGAAAGAATTGGACCGCAGAATAGAAAGCAATCGATGCCCCCTTTTGTTGTGCACAACTTTTACCCAAAAGCTCCTCCACTCTCAGAGCATTTGTAAAGAAAGTACATGAATCAAGTTTAGCTACAATAAGGCAGAGTTACAGAAAGCAATACCAGCCATTGCCTCAGTGAAGGACAATCGATCAACCAAAGTGCTTTGCTCAACTCCAAACACTACAGCTGTGTGAAACTAATATAAGAACACAACACCCATACATGTGAATGCTCTCCATCTTATTTCAGTATCCTCTGCACTCACGTGCATGTCCTGGTGCATTAGGACCTTGATGATCTTTATTCTCTGTAGATGTGTAGAGAGTGTGACTAATCTCACAATATGTATCAGTGAGCATTGGCCTCGGCAAGAATACACCTGTTGTTGGTGTCCAGGGTGGGAAGATCATGTTGATGCAGCGTTAGGTGAGATGTTTTTATAGAAAACACAACTATCTCGTCTCATTCTGCAAACCTGTGCTGCACAATCTCATTTTTCTCATGAAATTTAAAGCTGCACTGTCAGATCTGAACACTGAGTGACATTGCGGATGAATTGATCAAACCCTGAAAGCACCACGCAGACGCAGAAAGCTTTTACATCTGTCATGCTTTTTCTTTTAAGTGTGCCTTGATATAAATCAGCCAGGGGCTGGTTGTTTTAGTAAACGTGTACTTTTGCTGACATCATGGTGTATTTCTGTCCGTTCAGTGTAAACAGTGGTCAGTGGCATACGGAGCCGCCAGTGTGCGAAGGCCTCGTGTAGCTTTAAGTAGAGGCTGTATAGTTTATGGAATGAAATCTGAGATGAACAAGCCGTAGATCAAAATAAATAATGGTTTGAGGGAGTAAAACAACAACCTTGGAAGATGCAGCAGACTATTTGAAGCTCAAAAGATAGTCTTTCAGCAATTATGGCCCAAAGTACCCGCCAAATGTACACAACACTCAGAGAGCTTCAGATGGTTACTCTTTGGTGGTGTGAGATTGGATTAAGAAATATACTTATGAGTCACGTTTCTCACCAAAACCCTATAAATCAGCTCTGATGCATCTTGTTCTGCTTCATATTAACTGTGTTATTTCGCCCCAACTTTATGTTTATCCCACAGCAGCACTGTGGGGCAATATGTTTTCTTCCAGCAAGTAAATAAAGAAGAGGTTATGTAATCAATCTTTTGTGGCTTTGAAATCATAATATTGAACACAACTGTCAGCCATGCCATTAGCATGATTAATTTCTGCCGTTTTACATTTACTATTTTCCTACAAGAACAACATTGATTCCCTGGGCGTGTATGGGTGCATGTGTATTTATGTATATGTGTGTGTGTTGTTATCTATTTTGTTGCCTTTGAGTGTGTATGTGTGCACGTGCGTGAGTGCTCCCCAGTGTATTGTATATGTATGCTTCTGACACAATTTCCTTCCTATTTTCTTCCATAATTTGAATCAGAGAAAATGTATTAATTTTGCAGGGGTGAGAGGAGCCTACACAGCCAGTAAATAAATCTCTCCTATTATTACCCACAATGCCCTGTCAGGTCCATACATCATCTCAGCACATCATAATTAATTGCACACTAAACTATTCTGTTCAATTAACCATGAGGGAATGGACTTAGAGAGCGCCGGAGGGAGAGGGAGTGGGAGAGGGAAAGGATAGCGAGGGTTGCAGAGTGTTCAAACTCTCATTTTATAATAAAAGACTGATATAGTGATCAGACAGTTACATATCATATAGTTGTTTTTCTTGCTGCTCTGCCATGTTTGATACTTTATTGATGGTTGCAGTGCTGGTGGTGGTGGTGCATATTTTCCATGTTTTCCAAAAGTTGTTGTAGGGTATATGGAGGGGAGACTTGTTTGGATTCCACTTCCCCGTCAGTGCTGTTCTAATGGGAAATATGCTTATGCAAGACGATCTCCCCCTTGAGGCTTCACATTTTACACCAAGTCTCTGTCAGGTCAACTGTCTCGTAAAAAAAAAAAAAAAAAATGGAATAACATTATGAAGATGGTAATAGTGAAGTGAGTTTGTTGCAAACACATTTCCAATGTTGCCTCAGGAGCATCTCAAGCCAAACACACTTAAATGTAACTCTTTAAAATCTCAGAGACAGTCAGTTTGGGTTGCATCAACCGTCCTATTGCAGCAAAACATGTAATGGTGAGTCCTCAGCCAGAGCTGAGGAATGTGCATTGTTTGTCAGGTGATTTGGACCTGGCTGTCTGGCTGTGTGGAGACAATACCTCAAATGCAACAAAAAGATGAACACAGTGAGACAAACAAACCGCATACAGTATACCATCTCCACGGAAACCGGCATCTTTTTTGGCTTTTAGCAGGCAGTAAATGTACTGTTAACACCCCCTACAATGATGCAAATCTGATGCAGGGATATAGGTCAGCTCTCTCTCCTGACTCACTAGTCTGAAATAATCAAGGCTTAATTCTCAGTGAGGCAGATTCTCGGTTTGGATAATATTTGCTCAGGAACACAGAGACGTTATGAGCACTGCAAATATAGAAAAGAAAAATGTAAAAAAGAGAGGAGTACAGTTAGCAAGGGTGGGTTTTAGCATTATAAAGGCTAATAATAATGGACTGCTGCTGTGCAGATATATAAAAAAATCAACATAACATTTCTTCCGAGGATAAGGATCATTAACTACCCTATGTTTGTTCGTATTGTATTTTACCACTGTGTAAACGCCACTTCTGGATGCAGAGTTCCCCACTATTGGATTTGTAAAAGTCTATGCTCCGGCAAACCCAGTGGTACCCCACTTGTTTTATGCTGACACGCCACATTGGTTGAATCACCATCTAAAAGTTTCTTTACTTGGAAGATTAGAGGTAAAACACAGTTTGAAAATATATGTTCTAAACTGCCAAATTGATTGTCTTATATTGACTAACATTACTGGGAAGTATATTAATTTCAATGGTTGCTGGCGAGGGTGCTAATTTTCTGGAACGTGCAACTTTTTCCTCAGTCTTTTCACATTATATCAGGTGTGTCAGTTTCATACAGTATGTGTGGTCCCTGTCAAACTCTTGAGTAGGGAAGCATGACCGTCTTAGCAACAGTAACCAGGGGAGTGTGGCTTATTGCAATCGTCATGCATGTGGACATTAATTTTTGTCTTTAAATATTGCAAACTGTATTAAGCACACTTTAATACCTTCACTGTGGGTCATTATAACTTTTTATGGGGCATTTTAACTTTATTTTACTATCATTATTTCATTATAAATATACTAAACTGTGAATTTAATAACATATAATGACCTGAACATATGTAGCACAGCACTATTTCAGGACTATTAGTGTAACAAATGCCCTTGAAAACAAATTGTTACTTACACAGTACAGCTCTGTTATTGTTGAGTTAGTTTGTGTCAAAGATCCTTAATGTTCAAAAAATGTTTTAATAGAATAAAATAATCACAAATCTTTCCATGAGCACATCATAGCTGCATCTTTAATAATGATAATACTTTGTAATAAAAAAAAATGCGCTGCAGTATAAGCCTCTCTGTCATCCTACCTTTTCACTTAGCGGGATAAATACTCGTTTCATGTAGAAGCCATTTCTGGAAAAAGGATGAAGCTCCCAAAGGAAATTTCATATCTGATGTACCATTTGTCACTGCTACATGTAAGTCAGAATTTATGGTACCTATTACCAGATCAGTAAATCCAATGTTCTGTAGCCGAAAGCTCTTTTGTTGCTTGATTTAGTTTTTCTGAAAAATACATCTCACAATGAAGTATGAATATGCCGGCGGAGGCAATTTATATTACAAAAAAAGGGATCAAAATAAGAACTACTTGCATGGATTTATACTATTTCCTTGCAGGCAAATTACTCATTACAGCATTGGGACACCGATAATTTTGTGTTGTATACGTCATAACTCTGACAGATAATACTATTTTACAACTTTAAGTTGGTGAAACACCATTACAGCTGTGGCTCTTATCACTGTCACTTTCAGTCCATAACACTGATAATGAATGTGACTGGAGATATAAGTCATTTGCTGCTCAAATGTGTTGACATTTGTTAGTATATTATTTATATAGTTGCTCACTGCAAAGTGCTGTAATACAAATACTTCCAAATTCCAGAGCAACAACAAATCTACAGCTGAGATCCAGCTGAGATGTTGCTGTGACAAATCCGCACTGTTTGCCCTCCATCACATTATAAATTAAACTGGACCATCATCACAACGTCACTGTAGAAATTCACATCTTCTATTTCTCACTGCAGTATTGTTGCACTTAGAGGTCTCTCTCTCTCCCTGTGTGTGTGTGTGTGTGTGTGTCTGTACAAAAGATCAAATGAAACCCTGCTCAGTGGTGAGCTCAGAGGGCAGGAGGCCACGGGGCTATGCAAATGTCTTGTGGAATATTGGAATTCCCCTTCAGTTCTGTTCCAGATATTATTCAGTGTCATAAAATGTTCACCCCAAGCAGCTTGGAAATGAAATAATTAAATAGATCCAGTTATATGATATGTTTGGACTTAAAAGGGTGATTAGGGTTAGTGTTTGTGTCAAGGATGGAGTCCGCCGTGCCATCAGAGATCTTGGTTCCTCCACTCAAATTGATTCCTCTATTTAAATTCAATATGGGTTTCAGGGCTCATTTTTTTTTCATAGCTCCAAAAAGAAAAAAAAAACCTCCTCAGATGTTAGATGGGTGTCGAGCATTAAACTGATGGCTCACAGACAAAGCTGTGGGTGGAAATACTCACTTAAACATAGTGCTCAAAGTCACAGGAGGAGAAAAACAGCTTATTATTATGTGCACTTGATATACTGTATATTCCCACTATCTTGCCAACCAGCATTTACCCATAACCGAGGTGCATTGGCATATAGAAGTCAAATGGTAATTTAACTTTGATATTACTGCATTTCTTTACATTTCTTTGATTGCAGCAGATGGATTTTTGCCAAAAAGGCGAAGAAACAAGGTCAGAGCCCATTTCATCAGAACTTGGAGGTTCTCCCTCTCTCAGCCTGCCATGCACTTCAATTTACTGTCTCATTATTCATACTGAAAAAGAAAATTGGAGCCTGAAGCATTTGTATTTGAACAAAGAGGGGGAAGCAGATTATGAATGTTCGAAATGTAATTTCTATTACATTTCCATTATTCTTCTATTAATCACAGATTCATTTTCTCCCTCTGCTCTTCAAGTAAAACACGCTCATACAGTATTCATGTGCATACAAGGGGGGTGGTGGGGGGGGGGGGGGGTGGGCAGGGCTGCACCTTAAACAGCTGAGCATTGCATCGCAGGCCTACGTTCTGGATTTAGGCTAAGTTTTGTTGAAATGGAGGAAATTCATCTCTGGAGAGAAATCTTGTAATCCACTTTTAAATCACCAAGCAGTTGAATAAGTATGCTAATAATACACAATGATATTTTTTCCTGCTCGCTCACATGCACAGAGCAGTGCAATTACAAATCATGCACAGTCAATGTGGTGTTTAATAAGAAATATTAAACTCATACCTCTGAAACATGTCAGCTTGTTTACGCATACAAAGACCGTGTATATGTTAAAAGGACGGCTATCAACAGAACACAAACACCCTCTCGGGATCTATCTGTTTAGATTCATTTGGCTTATTTATGTATGCATTCACAAGCACTGGGGCATGAATACATGGAGATGTTTTCATTTGTGTGCAACGAGGCTTTGACATTGACCTTGCTTTTAAAATGCTCCACAATGGATGTACAATGAACAATAACATTTGGCTTGTATACAACACAAAACCCACCACTTTATTGACACTGGCACCAGCAGACCTGTACACAATGTCCTCATTATTGGCCAGTCATTACTGTGATTAAGAGTGTAGTAACCTCCAGAGGCCAAACCTTGGCCTGTTGCAAAAACAGATCTTCCATGCACAGTGAACTCTGTCCTGGTCCGGCAAGTGAGAAACACAGAAGTGCAGTCACCCAGCTTGCACAACAATAACACAGCAGGACTATTTTGCAGTGCTCATTTTGATCCACACCAAATGAAGTAAGGGGGGGGGCGGTGAGATGAAGCTTTTTGTATCCAGCAGGAGAAGAAGATGTTTAAGACATTGATTCACCTTGGGTTCAGAACCACAGTATCTAATTATAGCCATGGGAATCTAGTCAAGGCCATGGTATTTCAGGGCTGGAGAGAGACAACATTCTGCTGTAACTATGCTCTGCTCTACATGAATCATATTCCCTCTGTGGTTTGGCAGCCATTAAAACCGAGAGAATGCCCTTTCCCAGTCAGAAGCCATGGGCAAGTGTACCTCTATTGTACCGGAAAGGTTAACATTTTTTTTTTTGACAGTGTCTGAGTGATCAACACAGACTGTGGCAACATACATAAAATCAAATAAACGGCACCAGGAACAGCCCAGAGGCGATCTCGCCAGTAACTATAGCAAGCTGCTTTAAAACCAATAGGTTTCCATTTCAGGTGGATAAAATGCGATAGAAGAAATTAGAGCATTACATGTAGACGGGGCGCCGAGCTTCTAAACCGGCACTACTTGGCACCCCATGAAAGTGTTGCTTATGCATATATCAGCTCCATCAAAGAGGAGAGGAGGGTGGGGGATGGTGTCTTTGTGATAGAGAGGGGGGGGGGGGCTGCTCTGTGAAGCACACAACCTCATTATTCAGTCTATAGAACACCACATCCACTTCATTGTTCTTCAAATCAGCCCAGACTCACTGGGCTCATCCAAAGCCCTCAGAACAGAACAGAGTTGCTTTATGTTTTAAAAGGCGCTGGCGATGAGATCTCCAGAAGGATCAGTCAAGAGCACGGTTATTGCCTTTTTTCTGTGTTTTTAAATCCTCTTCATTGTCAAGTACATTGATATGATTTTGCTTTAGAACATTATTTGTCATTAGTGACAGAGAAGGATACAGGGGGCTGACACAAACACGAGGGAGAGATGTTTCACTCAGATGTTTCCTCGCACTGTGATTTCCCCAAGGCAGAGCTGAGAGGTTGGAGATGACGTGTGATGGTGAGAGATATGTTAGGAGCAGCGCGGGCCACATGGCGAACCGTAAACTGATTTCACCACATAGGGAACCGTTGGAGACGGTCAGTTGTGTTGCAGCGTGCCTGTTTGGCAGACGCTCCACCGTGGAGCGTGCACGACAAATGACTGCAAGACAAAACAGCCTGCTCATGTTGGTCCTCCCACCAGTGTTTCATGTAAATAGGCTCTAACTATTCTTCTGCAGCCACATCAATCATGGCAGATATGACAAGGCTCCTTTGTTCAACACAAAGAGTGTAAACACAGCTGGAGCTCGCTGGAGGAACCTTTCCCTCCCCTATCTCGCCACTACACCTGTCGGACACACTGCATCAAAACCTCATTTAGTGCTCTGATGATGCTAATGACACCAACGTCTTTTCCCTCCGCCATTATCAGTTAAATCCACAATCCCCTAATTAAAGACACACACTCGACACAAGGTCCGGCTTGAAAAGGGATCCTCCCTCTGCCCCCGGAGACAAAAGGGAACTCATGCAATCTGCCTTGTATCTCTCTGTTTCATTATTTATTTAACAAAGGTTGCCCTCAAGTGTTAAAATGACTCCGCATCAAAGTTCATAGTTATTGACCCATCATATTTCATGATGTTGAACTGAACCAGAAAGCAGATACTGATGTACAGTATAAGCTTTGCATGAAATTTGCACACACAAAATTACAAAATTGGAGGTTACACATACCTATGTGATAAAAAAAAACGTAAGTAAACAGTCTTAGTGTAATTAGTTCCCAGTATTTGTACAATTCAAAGCCATAATAACAAGTCAACAGCTGAATCTAATGATTTTTTTTTCAGATTCTTCCATAACTGCAGGACTTTAACTGCCTTCAACAGTTAATGGTTCTCGACTTGACTAAATGAGGAGAATTTTTTTTTTCGTGCTATTAACTACTGGACAGTTCAGGAACAAGAGAAGCAAATGATCAGTCCTGTGAGTCATTATGCTCATCTACACTCACTGTATTGCAACACATTTAATCTTTGAGTGAATCATAAACCTATAAGTCCTTTAAAAATCACACTGAATTACAGTTTCACACAGATTGAAGCATAACTGTCCACATTAATAAATTCAATACATTTATTTCTTAATGGACGAACTATTAACTACACAACAAATGTATTTTTTTTAGGTATTTAGGTATTAAGGTCTATGCAACGTGTATCATTACCCACCATCTTAAGCGTCACTGTATTTGTGTAGTGTCACTTACCCAAACAAAACCAAAAAACGCTGATCAACAGAAATGCTTCACACAGGCTTAAACTGGCTGTCAAAGTGTCTGCAGATACGTTGCACCATAAGTTTAGAGCGTGCACGGCTTCTGAGACCAATCAGGCTCTAAATTTAGTTTGGCAGAACTGTACATTCAGCTAAACACCAAGCAAATGGAATGGAAAAAGTGACGGACGGGCAGAAGTCACACTAACGAGACTTTAACGGCATTTAGTGTCGAACATTTACTCAGTCACTGCAGGCAGCCAGTCCACGCTGCCAAAATATACGTGCTGTGAACTAAATCATCGTCGGCCTGAGCTACCTGACCCGGCCGACCTTGCAGGGATAATGCACTGTTGCTGATATGGAGAGTATTAGAGTGGAGAAAATTCAATTTCGAATCAGCAGAGTACCTATAAGTATTTTTGTCTGATGGAATGGGTGAGTTGTTGCATACAGAGGTCACCCTGGAGTGGCTATTTTCCTCTGTTGGCTGCAATCATGATCTCCTGAATGAGATTTGTTCTGCATCCTCACAACACTGTGTACTGCTGTTTGCTGGTACGCTACATTTCTCTTTGGTGCACTGTTTAGTTGTGGTGTTGAGACAATGCTTTTGTCTTTCTTGTCAAAAGGCGGAGCTTAAATTACCCACAATGCAATTCTACACAATTAACCATTCAGATTCAGGTGGGACCTCACCGTAATTTAACAGGTCAATGAGAGAAAGCTGTGAGAAGAATTTAAGTAGCATGCATAGCTACAATGGCAGACATATGTCATACACTGATTCTGATAACTCTAATTCATTTTGATATCTAAGATTTCCAGTATTAAGCTTCAGTTCCTTCATGATTTTATTACATGATTGTCTGTTGAATGGAAACCAGCACAGAAGATGAAGGAGAAAACTACAGCCAGTGGTTAGGACAAGCCAAGTGAAACACAAAGAGTCACTGCTATGCTGCTAACATGTTCTCATTCGTTTCCATTTTACCTCCAGGCCTCTGGACTCACTCAGCCAGACCTCATCAAACTCTGCAGCTCTGTTTACAAATTCTGATAGGAGACAGACAGGAAAAAAAAAAATCCAATTCTCCACAGAGGAGAGGAGTGCTGCACTTTTTCTCTTTTTTCATATATTATTTGAGACGTGGAAGGTAACAAAACACGCGGATAGAGTCAGAGAGAGCAAAACTCAGCTATGTATACCTGGCCATGCTTTCTGAATTATTTACCTTCAGCGAGCCCTTTGAACGAGGCTGAGAGCGGACTGTATGTCCCCTCACATGACAGCTGAGGAGTTATACTCCAAGTTTGGCTTTCACTCTTCTTTAATGCTCCGCTGCTTTGCCCTTTAATTTCACCTCTACTGTGAGTCTGCCTCAGTAGCCTTAAAAAAAAAACACAGCTTGACCCATGACAACTCTGTCAGACGACCCAGTGACATATATTTAAGGCAAAGTTTAAAGACAAAGGGTGACTTTGGATTTATTGCCCATGAAGCGTTTCTGTTTGACTGTGTATTTCAGCATCACTTTGTTGTTCACTCGTTCATCTAAACTGCCTGCATTTGTTAATGTGAGAGGAAATATATGTCTCTGTGTGTCAGCCCGACCACATGAACCAACCACCTGTCCAGGTTATCCCACCTCTCGCCTGATGTCAGCTGAGACCGGCTCCAACCAGATGTGTTTAGTCTGCAGTGATGTTCACACCTGTACCTGTTGTTGAATAGTTATATCAGCTTACCATCTCACGCCATATTCTTATCATCTCAGCTTGGTGCATGAGGATGACAACATGTGCCAGTTATTTTTATGGACATCTGGGTCTTATGGAAATGTCAGTATAACAGGAGTTCTCTACCCAGCAGCTGATGAGATATTTATTGTACAGACAGCTCGACACTCGAGCATCGTCGTCCCTGCCAGCGTGGCTCATAAAAACATGAGCACTGCATGTACAGTACATGGCAACGTCCACATTATGCAGCGTTACCATGCATGTTGATTCCCTGCTTAATTTACACCAGCTCCATTCAGCAGTAAGTTACAGCACCTACGGGGGAAATGTTTTCTCCTTGCCTCGGTGTACGAGCAGATTCTTAAAAGCTTTGAATTTAAACATCCTGCATGCTTTCCTTTTTATTATTGCCATCTGAGAGGCTCTGCACAGCCAGATAAACTGCAGACACACCACCGGCATGTCTACCTGCCCACACTGTAATGAAGTGCAACCTTGCAACCTCTATATAAAATGCTCTCTGTGTCCCTTTATTGCCTGGAGGGAGTTGAAAGCATCCCGGTGTTTTGCTTTAAGAAGGAGTCTTGTTTTCTGACGGGGGGCTGTGGAGCTGTTGGTATTCTTAACCCCAGCTGACAGAGACAGGATAGGAAGGGTGGGGTTCAGCTGAGTAAAAAAAAAAGAAAAAAAATCTGCAAGATCTGCAAGCAATTTTCATCAACGCGTACCGTTTTAAGAGAAAGCGTGTTTCCACTCAGTCAAATAAACAATGTGAAAACAAGAGAAGGAACTTGCTTTCTTTTCCAAAAATAACGTGTGGAATTTCATCTGATTTTTTTGTCTCCAAATTAATGCGGCTGTTTCACTTTCAAAACAGATCCATTAACTATTCAATTGAAGTAGGCCACATTTTACAGCTAGAAACGAAAGATAAAGTTTTTTTTTTAAATGTCTATGTGATATTTCTTATTGTCCAGCCACTTCCTCAAATTCCAAAGGAATGAAGAAGCTGTAAAGTAGCATGATGGAATTCAGCAACATAAGGCCTGGTTCGGGATACCAATATTGTGCAAATGAGCACTGCAGCCTGTTTGCACTGATAACATATGGTGCTTCAGACAAGCACTGCCATATGGACCCATATGGTCGTCATTCCAGACATAATGACAACACAACCAAATTTAGGGTCATTTCTAAGTCTATTTGCTTCTGAAGGAGAGACGGGCTCTGAATTTGGCTCCGAGTCACATCGTCTAGCCAATCTGTGATGGCTGGCAGCACGAGCAGAGAGGATCGACTCAAGCTGATCAAAGCATCAGAACAATGACAAGTGTGAGTCACAGAGGGGAACCGCACTATACACACTGCTCTGAGGAGGGCAAATAAACAACACATGCACTCATCACAATCACATTTGTGCATACACAATACACAAGTTCGGGGGAGAAGGGGGCTGGTAGGGATTAGGGATTGATACCAGAATTCAATCAACTTCAGGACCAAAACATGACCGAATGAATACAACCTCGATTGCCCATCATCTACATGATGAAACCAATTGGACCCTGGCAGAATCAAGTGCGCAATTTTCTCTCTTAAGCTCTAGTCAGTTTGGGCCATTCAACTCACATGCTCTCGACGAATGAGCAGTTCTTAGTGAGATGCAGAAAATAACACAATCCATAACCTGTCCGGTAATCTCTGTTTTGCATATAGAGTAGGGATGGGCTGTATAAGCCTTTGGTTATGAAGCTGAGAATTAATGACTGTACACCAGTACTGGACAGATGAAGAACCTCTGGGTTTTGAAATGGCTGTCAAAACTTTCTGGAGTGTCACATTTAAAATAAATATATGTGCACTCGTTGCAGTGTGGGCACAGAAGGATGAAGACACACTCATTTAGTTTTCGGCATTTTCTCTCCCTCCCTCCCTCCTTCTCTCTCCCCCTCCCTCCTCATTCCATGATGTTGGAAGTGCTTCGGGCTTGAAACCCAATTTCTCAGCCATTGAATAGACAGCAATTGCATCAAGCTAACTCAATTGTGAAGATAGTGCAGTGAAGCTTCTTGAATAGATTGAGGCCTCAACTTTAATACACCATCACTCATGTAGCACATACAAACACAGTGCTATTCCATTTCATCCGAGGGACTTTAAAAACAGGACACTCTGAGAGCAAAACAAAATCATTATATTCCAGCAAATACATTTCACAGTTTCAGACCTTTTGTCCAACTTAGTTACTGAAGACTTGCTGACACATTCCTATACTTTTCATATACTACCCAACAATTTACAGTTACACATTAACATTTTCATTTTAATGCAACCACAGCGCAGCCACAGAAAGAGAAAGCATGAAGGACCAAATACAACTGAGTAATCACGCAATGCACTCTCACTCTACGACATAATGGGATATGTTTGTGCCAACGTATTATGTTTCATATCCTGTATTTGCAACTGCAAATGTTTTCAGTCATGAAAGTCCACGGCACTATTTATATATTGGTTATATTGCTTTTTACAATTCAATATTTTCATGTATTTATATAGAAACAGCCAATGGAGACTGAAGCCTGAACTTTACAGAAATGTTGTCCTGCACAGACCAGTGGAGTTCTGCTTTGGGGACAGTTTGGGGAGTTTTTGAGCTGAAGGTCAGTGCACTGTCTGAATTTGTTTGAAAACTGATGAAACTGAAAACAACCAGTAGACGCATTGGGACCAAGTCCAATGTCTTTGTTGCAGATTTGTGTTAGAGGCCAAGTATTCTGATACACAGCCTGACACCACCAGCAGGATACTATTGCTTTTCTTTCATCTGCAGTATTTTTAATTACAAAATATTATAAATGACCTCAACACTTGAATGAAAGTATATTTCAGGGTATCTTATACTGTATAAGCATTTTAGATGTTATGTAAGGATAGTTTGTACTTGAGCTGGAGTGAACTCCACATTTGTCTTAGTTTGTCCTAAACCCTGATGACCCCTGTTATCCCTGCATGACTGGACAATGTTTCAAACGGCGTCTCGTCATGTTCCATAATTCTTAACCTTCTCTGTCTTGAAGTCAAATTTCAGTGGGGTTAAAGGTCAGGTTATGGCAGAGAGATATTTTTTCTTGAGCAGAGTGTAATCAGTCTGTTTGCATTGTCCAACTCCAGAGCGGACAAAACTCACCAAGACTTCATCACCCTGTTTCACTGTGATACTCTGCAGTATCAGTATCTCTCGTCACGTTCCACACATATTGTACATCCTGCTTTTACCACAATAAATCTTACATTGAGTTGGTCATTGAAAACTTGTCCTACTTGTCTACTTATCTTATTGTTCCTGATGCTTAACTAATTTTTTGTTTGTTTTGTTTGTAATTTCTTAACAAATTGTGCATCTTACTTTTTTCATCTCCCAGGGAACTAAGCTTGATGTTTTGATCATCTGATGCTGTGGTGATTATTTGGCTTTCTGACCATTCTTTGGACACAACTGATATATTTCTGTAAAAAAACAAAACCTTTGGAGTTTCATGGACTGATGCCTTAAAACCCTTCACTCTCAGCTCAGATCTTAGATTTGACTTTTGACATTTTCATTTAGTTGCTGACTTCATGTTCTTTCGTAGCAAGGATTATCTGTGGCATGGGGCATCAAGCAGCATCAAGCAAAGTTACAGCACATTGTATTGGCTTTTTGTTGAGCCTAGCCTAAACCACACTTAAAAAGAGAAAACATTACTCCATCAGGTGGAACGAGGTTCACAAATCACAAATCTCCACTGAACTTTTTCAAATAAGTTTTGTTTGTTTGTTTGTTTTATAAATTCCCCACATTCCAGCACTAATCTATAGGAAAAACACTTAACATGAGGGGTAGAAATCATTAACCTGCATTTTTACCTGCTGCTACAAGTCACTGTCACTGATAAGATAACAAACATCACCGGTGCAGGTTTGTTGTATCAGCTGTAAGTTATGAACTTGATGGAGACCTGAATTAACCATTGCTGTTGTAGTTTTGTATGCCCTGCTCACCTCTGTCAAAGATAGTTTATAGGACAAGAACCTCCATTCTGGATCTACAGCCACAAGTGAACTGAGAGTTTCTGCAGTTGAAACTTTTTGGTAATAGAGTGTGACATTTTAGTGTTATGCTTCATGTCAGATGTAATGTGTCTACAAGCTGTGCCTTCATAAATTATGCATAAAGTGTGTGAGACTACATCATATCAATCAACATTAAACTAATGTACATTAAGTATGGTATCACGTACAGGGACCCCTGGGTCAGGGGTCATGATGCCGGCCCAGTTTTGTCAGGATATGGCGGGGTGCCCATGTTAGGATAATGGACACATCCTCATTCTGATTCTAATATAAAAATGTATCAGTTAAATTATTTCTAGTTCAAAGTGTTTATAAAGTGGTTCCTGTGACAGTGAAAATTATAAAAGGGCTGAAATATGAGATGGCAGCCTATAACTTCAACATAGCCTTTTGCCTTTGGAGCTTGTTACAGTCTCAGAGCGTGGGCTGCGGAGCACAGGCAACATATCAAACTTAATTACCTTTCAGGTTGTCTCATCAAGTCAGAGGTTCAATGAAGACAGATTGTTCCTGTTCCCAAAGAACCTTTAAAGCCACGTACACCTCGCGGTCCTCTCTGTAATCTTAGCAGGATTTCGGAATCGTCCCCCTGCCTCTCTCACGGCCCCCTAACAAGAGAATGTGCTGCTCCGAATAGCTTTTTGTCTCTGAGCCTCATTTTCCCCCCTTTTCATTTACAGATTAGACTCCTATATGGTAAAACAGCGCCGCAAGGTTGCAGTTCGGATTACATCTGAGGAATAACAACATGTTTACCATGTTCCTCGGCGGTAATCTTTCAGTTTTATGTTGTATGCGTCAGTTGCTTTCCTGTTTTATTGGGTATTACTTTTGTTTTATGGAGCAGTTTTCACATCCTGCCCTTGATGATAGTGGCCTCACTCTCTGTTAGCACCAGCAGAGCAGGCCTACTGATGAACGCGCAGCACGGAGGGGTGATTATGGAGTGCTAAACTAATGATTGCCAATGAGAAGCTGTTCTCTCCACAGAGCGAATTCATTTCTCTTTTACTAGGAGTTAATGGCTTTAAGGAGATGAAATCTGGTCACTAGGGAAAGCCATCTTAAAAGACTGCGGGTAGCTTATTCCATTTGTCATGGGTCCTGTTTCTGTAATACTAGTGCATACAGGCAGAGTGTTGTTTGAGCTGCTGAATACTGGACACACGTTGTCAAGCACATCCGAACAAGTCTCTAATTCTGATATCAGATCCATCACCAGCAGCTGGATGGGGATTTATTGAACATGTCACTTTAAAGTGGTCGACTGAAGGGGCTATTAGGTAAATCACCTGTGAGTGATCACTGCAGAAGGCCATTCAAAAGGAGGGGGGGTGGGGGTTGGTGGGTTGACATGGAGTAATCTTTACGAAGCACTCAGTGATGGACCCAGTTCAGTGCACAGGCATCAGCAGGTCCGTAAACTTCTGTTTGTGCCATTTTATTATTCATGTAGCACTGAAGTTTGGCTTCGTGTTACGGTGGAGGCTCGAGGCTTCTAAACGGCAACGCTGCAGCACATTTGCTGCATACCGTGCTGGGTAAACATTTATGAATGATTTACACGTGCAGAGTGAGTTGGTGATGCTCTGCAGATGTATCATGGACCTCCCAGCTGCTCTTTGGACACTTTTCCACCTTCGCAATGAACCATAAGTAAACACTGCACATTCAGAGCCTCCTGTAAACATCATACTTGTCATCCTGTTGGAGCTCAAGCAGCCATGTTTCCCCAGATATACCTGTATTATGTTTACATCTCTATATTGTATGAAGGGGGTAACACAAATTCAATTCAATCCAAATCTATTTGACTGATCGCTGTCTAGTGGGAGTTAAAAACAACATAACAAAAATATCATGGCTTTATGTATTAGAGGTGTTTTAAAACTTTGTTGAGCGAGCATTTTAAATAGTCTATATGTCTGCAGTCTCTCGTCTGTAGGTTTCATCCCTGATGCAAACTGGTGCTGCAGTGATCTCCCACTGTTTTGATCTCGACAGAGAATAAAGAAAAACATCAGATGAGTCTTCAGGTGAACATTAGAGCCTGCTGTGTGCATGTTTCCCAGGCACTCACAATAATCAGCCCTCACCAGTGTGAATATATGACATGTAGAATATCACAAAAGTGTAATGATAAGTTTCGTTTCTCTCTTTGAGGCCCAAGTTCATTTTTGCAAATTACAACAGTAAGACCACTGACAATTATAGTTGTCAACTATTATGCAATTATGACAATTATACTTTTTACACAGTTAGCTGAATGGCTGCTGAACGTCTGCATATCTGCATATCTGCAAGTCTTCATTTATCTCCTGATGGGTGAAGTCGCTTTTTGTGTATTTTGGAAAGTTCTTGTCAAGTGCCTGCCCACCTGAAATTGAGTTGTGTAATTTTTCGTCTATGCCAAGTTCATTGCCAAAACCTGGCTCACTCAGACAGCCTCCTCTGCCATGCATCAGTTCTGATCCTCCGTGTAACTCTCACCAAACCTAATCTATTGGCCCGACCTGGACTCCAGCAATTACAGATCCTAACATGATGACTTGTCGTCTAAAATGATGTTTTGCCATAAAATGTCACTGGTAAATAATGTATCGTATGTGACCGATCCGTTTTTTTACTGCTCCTTTAAGCTATGTCGCATGCAGGTTTTTATATTTCATATAATGCCTGCTGCTGTACTGAGACAATCATTTGCATTGCACTTCCCAGGACAGCTTGGTTTACTCTGCAGAGAAACTGAACTGTGAAAAACCCTGCTCTGTATTTTCCAGTGCATGCAGCTGTAGCTCTGCTTCAGTCGACACTGGCCCTCTTTCAATACAGTACACACAATTCAAACATTAATATGAGTGACACAGGGTAAGCAGCAATGTCTGTATGAAAATCAGCATGATGTAAAGACATTTGCAGCAGCTTGTGATACAGTATATGAAGCAGTAATCATAATGAGACCGCTGACGGCTCTCTTGTTTCTCCATCTCCTCTAAAGGTTTCCATATACACTATGTCACATTTATCGATATTAGTCAGGGTCCGTTTTTCTGGAACAAGAGTATAATATTTTCATTAAAAAAAAAAATCTTTCAGCAGAACTATATTATAACACTTTGTTTTTATTGCTACCCTCTGAAATATCGGTTGTGCTTTGCCACTCATGAGATGGACCACTCTACAGTTTGGCTCACTGCTCACTCTCATGTTGGCTCTTTATCACAACCACAGCTTATGACCTCAGATCTGATTTGCACTTCAGGGGGTCTATAATGAAACTTCAGTAAGCGCCGCTCTGTGTCAGACTGCCTGTGTCCATCAGTGTTAATAGAGTACATGCAATATTTCATGGTGGAAGGTTATTTTAAAAGCAAAAGGGCAGTGTGAAAACATAAGAAACGATGATCTCTGAACAGCAGGGATTTTATGGTCCAAACACAAAATGTGCTATGATATCCTGCCTCTGTTTGTGGAGCTACGATATATACACCAAATATTGCTCAAGCTACACTTTCTGATCTTCTGAGATGAAGTCACTTGAGACTGGGACAGGGCTGCCTTATCTTGAGTTGCTTAGATACTGCTGACTCTTGAAAACGACCTTGTATACAGTAAATCTCATCAGTGAGTGAAGAAGCATGGAGTATGCTTGTACCAGGATTTACTAATCCTAGTTATTTGGCTGTCTAACATAACATTACACAGTGAGTGTCTGTGTGTGTGTGTGTGTGTGTGTTGAGTGGCTTAATTGGAGTGTGCATCACAAAGCAGCTGCTAAAATTTCTAGCAGATCAAAAGTGTTTTCCCCACATTTTGTCAGGCTCATATGCAAAGTGCCACGATGCATTATATACAAAAAGAGCTTTCATTCCAACACCGACAACACAATAAGGCACAATCAAATTATAGTGATTCCTTGTTCAGCTGCTATAAGAATGGACAACAAGCATCTTTATCTCTGAGTTTTAACTCTTACTTTTTGGTTGTCCAAACCTATATGCTTAACAGCTGTGCTTCTTTCAGTGCATGATTTTATTATGTGTGGTTTAAACCTCGGAACAGCCCACTGCATTAAAAGAGCAGAGGGGGTGGGGGTGGGGGGGGGAGCAAGAGATAAGACAGAACTGATGCTGGGTGTTGACCCATTTAAAGCAAACTCATTTGTGGGCTTGACTTACATTACTGTGTATACACATACAGGCCGGCTCATATCGTTTGGTTTATTTGAACAAGAAGAAAGTCAAACTAGAAAAGAAATGAACATGCATGTTATCTTAAAGCTGAACTGTAATGTACCTCCAGATCTGTTGTGGCCTGCTCTGTGCTGATGTTCAAAATTAATCTGTTAGTGTATGTTTGATAATCTGATCAGGTGCGTTCTATGCAAACTGTACTCGTAATCCATAATTCATACCTTCCATTCTGTACTATACGTTGCCAGAGATCTGTCTATACTCATTAGAAAGAAAAGCATCTCTCCCACGAATCACAAAGAGCCGACTGGCGCTCCGATCCCAAAAAAACAGGAACATGACATGATATATTATTTAAGTGTATTGATCAGATTTTATCAAATCAATGAGATGGCAGTTAAAACCATAGCTGCTTGTATGAGAGTCACGCACAGCTTAGGCTCCTGTCTGTTTGAAGTGTTTCAGCCTTTCAAGAGAACATACGCAGATCAAAGAGGAACCAGAGCTGCTCAGATAGAGGGGGAGGTCTGTGTGGATGAATGCAGGAATTCCTCCAAAAGGGAATGGCCTCTGTCCATACCACAGGGCCAGAGGGGGAGCTGTGCAGAAACTCACAGTACTTAACTCTCATCTAACTGCTCTCCGCTGATACAGTATGTGTTGCTCAGTGGCAAAGTTGAGGTTTTATGAATTTTTTTTTTTTTGATAAGACTGTGCAAGTCACTGTTCTATTCACAAGACCATTGCTTTGAGTGAGTGAGTGAGTGAGTGAGTGAGTGAGTGAGTGAGTGAGTGAGTGAGTGAGTGTGCGAGTGGTTCACAAACTTCCAGAGGGATTAGGGGCGATTTAAAACGAAGACCCTCAATCAACATTCTTTTAGGGGCTAAGATTTTCTACCCATGCACCTGAGGGCATGAAGCATATGAGTGAAGCCTGGTGCTGAGAAAGGATCATTAGCTACAGAATATTAACTACATGTACGAACCTTTACTGGCATTTTGCATATGACACGTGATAAAAACAAAGCTGACATTTAATACCAAACGTATCTCTTATATAAAAAGCAAACAGTAATATTTTGCAGTGTCTCCCATCCAGCTGAATGTCAGCGTGAATGCAGCTTCACTCCTAACTACTCTCTCTAAAGAGCAGGCGGCTGGGCTCTGCCTTACATCACCGTCGGCCAGCTCAATCTGGACTGATTTATTACGTGTGGATGTGCACCAGACACACGCCATGCAGTCTTTTTGACATGAATAATAAACATGTTAATGGGAATTAGGTTACAGATATGAATGTTCTATTGAACAATATATTTCACCTGGAGACGTTTCTCATGATAGGAGAACAGAGGCTGAATCTGAGATTCAGTTACAAAAGAATTATCACACACTTATTTTTCTAATATAATCAAGCACCCATTTTGTATAAGAGACAGTAATAATTTATTTCAGCCGTTAATAGCCTATACATCACTGGCAGGGTGTATATTTCATTTTCCCGAAGCATGAAGGCGAATGGAAATCTTAATGATTTGCTCTTGCTGGCATAATTTTAATTATGGATTTTCCTCTACATGATCGATTTGGAGAAAGCCATAGTAATACAAGTTGTACATTCTACTGTATTAAATATTTGATATCCATTAAATTTTTTATGATTAATGTTCTGGAAAGAATCAGTTTCTCTAAGCCCCTTGGTTTTATTGCAGACTAAATTAGGGGTTTCATTCCCTTAGTAAGAGATATGACCATATATTGCTCCATGAAAAATGAAGCAATTTGATATTGATTGTAAGGGAATTTTAAATTGGGAGAAATGGTCCCCAAAAGGAAGATTTCATAGATGTTCTGTTTAATATTGTGGGGAATTAGATTTCACAATCTAGCATGTCATTGTTCCGTTCCTCAGGATTTGTTGGAGCTGCATTTTTGCTTTTCACTGTATTGATGTTTACATTTAATCTAAGTCCTACAGACTATGTGTGTCACACAAGCAAAGTTTTTTCTACATGCTACCACATTTTAAAAAAAAATAAATTAGATTGACATTTAAATCATACATATACTGTTACTGTGTGGTCTCACATGTTAGCTCTATCAACAGCACTGGATGGTCTCATTTTCATTATGATGAGTAGCATCACCTTGAGCATGAAGAGCGCCACATAAGGTCCACTCTTTATTAACCAACTATTCTGACTGTGTACATGATCGGATTGGACCTCAGCTCCTTCCTATCGCTGAACACAAAGGTGTTGGATGGGCGAAGCAGCATATGTGGAGATATGGAGAATAATGAGCCACCAAACCCCGGGTTTCGTAATCCACAACAATTCTTGTTCCAGTCCGAAGAAGACAGGCTCACCTGAAGCCAACTTTCATTTACGGCTTTGGACTGGTGTGACTCTCGTCATGTAAACGGATTTCAGGTATCGTGCCCTTCACTGATCGATCCAGACACCTTCTCTTCATCAGAATGCAGCAAAGAAGCACTAAGAGGTACAAAGTGGTACTACCTGATAATGTCAGGTAAGACATTTTGCACGTTCAGCTGTTCACAGCACCATGTCAGTTGAGAGCTATGTTCATCGCGTTTGTGCAATTCAACAAAAGCATATCACTCTTAAACTGTGCTAAGTAGCGGTCTCACTCATATAACAACCTGGACTGGGAATAGCGTTTGGCAGGTTGCTCTTGTTTTGGGATTGCAGCAACATGTTTGACGTGGATGTTGCTGAGTGCTCTGTGTTCTGATGAGCACAGGCAGCAGAGCAAAAAGCCTGTTTTCTCTCCCCTGTCGCTCTCCCTTCACTGTTGATCTTGGATCTTTGCTGTAGACAAGCCGCAGCTAAAGGCTTACTCATCTCAATCACTGTTCTTGGTCTTTGGGAAAAATAATAACTGTAATGCTCTGTGTCGAAGCCAAGGTATGAAACACAACAGGCCTCTTCTTTCAATCGGAAAAAGGTTGTTTCTGCAACAAAACCCGCAGATGGAGAGAAGCGAGAAGTTTTTCATGGGAGGAGTAATTGTCACTTCATCTTTAGCCCTCGGTATCTCTGGCAAAATGTTTATCTCACTGTGGCATAAGCTGTATTGTGGGCTGGGTATAGACATAAATTGCATTTTTATGCTGTTCTGTTGAAAGGCGTGGGTCGACACTAAAATGCTATTTCAGAAAATCTTACTCTGCTACATTTACTGCTTACGTGGGATTTTGCTTCACATCCCCCTCTTAATATTACTCCCACATGACAGCCTACATGCAACACTCTCCTATCTGCAAGTTCATTATCATCAATAAGTCAAGTCTATTCTATCCTTCATCATCATATCATGCATTCCAACCACAGCACCTTTTTCTGCAATGTAAACCAATTTAGTCCCCCCCCCTCCCCTGTTGCAGATAGTATTAAACAATGCCCTAAGAGTAGTGGCTGTCTGAATGGGAATGATTTATTACAAAGAGAGGAGTCTGTGTGTCGCTTTGCAGAGCTCTGCAGTGTAAAATAACCTCATTTATATTCTATATTGCTCAGGCTGCCGCACTTAATATTCCTATCAGCACTCTCATGCCATGCCTTCTGTTGGCTTTCTCCTGCAATAAAGCTACTGCCTTTGAAAAGTGTACAAACAATATTAAATACATTTCATCAGATTAGTGCCTTGCAGTAAGAACACCTTTAATACAAAAGAGAGGGGTCAAGTGTGCCACAGAGCTCACTGTGTGACAGTGGACCTGTATCATTGTGTTGCCTATGTCAGGCTGTATAAAAACATGTTATACATAGAGGAGGTAAGAATAGTAGAAGCAGCAAAAACTGACGGAGAAGGAAAAATTAGATCAATCATTCAACCAATCAATTAACAGAAACAGTCATTTTGAATATAGAAATTAAAATTTCTAGATTTTATTTATTTTTTCTGCCCTTGTCCAGAGACATGCATATTATAGGTTAGGTTAACTGGAGACTGTGTGAATGTGAGTGTGACTGGTTGTTTGTCTCTGTATTCTTCAGGTTGTATCCTGCCTCTCGCCTAAAGTCAGCTGGGATTTCCTTTAAACCTCTATGGATAAACCATATGGATTGATGGATGTCCTGCAGCTTTGGGAAAATACAATTTGTGTGTTTCACATTTTTTTACTTCAACTTGACATTTTTGACCAAACATTCCACAGAATCTACACAATACTGCTAAACGTCAATAACAATAATCACAATTCATTCAAGTACTGAGAACGTTATAGGAATTTATATCCATAGATATAGAGTCCACTAACAAAGACCAACTTTCAAGGCAGAAACAGTTTGAAAACCACCACATTATATCATATTAAGTAAACACTAAATATATGGTCTGGTTTTCAGATGGCACACATCACTATACAGTATATACAATATCCACCATTTTTCCCCATGTGTCAACATTCCTTCATAATTATTGCAAGTCAGATTGGGCTAATTGCTCTCTGTGAACTACAGTTGTCCCCCTCCTGCAAAATCATTACTCTCATTCACACCAGATGACAATTGTGACCACAACTAAATGGCTCTACACTGAATGTACTGTGGCTGAGAAAAATATATATTTTCTTAATGTGCTGTTATGAGGCAGAGAACATTTAATAGTTTTCCTATTAAAATATATGAACTTTTAGGGACATTCTGTGGAACACGTGTTTGCAGTTGTTCAATATTAATCAAAAATAAAATATGTTCAACAAAATGAACTGATAAAAAATGATAAATGGCGTTAAATAGTTTCTGAAAGACAGAGAATCCTGTGTTGACCTACATGCCAGGTGATGGTTCCTAAGATGTGAGGCAGCTGCAACCAGCAGCAACACAATGCCACACCTTCAGGCTGCACAAGAGACTTTTATTCATCCACATTCTTTACACTCAAGATGAGCAAAAAAAAAAAAGAAAAGCACGATGCAGCCATTAAAAACGGTTCAATTCTCAGTTCCTGCCCTCTTCACAATGCGCTCAAGAAGGCCAAACCAAGCGCATGATTTTTGTTCGTGCATTTTGGTAGAGTCCTCTTACGGGAGGAAACAAAGGTGCAATACAGTAACCGGTTTGCTTCTTTTCTCCCCATCCACCCTTTCAACAGCACTCCTCAGAGTGGTCTCACAGTTACCATCATAATGAAGCCTTTTAATGGACATAAATAAGGATATGAGCAGAAAAGCAAGTGCCCAGGGGAAAGGTTTTGTGTTCGCCTGGATCTGATGCAGTGAATGTGTTCAGTTAATCAGATGTGAACACATGGCTGATGAGTTGGGGCCCTCTGCTAATTGGCAGTGTTTGTCTGCTGGTGGTCGTGTTCCTTTAAGGACCCTGCAGCATCCTATTGGTATTCAGGGTACAGCTTTGTGCTCCCACTAGTGATGCCACACTATTAGGGAGAGGGACCCAGGACCCCTCCATTTACTAATAAGAGCAGCTTACTCCCAGGCCTGAGCTGGACACAACTCCTGCACCATGTGCCAGAAGTCCCAGGAGCTCACCATTTTCTGATATATTCTCACCTGAACACACCAAATTGTTTGAACTATGACAAAAGAAGTGATTATTTTGTAACTTAATCAAAATGGTAGAAAAGCAGCCACATCATCCGATTGCAGTTAATTACTGATTTGCATTGTCTGGTTAATTTAATGTGAGAGATGTTGGGTTTCAAAAATCAATAGGGCTCATAAACTTCAGAAAGATCAAAAGTGTATTAGTTGTTAAAACATTTGGGAGAAGCACACAAAAGTAATCAAAAGGAATTCAAATATGGAGCTGGCTAATATCTCAACTTAAAGTCCACAAATGAAACTGTATGAGAACAGCTCATTTAAAAACCTGGTTCCTGTGGGAAATCTGGTTTTGTTTTTTTTAGTTTTTTTATGTCTGAGAAAAACCAAAGAGCATTTCTCTAATGAACCACCAAACTAGTTTGGTGTACAACATCTGTAGCAATCGAGCACTGCTACAGACGGCTGGCAAATCAAAAGGAAAATGTGCAGTGTGCTGAGACACAATGAGAGCAGATGCTTCCAGACAGGACTTCCAGTCAGTGAATGGTATAAAAATGCTGTGAATTAAAAGACTATGGCTGTTATTGTAGACACAAGTGGTATACACAACAATTATCAGGTTGTAAATGTCTATCGCTTATAGAATCTATGAATCTGTAACCACAAGATGCAAAATGTTTAAAGACAAAAGCACATATCCATAACAAATCAGCAGTATTCTGTCTCTGTCTCTTCAGTGATACATCATTGAATCCTCAGCCTTAGTGTTAGTGTCTCTCTGACATGAATAAAACAGACTTCCCTGGTTTGCGTCGGAAGCAATTTCCTATTCATGTTCACCAGTTGAGACTGGAAGACCCAGCAACATGCCAGTTCATTATTAAATATGTAGTCTGCAGTCAGGTATCACTCGGTGTTGTCAGAGGATTACACACAGTATATTATTGTAAGTTGTTTTAAGAATAATTTATGACGCAGTAATGTGAATCATGTGCAGGAGCAGAACGAGCATTACTTCACTCCCATGCTAACATATGCTACCAGTTATAACTGTGACTTTGTTATGAAGACATTCCTACTTTGTTTGTATGAGCAGGTCCTGATAACGTTACTGTTCCGATACCACAGTCTCTACTCTATGAGACTCATCTTCCTGTCTGCAGAACAAACCAAGCTCCATATTTGATATTCAGATTAAAAAAGGAAAATGTTCTCTAACCTTGGACTTCCTTAAGCTGAATTCCTTGAGCTTGAGTTTTACAGCTTTAAATTCAGTGCAGCTTTCGCTGGCGAAACATTATTCATTTTGACCTTAACGTTGCTATTAATATGTATATTTTGAAACTGAGGTTTAGTTTTGAACTTGTTTCCATAAAGGTCAAGCCTTTTATGAAAATTAACAGGGAGGTGGAGAGTTATGATGGAAAGAGGAAAAACATGCCAACTTTCTGATGGAATCCACTAAGTAAAGGCTGGTGGTTATTAGGTTTGGTGTTTTGTGGGGGTTTCTTTTTTTTGCACAGAAATACCATTGCTCCAGGCAGGGATAGTTTGTTTTCCTCCACACTGGCCCTTAAAACACACCAGAAGCCCCTTAGAGCCACAATGCTGAACTGCAACAAATAGTCAGTCTATTAAAGGACAATCAATTGGTGCGTTTAAAAAAACAAATAAACTGAATATCGATAAATTATTATTTTTGTTTTATTATTGTTTGTAAAGATGATGGTGTGGGCCTTCTGGGCTTTGGCTATTGGCCAACACCAAGGACCACCACAACAGTGTTGTGTTGACTAGTGTTTTTTTTTTCAGCACATGTCTTTGTGCATATTTACATGATGGGCATGATGCTGGACTGAAAAAGAAAAAGAATATCCCAGAGGTCATATACAGCCACACAGCCCTGTCTGCGCTCTGAGTTTCACCCCTGCACTGGAGGCTCGTGGCTCTGTCATGTAGTGTTTGAGCTGTCAATAGTGACACCCTCGGCTAGCTGGATGTCAGGGATGGATGATGCAGCCCCTTCGTTCAACCTTTAACTTCACTCTAAAGCCATGTTGGGTTAATAGAGTGAAGCTGGCTGCTGTGTGGAAGAGGAATGTTGGATCTGTCCAAAAGATGCAGCTGAGCTGGGCTGAAAATTATTCTGGGTTTTTGGAAAAACTGATTTATTTTTCAAAAATCTGGCCAGAGTCTGGGTGTTAGATGCAGGAAGTAGTATGACATTCTTATGTCTGGTCCAGTTGATTGATGGACGTGTAAAGCACATGTTAGCAATGGAATGAGAACCATGTGGAAAGCATATAAAGGGATGAGAGATAATAAATATTACTAGAAACACTTTAGCAATAAATATCAAATGCACATGTGGATATTTTATTTAGATGTTTTTTTAATGACTAGTGGAATGTGGACATTAACATTAATGTTTTTAGAGATCAGTTCTGGAGGAACAACATCTGAATAACATTCTCTTGGAAATGGATGTAAATACCTGGATTGAACACTTTGAAGAGTACCCAAGAACTATTGGTAAGGACTTCAACACTAGTCCAAATACTTGATTAAAGTTTTCCAATACTTTATTTGGAGACCAAGATTCAAATGCGATTGGCATTCCGTCAAGCTGTGGTTTTGTTTTTGTACTTTTGCTTTTCCTTCTTCCAAATATTAAAGCATTTTACTCTGCAACTGAGTTGCTTAATAAAAGGGACGCCAGCAACATCACAGCTTGTTTCAAAGGTAAATACCTCATCAATTATTTTAGGGTCAACGTCTCTGGAAACTTTCCACTTTAAAATTAACTTTAAAGTAAAGATCAGAAAACTTCACAGTCTGGGGCATTGCAGAAAATCATTTATCCCTTGTGGTTTCACCAAAATCAGACAATCCAACATTTCTCACAGGTTATTCATAGATTACTGTGTTCATGTGGGCCTACACACACACACACACACACACACACACACACAGAAAGAGGTGAATGAAATGCTGCGTGTGTGTATCCTTTGAAGACGTCATGTTTGCCTTCAAATAAAAAGGCAGAACCAAAGCAAATGAGGGGACTGCTGCATGAGCGTTACATGTCCCTGCTCTCACTGAAACTCACCATAATACTGATGCATGGTTGTGATCCCAGCTTAAATGTTGTCTCACACACACACACACACACACAGGGAAAGGTTCTGTGTGAATAAATCAGCAATGCTCATTGCAAACACGCAGTTATAGCGCACTCTCTGTGTCAAACTTGGATTATTTTCTCCTCACTCCAATTTATTTTTTCTCACTGTGTTTTAATGCAAAATCCTGCTGAGCTCAATCACTACTGATAAACCTGGAACATACAGACAAAGGCCTGTATGATAATGTTTTACATTTTTATACATAATGCAGAGGGATCATACATTTTTAAAACCTTCCTCCCGGTACATGGCTATAGATCTGTGTTTTATGCGCTCTCAATATAAAAACTATGAGGTGACGGCTAGTAGGTGATTTTGCGCTTGTTCCAGAATAATAAGCAATGATGCACAAGGAAAAAGAGAAATGGAGGAAGGAAAGACAATAAAACAATTTCTCCTGAGTGCTACCAGGGAGCGCTCGCCTTGTCTTTAGTTTGCTTTGCCGTTTCCATTATGCCTGGGTTCAAGAGAAGATTTTGACTCTGCTGGGTAGAAAAGGGGAAAGAATGAGAGCGAGAACTCACACATCCTCAGGGTGGATGTTGATTTGAGAGAAGAAACAACCCTTTGATGTGAGGAATAAAACCAACCACTTCACAGCTTTGAAGGGAGAATGTCAGGAAACAGCAGCCTAATTGGTGTTGTAATCTCTAAGGAAGTGAGGACAAAGGGAAAGATGAGGCTCAGTGGCCTGTCTTCTCTGATTGGACAGATGATGAGGTTAAAGTATACAGGGCAACATTTAGCATCCACAGGCAAAGTGCCGAGTTGCAGATTACTGGATTTAAATAAGATATTGAAGCAGTGACTCAAGCACTAAATCAAATAATATGACTAATTATTAGCATTAGCAACACTACTAGAATGTAGTGTTCACTCAGTCTGGGACCTCTCCTGAACCTGCCCACTGTCTCAACAATGCAGCTGCTGGAATACATGGGTGATATCTTACGAGCAGGAACAGGAAATATCATTAACTATTTCCCCGGTTACAGCAACAGACGCCATAGTAATAAAGTCCAGCTTGTGCTGTTTTATTGGTATCACCTGTACTGCTGGAAAAAGTTTGAGACCAATCTGCCCAGAGTACCCTATTATGTAATTCACCCATCATCCAACATCTGCGGTCGATATTGAGGGCAGGGTCTGCAAATCACCCTCAGTGTAAAACATTAAAACCTGGTTGATGGCTGCTGAAAATATTCTGTGAATGCACGAGTCCATGATGTTAAAAGGAAGGCACCATTTACAAGTGGCCTCTTGTCATGGGCCCGGCTGAACTCCTCTCAGGTACAGTGAAATCCCATTCTACCATCAGCTCCCAACTTTATCATCCATTTTCCCCCTGTGTAGTCTTTTCAAATTAAATATACATGTCATCCATGCAGTCCTTGATACTGCAATGATTTCCAGGTTTATAAACAGAAGTATGAAATAACAGCGTTCCTGGCTACTCAGTGGGAACAAACAGGATGAGTCTGCAGAACAGGCTCTCAGAGAGAAGAAAAAGAGGCTCTCCAGATTTTTCTTACTTTGCAACAATAGAAATATTTGTTGTAATTAAGTGAGCCCAATAAAAACACATATAGTACAGTAATGAAATAAGCCATGTTACCATCGAGGCCTCAGAATCCTGGAGAAAGCTATAAGAATTGTAATTGAGGAGCAGTTGTGTTATCCCAAGCTCCATTAAAATTTCATCACCCTTGCACATTTCCATGAATGGCATTATTCAAATTATGCTAAATCACATCAGCTTGCCTGCTTGGCAATGCAACGTTGCCCATTACAATGACTGAGGCAAGATTCCCAAAGTCGTCCTCCCAAAGAAAGGGTCTGCATGTGATTTAACAGCATGCTTCATATTCTAAACAGATGCTGAAAAGCTACTGAGTATTGGCCTGTGGCCTGTGAATATCTGGAAGTCTGAGGAATGAGAATAGTGAAACCAGCACACTGTGGACGAACCTTCACTTTTTAAATAAATACCGCCACACAATATTATTGTGTGGTTTCAAACAGCAGTGAAAGGAAATATACGCATTTCAATCACAGAGGGATATTTGAATCAAAAACAGTGTCATTTTGTTCACAATTACACAACGCACAACTCATGAAAACCAGAGGCTAACGCAGCTTGACACTGATTTGTTATTGCATGTAACTCAGTTTGCAGTGAAATATTCATCAGGTGGAGGGAGCGAATACTCTCCTGCCCATAATAAGTCTTCTGCTAACACACTGAGTGCTGCCTTTCTTAACCCAGGCCATGGGAACATCATTATGATTATCACAGTGATTTTCTGATACCTGGCTGTTAATAATACATGATAAATAGCTGGACGAATGGAACAAAGCTGTGTGTAATATTAGGTGACCCTGTGTTATTAGCACTGAGAGGAACCATTAGTGGGTTGCCTTAACCTACATTAATGAGGTCTCCCTGCACGGGGAGCGAAAGGGACGATTGGTGCATATAATAAAGGAGAAGCAGGAGTTGACATTGGTGTGTGGTCGCTATGTTTCAGCTGCTTACTGTCTATACAGAGGGATGCTCCATCCATTTAGCCAAACCAGTTCTCTGTGGCATTACTTTACAATATGAGTGAATAATATTGGTCCCTTTCAAGATATTTCATATTTTTCTCTGTAACTGAAGAAAGTTGTCTGTCTGTGATTTAATGTGATTTTCTTCTGTTTACTTCAAGTCAAACCCAGATGATTAATTTGAATCCCAGTGGTGCAAACATAAACTAATTTGCTTAGAGCACACTGAAAAACAAAGTAAAATACAAAATAAAAAGAAATATACACCTCTTAAATGAAAAAATATATATATACATATATATATATTGATGTACAGTATATAACCAATATATAAATAGATGCACAAATAGATGCAAGTGTGGGACAGATGGAATATGAACCAGAATAGGAATATTGGTGAGTGTGGAGACAGCTGTACTGTCTGTTCATTCTGCCTTTCCTTGTTTTAAATGAACCAAACACACTGCAAACCCTGATTTCAGATAGCATGACCACCGTGGCAGCATCTGTTCCACTTTGCCTGTTCTGCTCTTTCTCACAGAAAGCAGAGTCATGTCTCAGAGTTAACAACAAGATTAACTATTCCACATGTGACAGTAATTACAGTGAAATCCAATATATGGAATTTCTTTTCAGGTATATTCACTAAATGCCCTGTTCAGAGACTATAGTCTTTAAAACAACACAGAAACACAAAATATTGTGTCTGTATTGTGTCTTTACATTACAAAAAGAGAGATGACTTCTGATTGTAAGTAAACATGTTACCAAGTCTAAGCAATTTGCCATTTGCTGTTATTAATCAATATTTATTCTTCCGTTAGTCTCCAGACTGCCTTGCTGCAGGTTTGGTGTTCAATACAGTGTTGGGTCAATACTGGTGCACAGCAGCCACCTATTAACACCATTAGTGAGCACAAAGCCAAGTGTTAAAGAAAATGTGTTGTAAGCAAGTTGACTGGTGATCAGTGGTTATCCAGATATATCCATATGATTTAAAAAGAGCTGATTAACATTTCACTGAGATGATTTAAATGTTATGTCCGATGCTCAGCCACATGTTGCTGTATATCACTGACCACTGTGGTTTGTTTTGTTTTCTCTCCTGGAGGAACACAGCTCACTTCATGTCCAGCACAGTGGAACAAAATATTCCTCTCACTGCACCATTCATCGCCACAGCTCTATCAGCATGCTGCCATTCTCTCCGGTCTAACGAAAAAGTTAATGTGCTTGTCAATCACACTTTTAAACGTAGTGTCCACAGCAGCCTGAAAAAAAGTCAATATTTAGACACAAAGGAAACACGGTTTTAGAGGGGGGAAATATTCGAGAAGCCCTGACAGAGGAGTGATGACATTTCTCAAGCTGATGTCAACATCATCAATACTTACAACTAGATTTCTGCAAAATCCAGATTCAGCGTTGCAGTCTGCTGTAGCCCGGCTAACAAAGCAGTGCGTGCACGCTACATGACGTCATGCTTTAAATATACAGAGCCATAAAGCTAATTATGTGAGTCAAATTAATTAGCGTAGCTGCCTGTTAAAGCTCGCCTTAAATGAGGGGAAGGGGCGGGGAGGAGACTTAGCTTCAAAAGAAGGAGGGGCTGAAGAATGAAAGCAACATTTTTAGCTATGATCCAAGTACTCGACCCATCAGTACACTGTATATGACAGACAGCTGTCAGACTGTGCAGTAGATGAATCATGTGGATTTGTGTGCACGAGCATTTGTGTTTATCTACATACAGTGGGAGCTGAGACTATATGTGTGACTGATTATGTGACTGAATGTGATGGTGTGTGATGATTTGTAATGCTTCTTGCTACACATCCCCAGATAGTCATTTACTGTCATCATTATCCAGTTTTCTATTGCCCGTAACTATTTGCAACGCATGCCACATTCATTTATTGTTATTTCAAAAAGACAAGCTTTAGTTTGTGAAACTGAAAATGAACTGCTGTCACCATTAAAAAAAAAAAACAATCTAAATATAAAGACGCAGATGTGACAAGTTTTCTAGGTGACACGTTGACGTATTATTTTTGTTATTGTTAGCGGTATTGTTTTCTGGCAGAGACTTCCATTTCTTGTCGTGGGTGTCATGTGATTGACAGTAAGTACAGCATAGACTAATGTCCCCACTGAGATGAAAACAAAGAGCTGCAAAGAAAAAAAAAACAACAAAACCGACACTTAGAAAACAGACAGATATTCAGCCAAATTAAGGCATCATATTTACTGTGATAAATTATCTTGCAGTTTCCAACTCACTGGAAGTGTTTGTTTTCATGCTTCAAGAAACAACAAATGTCAACTAAAGAAAGGAATTCTTTGCAGAGACACGACTTGGATTGATCTGACAGTCAAAGTGGTGCACACACTCTACATTAATTTATACAAACACTGGCGTTAGCCCTGAAATGTCACTCTGTTCTGTCTCCAAGTCAATCTCTGCCTACAGAGGGACGAGCTGAACAGAAGTGACCATGATATGGACCATAAAACGGATGCGGTTTCTTTGGGGATGATCTGAATCAGAGAAGAAGAGGAGGCAGGAACATTACTTGTCAGTCATGTGACAGAGCCCCATTACACTCACACATCACCAAACCCGAGACTCTCTCAAGTGTTTATTACACTGGGCTTCAGGGAGAGATCGATCAAAAATGACAGCTGTTAGCTCCGTTCCTGCGGAGAGTGAAGTTGACATGAACACACTGGACGCACCGACCACTGGTCTACCTTAACTCACTGTGTTCGCCTGTCTGCGGCGTGATTCTATCGGGGGCTGTGTTATCTGCTGACATGAAGGCAGAAGAGGACTGAGTTGAGGGAAAGGTGGAAAATGAATGAACATTCAGAGCAGGAAATAAAAAAGAAATAAACATGTCCGTTTAGTTTGTTTTGTTTCTCATGTCTACTATGTAAACACCTCACATATATAGAAAAGCTTTGTTATGTTATGTTATGTTATATTATATTATAATAACAAGGCTGCTCTGATACTGTAAAGCCACTGGGGGAAAACAGATCATTTTGACTATTCCATAATGAAACTCTTTTTAAAATGGTAATAACTTCAGTTGCTTACAGATACAACAGATGTGCAAAACGATGTTTTTTGTCTATCCTCTTCATTTACAATACTACATTTTGCCTAAGTATGCTGGGACTCCCAGTTAGATAAAGAAATGAACAACTGCATAAAGCAACATTTCCTAGCATGCTCTACTGTTGTGAGTCTGTGGGGAACCCGGAGCATAGCACAGCTGTTAAGTACTTTTAGCAGAGCTATTGTTCAGTGAAACAAAACAGCCCATTCAGCTTGGCTGGTTTCCAGAGCGCTCCTATAGCGGCCAAATGTTTATCATTGTTTTGACACTGCATAGGATAGGTCAGCATGGGGTATGCCTACACATAGAGGTGTCGAGTTTGTGCGCTTGTGTGCGAGAGAAAGAAAGGTTGGAAAGGTGCATTATTGCTCCAGGAAAAAAAGAAATTACAATGTAACAGGCTATTTACCATACTCACTCCAACAATGCATCCTTATTTGTTCTGTGTAATTCCTCCTGGGGATGGAGAATTGCAGCAGCAGCAGCTCAGTGATCATGCAGTAAAATTAGGTCTTTTAAAACCTCAGGTGTTATAACTGCTAACACCAAAAAAACATGTTTTTATTAGTTTGTGTGTGCACAAAGCAATCTGCTCTGCTGTCTCTGCCCTTCGAGCCTCCAGATCGGAGTCCATCTTTGGCCAAACTGTGCAGGGCGGAAATGAAAGGTATTCCATGATCTGTTTTGACTGCAGTCCGATAGCTGCTGCTACACTAATTGTGCTTCCCCTCTCTCCTTACCCGTGTAATCTCTTCATTCTGGCAGTGTGCACAGCCAGGACAGTTCTGCTTTATTCTAATTGCATACTTTCGATTAAAAAAGCTTGTTTTCCTTGATTACTTTGATGTTGAAACGGGAGCAGGGGAGCAATTCGCATTCATTCGGCAGTATGTTTTTCCCCTTCGCTCTTTTGTGCTAATAGCAGAATTCCTATTTATATATTGGCAGTGGAACTAAATTACTGCAAACATCCCTGTGGGCCAGCCAGGCATAACAGATTGGGAGGGTCCTGTATTGTGCTAGTGCCCCCTACTGGCCGCTTGCAGAAATGCACTATTGTTTATTTAGTGCATGTGAGGAATTGGGGACTGGTAGAGGCACATTGGAATGGGTTTTTTTCACCGGGATGCTGGAATATTTCATAAATGAATCCCTGGTGACTGGGATTCCTCCTTCATTCAGTGCACTGTACAATACACATATCAGGAGTGAATCAAATTTACCTCCACGTTTTAGGGCATTTAGCTTTTGTAGGAGAACTCGCTGCCAGTCCAGCAGGCTTCACTGCCAAGATCAATGGCACATCCATTTGCAACCCTGACCTGCATTTTTGCAAGAGCCACAGTGTTCCTGTGAGTGTGCAAAGATCATACAGCGGGGGACAAAGAAATCAGACCAAAGAGACGCAGAAGATATGGTGGAGATATGAACCAAAGGGAAGGGACTGATGCCCATAAAGAGATGGATATTTAAAAGAAGCAGAGTTCCCAGAGGGATGTAGTATTCCAGAGGGTTGAATGAAGATAGGAGGGAGGATCACCTATCTGCAGCCAAATGTGACACGGGTTTCTTGTGAATAATGGAGCTCAGGGTTCAACTGTCCATACAGCAGAAAACCCTATCATTCATGGCCGTCATAGATGTTAACACACCAGAACATAAGGGCAGGTTTGCAGCTGAAGGCATGGGCTGACTTCCCTACTGGGATGTGAGTGTCCCTCTGGAGTCCCACCACACGCTGCCACAACATAAGCAAACATCAAGGGGCGTTCAAGGCACTCGCTCCAGCTTTCACCCTCTGTGTTTCTCCTCTCCTAGAATCGCACAAAAGTGTGCAAAGCGCAAAAAAAAGGTTGTGCTACTGGGCTATTAGCACTCCACCACAGGTCAATTAGGAGTGTTCAACTGCTGTGAGCTCAGCTGGAGCCAAAGCTTGGAGATGAAGGCAAATCTGAATCTCCCCACAGACAAACAGAAAGTGACAGAGACAAACATAACAAAGGGGAGAGCTGTGCCAGCACTGCACTGGAATTACTGGAGACATGGGTAGCACCCGCATAACAGTGTAGCAAACAGTGTAGCAAACATGCTAAGCCATGTAATAACAAGTAAGACTTGGAATATATACAAATGTCATTTAAAGAGTTGACACTATTAAATACACAGTATACAACAGTATCAACACAGTATACATTGAATACAGTCATAAAAGCTTTTTAAAGAAACCACATTATCAGTAAAAGTATATGATCCTTTGAAGCTGTTCTCTGAAAAGCAAATGCCAACAATAGAAGTTCATGCTGGGTGGAGAACTGAATAACTGCTGCCCTCCAATCACATTCATCATTTAAAAAAAAACATAAAACAAGCTCATTACTCAGTATATGAAAGGATTTTAAATAGGTTTAGAGCATTTTAAAATGGTTATTATTATTACTGTTGTTAGTTTTCATATTAGCATTCTTATTATTGTTTATTATTATTACTATTATTATTATTGTTGTTGTTGTTGTTGTTGTTGCTCTTTTTGTGCAAAAACAAGGGATCTTAGTTTAAATTCATGGATTTACTGACAAGCGCCTTCCTTCTCTCATCATGTCAAAGCCTGTGCCAGCTGCACCTTGGTATGAGGTTGTTTGTCTTCATTAGCATCCAGTGTTTCTTCACTGTTTTCATTTGCAAGGTCCCCTCCTGTATTTGTCAACCATAGTGAAAGGCCAGAGACAAGAGAATCTGGGTCACGCTTTAATCGTTTTCATGCTATCTCTACCACTCTCCGAGGTGCTGGACGTCTCTTAGCCAAAGAGAGACTTTCCCACACGGGGGGTTTGTTAAGCAGCTGGTGCGGCCCCGACCCTGCCACTCTGAAGCACGGGGCCAAATGAAGCTGCAGGTTTTGTTCCCAGACATTTCTCTGCTCCCACCTGCACATGACCACAGCATAATGGCTTTTCTTGAGAAGTGGCTGCAATGAGATCCAGATGAGGTGCGTTCAGACTTGCTCAGCCTACAGAGTCCTGTGTCTTGTGCACACACGCACACACACACGCACGCACACACACAGAAACAGCAGAAACATATTCTGTACACACACGGCCCTCTCACAAAAACAGCATTCAATAATAATAAAGATGTCAGTGTTATATATTTAAGGGCCAGTTCTATGAATAACATTAAACCGCCCAGACCTGTAGTAAAAACTTTGGTTCACTCATGTATGATTTCATTGTAGCTGTATATTTTGTTTTACTGTACACGTATCTTTGTAATTTTGCTTTTTCTTTTTTTTAAGAATTTGCCCTCATTTATATACAGTATAACAGTGAGGGAGAGACAGGAGACAGTGTGAGAGTGTGAGATGACTGGGTCCCAGCTACATAAGGTAGTACTCCTACCTGCTGGAGGTGACGCCACTCACCCCAACAAGTCTCATCTGATCCCACCTGTTTTTTGCATGAAGTGAGTGGACAAGGAGCCAAACAAAACGCAGTTATCAATGAACAGTAGTTAGACCATTGCAAGTATATGGTTAAATCCACTGCAGTCACAGGTGATCTGCCTAATCGTGCTCATATAGGCTCGTCTCAACACTACAGCGCTGATGCATCATCATCATCATCACATATCCTGACCTCTAATTAAACTAGGAAGAGTAACTTTGTGGAGGAAACGTCTCCCTCGTTTCATTTGTGTGTGTTGCTAGCTACAGAGAGAGAGAATGAAGGCGCTGTCAGCAGTTTAATGAGCCTCTCACCTATTGTTTCCGGAAAAATTTCTGTGGAGCCGCATCTCGGTTCCTTGCTCTCAACAAAAGTGACTGGAGATACTGCTCTCAGTGTGTACGTTGCCGTGATTAGCAGCTGAGATTTAAGCTCTTTCTTAATTAACCTTGTTCTTTAATTCCCTCCCCCACTAATTTCCAGGAGAGACAATGGAGACGCAGCACTGAGCACATGGGACTGAGCCTGTTCTGACAACAGGGTGATAGAGATGTGGTGTATCTCACTGTGCGCACATGAACCAAGTCAATGAGATAGAGGGAGAAGATAATGTTAAATCATTAATCTCAGGGAAACGGAGGAGTCCATCATTTGCGTTCCTAGTGTTGTGTAAGTAGACTTTCATACTGGGTCTCCAACACAGGGGCTTTTTACCTATATCACCTACAGACTGTGCTTAAATACACACTACTGCAGCTACAATTACTAATTTGAACTGTTTTATAAAAACGTCTTTGTGCATAACATACACCAAATTGTAGTCCTCTGCTCCAAAAATATCTTGACTTTGGAAACATAAACATAAACATGAGACAAATGGCAGGGAAGGCTGCCAGAGAAACACCAAGAACATGGAGTAGCTGTTGGGTTCATGAGAGGAGCTACAGTATGTGCTCAACATTTCTGGGTTGAATAGCTGGAGGCAGAGCATCAGAATCAGGTCAGTCTGTTTACTGATCAGCCCTGAGCCTCCAGAGAGCCAGTGGGCTAACAGTGCGGTGCAGCAGCAGAGTGGGGAGTAGATACCCAGATACGCCTTGGGCCAAACTCAACAGCATCATTTTCTAAATGTAATGACCATCAGTCAGAAAAGCTGATATTTATGGCTAAAACTGGCATTGCTTCAAGTATTCATGATGCGCATTACATAGTAAGAGTTGTGCACATAAATTTAATATGTCACAGATTGAGCGTACCGCATCCATCCATCCATCCATCCATTAATGGAGAGTGTGTTTAAACCTGGACTGCTATGGAAACCAAATGTTGAGTGGAGTATTAATTTTCCAGGTTCGTTCTAGTGTCCTTGATTCAGCTGTTTATTTATGTCTAGTTATATGCTAAATATACGTTTAAAAACATATATTTTTGAGTGTTTATGTATCACAGGGTCTCTTTTTCTTTGTTTGAAATGAAAACATATTTTTTATGACTCATCCTGTCCTTGGTGTTGGTTATATCATTTTATCCAATTCAACATGATTATGTTTTTTTTTTACTTTCTTTGCCCAACTTGTTGAAAAAAAAAACAAAAGCAATTGTTTTTGACCTAACAGTTTCATAAAGTGTCAGGAGGAGAGTAGTAGTTTTCCTTGAAGAAAGAAAATCGTTTCGTATAAATATATTTATGGACTTTGATAAATACAAATCAAAGGCCAGTGTTTCCCGAACATTTTCATGAGGCTGAGATTTCAGAAGAAAGAGAACACACCAGCATCCAAAACTGAAAGCATTTTTCACACTGGCATCCAATATATATCCAATATATCTTTTTAAAAGACAAACATAACCAGTTCAATTAAAGATCCAACTCCACTGTTGATTCACCCTGTTTCAGGTATGTACATGATACTGAGAGACTGAAGAAGAAGAAAGATTTGTTTATCATTGACACAGTTCACTATACAACACACTGTACAACAAAATGTGGTATCTGCTTTTATCCCATCACACACACGTGAGGGAGTAATTGGGGGTTGAGGCCTTACTCCAGAACCTACAGTGGTGCCGAGCAGGGTTTGAACCGCCGACCTCTCAGCCGCCGTGGTCTCTAGCTCGCCAGTTTCCACCACTCCCTGACAAACTGGTGGATTCACATGTCACCTGAGCAGAAACTTGCATTTTCTTCTCTCACAGAGAGTTAAGATCTTGCTCTCATTTCTTCGACAGCCTCATTGAGTGGGGAAGGAAAATCATCGCTGTCATTAGTCACACTGAGCTGTGAACATGAGTTGTGTTTTACCGACTAAATTCATCACAGCTCCATCAGAAAACTGTGAAGACATGACATCAGTTTTGGGGGAATGCACAAGCAGCTGTCCTCAGAGACAGTGGGAGGGAGTGGGAATATATTCCACATGCTGTGGCTGTTTTCAGTAACAAGTCTCCATGGACCTGGTCCCACCAAGGGTGCCATGGAGACTTGGGAGTCATTTTTTCCATTCTCTTTCATTACATTATGTCCCTTGATACACACAAATACGTGTGCACGCACACACGCACACACACTCATGCACGCATGCACGGTGCTCCTGTTGTTCAAATGAATTTTATGTCCCATACAACATTTATATCTACATTTATATCTATTTGCCAAAATGGAGTAGAGAGCTTATCTAGGTTATTATTATTATTATTATTGTAATCATTATTATTGTTATCATCATCTGGGACATGATATAAGCCCAAAAACGATTCAGTCCACTATCTGGTGTGTCTAATGAGGTCATACAGTATTTGTGCAGATGAGTTTGCTAAATCTCTCTACAGGTTTGTTGCAGTAAAACAGGGACTTTAATTTGCCTTTGTATTAATACTGTGAGCAGTTTCTATTTTAAACGGTTTTCCAGACCCTAACTTGACTTCTGCTGTTCTTGCTAACTGTCATTCTGTAATTACAATAAGGATCGAGGAGGGAGCTGCACAAAAACTATCTGTTCTAACCTACTGTCCTGTGAGATTCCATTATTGACATTTTCAGAGTGATACCAATGCGACTTGCAGCGGCCAGTAGCTGCTGATGGTGGGACAAGGTTTGTGGAGTCACAGTATCAAGGTTTTAAAATGAACTTTACATAATTTGTCTTTTATAACAATGATTGTGAATGAACCTAAGACCAAAGAAGCCAATTAGAAGATTTAGGCCAAGGGCTTTTGTACAAAACAATAATATCTTAATAATTATGTTCAAATATACTAAATGTAACCAGCCCCACAGCAGCTGACTGTCATCATATAAATAGTAATAATAATCATATTAATTATTAATAAAGCCACCAGGTATTTTTTTTGTTGCTGACTCATTTGGGCAACTATGGTGTTTTCATTTAATAACATCCCTAACTGAAATAAAAGAGTGTGCAAACTCATTATAACCCCATAGACTTGGAAAAATGTGAACTTGCCCTTTAAATTCGTATTCTCCACTGTTGCCATTTTGTAACACAGTTATATGGTATAATAATCTTTCAGTATGAACACTTAAACGGGTTTACGGTGAAAATGTGCTCACACAACAGTGTCGTATCATGAGTGTGTGGCCATGGGAGCTCTCAGTCGTTAAGGTGAGAGGAGCTGCGATTCATTTTCAGCATAAAGGTTTAAAATTTCTCACATTTTTCCTTGGGGATTAATTCATACAGTAACAACCTCACCAGATAAAACCGTTTGTATCAAGTGATCATCTCAGAGTATAAATGTGTGTCTCTGCAAGAAGGTGCTGATTATTCCTATTAGGCCGGTGTTGTGTTTCAGACACAGTAACAGCAGTGTCATCTGCCAATGTTATTTCATGCTCATGTAACACTTGTGTAACACTTAATTGATAAATTTGGGCCTAGGCTCTAAGCAGTAATGGAGAATAAGTGAGGTAAACAACTGACAGTTTTATTTCAGCGGAAGAACACAAAACATCACACTTACAGTGACTCAAACATATACCCCAAATAAAATAGAGCTCTTTCCTTTAAACAAAAATTTAAAAAAAACAAAATTATCTGAAAAGAAATAATGTCTCTGGATCCACTTCCTTTTATTCTGTTAGTTTCAGTTCGTTTGTACTGACACTGTTCTTTGTGTGGTTGATCGTTTAGAGTTACACTACCCGGGTAGGTATTAGTGTGTGTATGTTTGTTGGTCTCCTTATCTGGGAAATCCGGTATTTTCCACGACGATCCGGCTGAAGATCCTGTAGCAGCTGGCCAGGCTACTAACAGGACGTCTCAGAGCTCCTCTGGTGGGTCTGGCTCGCCATCGATCTCAAACGTCTCAGATGATCCGGGGTCATCAAAAAAACCAGTCTGCACATAGTGTGCAAAAACAATAAATCAAATTATTTTATCATAAATTCAATCATGTCAGTTTCAATCTTTAATTAAGTTTTACACTTAATTTTTTTAACATGTAAATAATCTCTACATGAATTTACCCTTTTTTTTATAGTATTCTTAACTAAATAATTATCAGATTTTTCCTTAACATTATTTAACCATGAACTTCTTCACATCCACACTCAATGAAATTACAGCATTTTTTTAAAATAACACAGTAACATATTTTTAACCTTTACCCAGTTTTAACAGTACTTCCATATGAAATGATAACTCATAACCACAATGTAACCGAGTAAATAATAATTCAGTATTTTCCCACTTCCAAAACACTCTTAAAAAGCTCCGACTGGTTTATAACTTGCTTCCACTGCACTAGATTATGCTAATGCTATAGCTTGGTAGCTGATGGACGTGCTAGCCGACCGCCGTGTTAGCAGGCAGGTAAACATCAATAATATCATCACTCACCGGAGTTTTCCACGGTAACAAACACTCGTCGGACCTCGTCAAAGTAAGGTAAGTAGAAACACACATCAGCATCACACCATTCTGCACCATTTAACTTCTTTTCTTCTTATCATTAGCAACTCTCTTAACACTCTCACTCTGATCATCACATGCGTTTTGCTTTTGACTTCCCGATTTTTTCTACTTCGTGCTTTTCCGTCTTACTCCCGAGTGGAGGATCGGACTTTCTACAGGTGCCGAGGAAGTAAAAACAAACAAACAGGCGACTCGCGAGGAGTTAACCCTGTAGTTGCCAACACTTATTAGTGAGTGGGTTACACCAGTATTGTATTTTGTGAGCTGCTCAACATACAGTACCACAATCAAAACACATCAGCTGCTCGGCGCTGCGATCATGTGACGTCTGACAGCGACAGAAAAGCAGCCGTTTGCACACTGCTACGTTTGTTTCACTCCTCCTCGATATAAAACCACAGCAAAATATCCCTCTTTCCACCTCTTTTTTCGCCTCTTCTCTTCTCTCTGGGTCAGTGAATACCACACATGACCTCGGTGAACTCTGACTCAGAGCGTTTACACTGGTGGGGCAGGCTTGTCAAACAATACGCTGGATAGATGGGAGATAAAGCCTCACACATTCTCCCATTACTCACATAAAGAATGTCGAGCCTTCAGCGATGGATGGCGGGTCTGGATTTCCAAAAGCCTCGTTGGGCCGACTCTGACAGTTATTTCTGGGCTCGGGGTGGGAATGAGGCGGGCTGGGAGAGAGGAGGAGAAGGAGCCATGCTTCAGCAGTGAAACAGGCTGATCAGTTTGCGGTTGTGCAGCTTGCACTAAAGTGGAGGTGTCATTCAAACCCAGCTACCTCGAAGTGGAGGAAAGAGACCATCCATGGATCACTAAACAACAGAGACAGGACCGATCCAATTAGACCCGGCTGCAGTGGATCCACTGCATGCTCTGCTGGCTATTAGTTAGACATGGATGGGTTTACTTTTTCAGGTTAAGATCATACACCTAAAAGATAGTTTGGTTTGGGTGTAAAATAAGGTGAATTATTTGGAGTTGATGCTTGGTTGGTTAAACTTTGATCGAATGTATTATTTAAATAATTAAAAAGTCAATTTGGTGTATTGTGTTTTTTGCTTTGTGACATTGTTCAGTGAGAGAGTGTTATATTTTACAGCTGGGAGATAAAATTAAATGTTTTCTGTGACTGAATGAGGATCCAATAATTGTCACAGTACTTGGCGGAGAGATGATCTGTTTTAGCATCAGGTCGCTCCTTTGTCACAGAGAAACACCTGGGAGAGAGTGTGTGTGTGCACGTGGCGCACACAGACGCCTTGTGAACTACTCATCCCCTTCCTGGCCATATCACACAGAAACCCGACTGCTCTCAACAAAGCTGCAATCATCCAGCCCTGATTTTCCACTCAGGTTCCCAAAATATCAAATTGCCAAAAGAAGCAGCCATTTCTGAAAGAAGCAGAAGAACATAAAAAGCACACAAACAGCAGAAAAACAAGAATCGATAGAGATTCTGTTTTTGCAACACTGGGGATGTGTGATGTGATGTGGTGTATTGTATGGTACATCAACCTTCCACCCACACTGCAGGTCTAAACAGACACTACGCTTGTTGTTTGTCGTGTTGCCACAGCAATATTTCTATTTATCCAGTGAGACAGCTATACAAATAGATGAAGTGCAACAGCATGACATTTTCTGTACTTCAATTACTTTGTGGGGTTGAGCCACGTGGGTTAAAAGCCAACAAACCATAACTTTCCCTGACATTTCCTCCCCCCACAGTGACCGTTGATGGATTCGCCCTGACAAAGCATTCATTATCGCGGAGAACAGAGAGAGCGCTAAAATCTCTTCTCCTTTCTTCTCCCCTCCATCTCTGCCTCGCTGTCCAAATCGAGATGAACTCATCCGCAGAGGCAGAATGGACGCAACACACACCCTCAGAAGAGGTGAATGCTAAATCGCTGCCGGATATTCACTTGTATTCAAAAAAAAAGTATATGCTTATTGCAGGGCAGCCATGGTGGTGCAGTGGGCAGAGGGGCATATCAAGTGGAAACAACTGTCCAGTGCCAGCTCTGATTTGCTCCTGCTACAGTGAGAGACGCTGCTATGGAAATGAGCTATGATGGCATGCCATTGAAGATTAGCCAATATCATTTATCTGAGAGTTCAGTGCACAGAGGCTCAATGGCACAAGATGCATCGAGTCACCACACGTGGCACAGCCCCAGCCGCCCTGCAGCCCTGTGCAGGAATATAAATATGACGTGTACTGTTTATCTCAATCAGTAAAACAGATGTTTAAAGGAGGAAAACCTACACTGGGTCAAAATAACATGTGCTGCTTTTTTGAATGTGACTATTTTACAATCAGGGAAACAAAAGGAAGCTAGTGATAGTTTAGTCTTAATCACATGTTTGTCACATAGATACAAACACACACACACACGTTTCCAATCACAGGCCGGGGACTGATTGTCTGGTAGCGTTACCATTCCTGTCCAACCCTAATAGAAGCCACACAGGAATCAGGTTCACTTCAAGAGGTTCACAGCACAGACAGAAACTCATCCATTCACCGTGGACAGGCTAATAAATAAAAGAGTAACCCTGTGGCAGTAACAAGCCTATAAAGTATAGGTATGTTTTACAAGTGAATGAGATGGACGGCCAAGAAAGACGGTTCCCTCGCTGGAGATGCAGACTTTACAAGGCTGAGAGGGGTGGGGCTTTATCCAACATTAAACTTTGCGTCATCATGATATGAATATCTCGAGGAGGTCACAACAGCTATAATATTTATACTGTGGAGAAGACGTTAATGTTCATCTCTTAAAGTGATGTGCATTTTTCTAAAACGTGGAAGAAATACACTTTTATCATTAAATCCTCTCTACTTTACAATTTTACACACACACACATATACATACACACAGGTGTCAGTTTGGCATGCAGGGTGTATGTCTATATGTCTATATGCAAGTCTCTTCCCACAGAGAACCCAGTGTTGTTGTGAAGTATCCCGCTGGCTTGTCGACACTGAACCAAACAAGCACACTTTAGATTGCATGCTGGAGGTCAGGAATGACAGGTGTGACGTGCATCACACATGAATCAGCCTCCTGGCCCACTATCACAGCTCTTCCTGAAACACAGGCATCGGTTTGGTGATGAAACTTTGACAAGGTTACAGAAGAAGAAGCTATAAATTATTTCTAAAATATAGAATCAATAATCAGTCCTTAGTAGATTTAACTGTAGTCAACAAATGTCCATCAAAATTTCCCAAACCTCAACCTGACATATGCACTGTATGTATGCATATTTGCTTTGTTTGACCAGGAGCCTTAAACCAGCAGATAAGTGGGCAGGTACTATACAGAATCCATCCAATTATAGCCCCAGTGTTAACATTGTTTACCTCTTTTAACTTTAACTTTCCTGTTGAGTGCTCCGGCTTCCCTCCAGGGGACAAAGACATGCAAATTAAGTTTGGGCAAAATAGAGACTAATTTAAAAGGGGATGTGACTGTGAGTGCAACTGGTTCTTTGTCTCTGTGTGTTGACAGGTAGGACTGGCGACAGCTCCTCACTCAACCAGGGTAAACAATCGGGTTGAGTTCCTGTCTGATCAGTTTTGGCCAATTTGCATTCTGAGAACTTCATTAGTCCAATTAATCACAAGGCTGCTGCCAAAACAACCATTAGATTTTGTAGTGAGCTTATTATGGATTATTAAAGTAGGGTTTTATATGTTGTTTCTAAAACAACATATAAACCTCCAGTAATATATTGTTTAATTGGTAAATTTACTATTAGGTAACTAAGCTCCCCATAAATTTTAAAATAAATAAATCTGCAAATAAAAATAAGAGAATAAAACAGATACATGTGGGATTCAATCAAGCTGAAATTCTGGTGTTACAAAGTTTTTGTTTGCATAAATACAGTACAATGCAACACAGATCCAAACTGTCCTTCACCACACGGAGCACAATGTGGACACAGAAATAAGTAAACAAGAGGTGGATAAGGAATAGCACTGCTGTGAGGCTCCTGTCTGGCTGTCAGGCCATATCCAGCGCTGCTGGACAAAGAGGCACGGTAGAAAATGACACCATGTCACGTCAAACACCGGATCAAAAAGAGGCATCTGGTGGACACAGGCTTTATATTTACTCAACGTCTGTTCTACAAGAAGAACCGAAAGCCAACCAATTAGAGCGAGCTAACTCGGCGGCCTCAATTACAGCGAGTGTCTGAGCAGCCAAAACAGTGGCCTCATCATGTCACCGTTACCCCTATGCCAGTCCACTGAGACTGCAATCAGCGGGCAACAACACAAACGTAAACACATTAGCTTTAATTAGATTGCGGCCGATGCTTTGACTCCATCAAATCGAATACATGTTATGCTGGATGTAATCCAGTTGGTTGCTATGGTATTTGAGTCTCCGCAGAGGAGCAGGGCCGGGAGAATGTGTGCTGCTGGGGAAACAGTGATTTGTTGAAGTGGAGATGGAGATGGGAACATGCAGGTCTCTGCTCTGTGCAAGTGTTTGTGCGCGTGCAGGTAAGTAGCTGTGTTTCTGATGTTCGTGTGTGTGTGTGTGTGTCTGTGTGTTTGTTTTTCAGGTGATGATGTATGCGTGTATGGTGGGGGAGGTAGGAGGTTGTTTGTATGCATGGATACACAGACGTATGTCAGTGCAACAATATGTCATGTCCAACATATGGGCCCCTGCAGCTCTCCCTTTGGAGGGAGGCTGAACTCTGGCGCACACAGTAGGACACTCCCTGAGATGATCAAGGGGGACAACATGGTCCCTGGGGCCAGAGGGCTGAGCACTGAGCAGGCTGGAGATCTGTTTGTGTCCTTACCGTCACTGTCACAAATCTGTTCATCGCCTGTTTGAGCAGTGAGAACGTCAAGGCCACCCAGTGCTCCTGAGCTGAACAACACATGGAATCATACATACAACACTGAACTAATGCTATTATAAATTAACTAACAACACACACACGAACAACCCACACATACCTACACACAAGCATGAATGCATCCTGAGTAGAGAGTCCTTCCCTATGAAACCACTGAACAATCCTCACCAAACTGACCAGAGCCCTCAATGACAAATGTTTTGTCCAACAAGCAAATCAATTATATTATATTATATTATATTATATCCTTACTCATATCCTGCATCTACCACTGGTGACAGTGAGTGGTCAGACTCAACTACCACAGCTACAGACCATTAGGAAAGAAGCTCTCTACAGACATGTCGGTCTCCTCTGTCCACAGTTTATTGAGACACCTCAGACGGGTCAGTCCACAGCTCTGGTTGTCCTTCTTATCCCTGAGGACATTTGGGGAAAACGTGTGTCTGGTTTAAAGCCCCCAGTGTGATTTTGCTCAATTGTAATTTAATGCAACAAACCTTTGGTTATTTTTATCACCCTGCTGTTCTCTATATTTTCTGTTTTCCTTATAAAACCAGTTGTGTTGTCCACATAAGTCGTACTACTGTCCTAAACATTGAAGATAGAAAAGAAAGACAATTAATGATAGCGAATATTTACCAACAAACTCTATTTGATGGTGTCTAATTATATATCTGTCACGTATAGTGCCTCAAAGACTGAGCGGTGGGGACCACTGAGCTTTGAGCTGTATGGGAGAATGGCCTGACATGTTTTCTCTGCACACGGCTTTTCTTTCTGTCTATTTGGGGAAAGAGAAGGGGAAAAGATGGCAAACAGGTCAACAGTGAAAGTAGTTGGTGGAGGAATGGGATTGAATGAACAGGCTCAAACTGGAGGGATACAGTGGCCAGTGTTTAAGGTGTGAACCAATCAGACACTACTCATATAGCACAACAGAGCTGAGCTGGGAAATAAAACAAAACCTCAGAAATCTCAGAGAGAGAGAGAGAGAGAGAGAGAGAGAGAGAGAGAGAGAGAGAGAGAGAGAGAGATCACCTTCATGCTTTGAACATTTCTATGTGTTATGGATGGATCTTTGATCTTTAGTTTGCTCAGGCTGTTTCACTTAAAGACGTCTGCAGTGTTTTGGTCCTCGCTCATCTCCTCATTGATGGTTAATGATTTCTTTTTGCCAGATTCACCTATTTTATCTCTCTGTAAGCCACTTTAGCTCTGACACTTTGGATTTATATGACAGTAGAAAGGTAGAAACCAGGTAATTATTATTGTCATGTTGCCATATACGTGTTATTATATGGCAAAATCATTGGCAAAAGCCCATGTAGCCAAAAGTCCATATAGTTAATGTTAATGTGCTGCTAATGTGCCAACATCACTGTTTACACTGCTCTGGCTTTAGCTTACCAGAGTCTCTGCTGCTCTCCAAGTTTGAGGAGCAGCAACCAAAGCTGTGTGCAGTTACACGTCTCTAATCCTGTCATTACTGGCCCATCAGTGCCTGGTAAAACCATAATTGGAACCAGCTGTCTATTTGTTTTGTCTTTTTTCCTCCCCCAGTCTGCACCATGACCGATCTGACATTTCAGAATGCATCTCTGAAACTCCAGCCGAGCCGGTTTCTTTCACAAGTGGGAAACAAATTACATTTGTCCAGAACCATGAGTCAGGAAAAAGGATGGTATCAACTAAGGCAATCCTATGGCACAGTGATTGGTATAAGTACGAGTCAGACATCAGGTCCAGCTGTGCAGTGAACTAAAGCGAGTGACCCGACTAATACGATGAAATCATTGATCAGACAAACTGACACATGAACTTGCTCAAAGGGAAATATCAAGGTTACTAAAACCAAACTGCCAGAGAAGGATAAGACGAGAAAGTAAATGAGTGGTTTGGCAGAGGAGATTGGTAGAGTTTTTTTTTTTTAATTTCCAGAAAGTTTATGGAGCCAGCTGTTCTCTGAGCCAAACACAGCAAGTGGTCACTCACTAATTTAATTTAGTTTGCATTTATTTTACTAACAAACACATGTCTACACACAGTCAATATTCAAACGGACAAATACATCTCTACAGACTACATCCACTGGTCTCAGATGCCAGAGTCTGTTTGCTGATATGTCGTTGGCACAACTAATGTGAGTGACTTCTTTTGTTCAAGAGGTCAGTATTCAACATGTTTGTGTTTTGTCACTTTTGGTTTGTTTATACTCAGACTTGCCTCCATTATTCTCCTCCTTTCTAAATGGGAACTGAGGAAATGTGAAACACACTTTGGAACAGACAGCTTAACATACTGGACAGAGACAGTGAAGAAAAGACGGTTGGCTCAAACAGCAATAGTTACGCAAGTTTCCCTTTTTAAACCCCAAACAGAACACAGAAGACAAGATCTCATCCAGTTAACAGTTCATAAAGCTTACTGCTCTGCCTGCAATCATTAATGTCAGTTAGTGTACAAATAAAAAAAGTAAATTTCCCATACAAATAGATTGACTCGTATCACAGATATTCTGATAGTCATTCCTGGGGGATGCATAAGTGTTGATGGCTCATACAAACCCTTCATTTTGAATCTGTTTTCCTTTGTTTGTTAGGCCATTGTTTACGTTCCTCTCTCTGTACACGCGGCATTTCACAGTCTATTGCTTCATTCCCATCTAATGACTCGCTGGCTCCACTGTCTGATTTGCCCGAAATGAAAGCAGACATGGCAGACTGAATGGCTTTGATTCTACTCTAGATCAGACCTATGCACGCTCTGCAAGAACACACACACACACACACAGATATATAACAAACAGAAACACAATCATGATGCAATATGGCTGCACAACAATGGAAAAAGATGATTTAAGTTAATGGAGTCAAAGAGAAGCCATCATTATTTTTACTTTTGTACTTCCAAACTTCTGCAAGAGCACTTTGTCACAAACTGTGCAAATGTTTATGTTCAAACGCAGCTGAACGACGCACAGGAAAACCAGCTTTACCCTGATAATGAACATACGTCTTGTTGCTCACTGCTAATGTTACCAGTCAGGTTGACCTTTAACATCTGCAACAGCCAACTGCCTTTTTGTAGTATTTCTATAAGTAACGAAGAAAAGATGAAAAGAATGATACTTTGTGAATCATTGTAAACTTAGCCTTGTTTTGGAAATATTGAATATTTTCCAGGATAAATGCATTAGTATCAAATGACCCTCTTATGTAACAATTCTCAAGAAAATCAACTCTTTGTTTCTTATCTTTGGCAACAATTTCAAAGTTCTTTGTTTTTTTACTGCAGGGCAAATTTGACTGCATTTACCCTGCGATACAATAAACATTTTTGAGCTCCCACAAAGACAGAGTGCTGTTTTAACAAAATATAAACATTCATGTGGGGATAGTGGTGATACTTCATCTCAGACTCAATAATAACATCATGCAATAGAGTTTTCAGACTTTCCTCGGTGTTTGATACTGTACATTCAGCCAGCATTGCCTTGGGGCTCATATTTGAAGTGCTACAAATACTGTAGCAACACAGTATAATTTAATAGGTTTCTGACTGCCAATCCCCAGGAGCTATGAGACATGGAAAAAGGCAGCAATTCTAATGTGTGCTTGGCTCCTTTCCTTGACGCGGCTGCGTCCTAGCACTGATAGGAATGACGGTTTTTATATGTATCTCTGTCTGAGTGGCGGCAGATGTTCAGCATTCTCCAGCAGTGCTCTGTTCCAGGGGGAAATCAGGGAAAACTACGCACTATAAAATTAAACCACTGACACTTCACCGGTCCTGAAACCAAATAGTGCCTGCAGCATCGGCAAGCTGGAGCGAATCCATCATTTCTCATTTTTAGAGGGTTCCATCTGTGCTAACTTCTATTAACACTGGCTGTAGATGCACCACACCGCTTTATGATAGATAAACACCACACAGCTTATTCACCAGTGTTTGCTATCACATGAAAACACACAGTGTCAAGGATCTGGACAACTCTATATGGGTAATGGCTCGTGTGGATGTCTAATTTAACGAGGTAAAAAGCAGTGATAGAGTTATTGACATCAACATGTGCCACAGTTAATTTCACCAAGTGCCTCAGTTTATCGAATAGTTCTGACACTAGTACAGATAATGGATAAAATCACTCATAAGGTTTAGAATAAGACAGCATCTTGCTCCTTACATAAGGACCCAAGGACCAAAGCTCAAATTTATTTATTTAACAACTGCGTATCAAACATTTTTGTGCTAAACAGAATACAACAAAGCTAAGAAAAAAAAACAATGTTGTCCATTTCCATGTGAAAGAGTATTGTCTTATACTGTTCTGATTCCAGAACAAATTGAAATTTTCAATAACCTGTGAAATTAGTTTGGATAAACAAGTGTAGGCACCTAAAAATGCTTCCTGCCCACTTTCCATCAGCAGCATTTATCTGTGCACATACACATAAGACGATGGGAAAATCAAAACCAAACTTTTATTTAAGCCAGTGTTTACATGTTTTAGCATGAAGAAGTCTGACAAATGATTAGTGTCAATAACTGGGTATTGTTTTCTATAATAAGTTGTATTTGTATATTAGTATATCAACTACTTTAATTCACATACTGTATATTAGGATATGAGAAACTGATGATTTACTTGATGGCCATATTCACAGACACCTGAAATAAGATGGTGAACTACATTCTGTCTCACCATATTCGCCATATTAAAGATAAAGGTTTACTCAACTCTACATCAGTACTACATGGTTGCTATGTTTACTTTGCATTTATTTAAGTTGTTAGTCTTTTTGGGGTTTGTCATAGTTGTATACATTCATGTCTTGTGTGTGTTTTATTTACCTTGTCAGAAGTGCGTGTCCTTCCTGGTTTGTTCCAAAGAGGAGGATGGGGGCGGAGTTTGATTAAATTCCAGGCCTCAACCCATGGACCAGACCACGAGTTGCATCCACATGGGGGGATTTGTTTTCTTGCATAGCTTTGGACAGGTGGTGCCCTTTGACCTCTGAAGGTAGTTCCCTCGACCTCATGGCTTGGGTTTTGCTCTGAGAGTCAGCGTGAGGCCTGCGCAGACAGCTGTGTGCCTTTCCTAACCAAGTCCAATCAACTCAACTGATCACAGCTGGATGCACAGGTGGGAAACACCTCCAAGGTAATTAAAGGAAATCTGAGGCACCTGAGCTAAATTTCAAGTGTCATAGCAAAGTGTCTCAATACAATACTGAAGCTAATCTACTATCCAGCCTCTGCTTAAAAAGTAATTAGCATCAAGTGCCTGTTTGACCTTAGTGAGAAGTAAAAACAAACAACTAGAATAGGATGTTTACATGGAAGCAAATGATATCTTATAGGCCACAGTGTGACATATTCTGCTGTATCAGTCCAGTGCTGAGCAAGATGGGTTTCAATATTGTTCAAAATTAACAATTCAATGTATAATTTGAATTAAAATGTAACAACCATTTTCCATTTTATTGTTTGCGCTGGATCAGTGCTCTTCCCTTATCTGAGCCTATTTTGTTCTTTCTTTTCCCTCTGACGAATCCTTTCCACTGTAACCTGTCAGCTGTCAGTGGTGGGCGACACGCAGTTGAACCTGGATAAGAGGATTAGACCTGAGGCATTATGGAAATAGTATAGAACAGAAGAGGACCAGCGATGGTCAGACTCTTCACACAGGTAGACTGGTGGAACAATGCCTTTTTAATTACCCTTTTAATTGCCCCTTTTAACAGTGTGAATTAGCATTTTAATGATGGGTATGTAATTAGGGTGGAAAAGGCTATGAGAGCTGCAGGCTGCTAATAATGTCTCTCAGCTCAGAGATCACAGCAACAGGAGACAGGAGCAGCTGCACCTGAGCGCCGGCACACACTGCACCACTTAACCAACAATGAACAGATGCTTCATATACACACACATACAGAGACCATCGTACTGCCAACACACACACACACACACACACACACACACACACACACACGCACGCACGCACACACACAGATAAATCCACTGGTGCACTCAAACAAAAATCCAGAACGCATCGGGGTGGACATTTGGTGGATATCCGGACACAGATGAAAACATTATGAAACAACAAACACAAAACCATGTCAAATGTGTTCAAACTGAAAACCACATTCAACTATTAGTCACTGTTATAGAATAGTGGAATTCAAACCTGATATCCTGTGATCATAAAGAAACAGAAACAAAAAAGCATGTTAAAGAAAAAAACATACAGGTACACAAAAACACAAGGCGTTGCACCCCATGAGTGTGTATGTAGGTGTACATGCAAACATATAGCTTATACATACTTATGCACAGACACACACACTCTCACACAGCTCCTTAACAGCTCAGTGTGGAGAGTGAAGGATGGTTAAGGGATGAGAGGAGTTTGGCTAACGGCTTTCCAGCTAATTAAAAGACTCACGTAGCCTCCAAATGACCATTAGGATTCATTTGGCTCGGATTTTTTTTTTTTTTAAAAAAGGCAGAAAGATACAAGCAGCCTCACATATCATCTGTGCTGGTGCCTGTCATTTGTCAGGACAAAAACCTTTATCTATGTCTATATGCCGTCGCTTAACTGCCCAGTCAGTATCAAAGGTGCTCGGGTAAAGGTCTGTTCACAGGAGCCATGCAGCTTTATGCACATGGAT
>JAFBJQ010000048.1:334178-376106 GCA_016785345.1 Trinectes maculatus
GGGGGGGGGGGGGGGGGGGGGGGGGGGGGGGGGGGGGGGGGGGGGCATGGTGGTTGGAATCAGTGACATTCTTCAAGGCCAGTGTAAGATTAAAGAGTGGGGCTGTCGTGCCTCTGATCATATATTCACAAACGATAGCCTGTGAAGAACACATCTTTAAAGACAGGCTGGCTGAAAATAAGACCACTGCATGGGAATATTTGTGGCAAACCATTATACATGTCATATAAATTGTACATTACTGAGTAAGAAGATTAAACCCAGAGAGTTTTTTTTAGTTCCCCTTATCAATTTCTGTTTGCCCCTCTTTTTTTCATTGCTTTTCTTTTTTGTGTGTGGAGCAAGCCCAAGAGCAGTTGCTTCCAGTGGCACAAGTTTGTCATCTGTGCTTTACGTTTAGAGAGGATGTGGATCCTAAGTCTGGATTTAGCTGGGAGAGGCTATATCATGGTTTTATTTTATTTTATTTTATTTTATTTTATTTTATTTTATTTTATTTTATTTTAATGTCCATCATTATAGTACAGTGGTTGAAATATAAAAAAAGATTTTAAAAAAAGATAACCTTGGACTGAACTTGCAAAAGGGAACATTTATGCACAAATGAAAAATGTCAGTAGTGCTTCCTTCCATAATATTGCCTCTTTCCGTGGCACACAGCAGTGGCCTGTGACTCATGGCCATAAATTCAACACACGCAGTACAGTAAACCGAATTATGATTAATATAACTTTCATCGTGGGTTTGCTTCACTTGCTGTGGCCTTGGGTTCTTTAATAGTTGTGGCACAGTGGAAAAATTTAAGAGCCTGCTATTCTGCATGTCCTTCAAATAAAATGGTGCCATCATGGATTCTCATTGATAAACACTATACACACACACACACACACAGAGAGAGAGAGAGAGAGAGAGAGAGAGAGAGCTAGTCAAAAAAGAAATAAAAACTCTTTGAAGGTCTTTAGCTGCTGACAAGTGTTAATATAAGAATCAAGTGTTTTGGCTTGCTTTTAATTCAATTGTCTCTCTTAACATTTCCCGGCTATGTCAATCAATGTGCCTGCCTTGTCTTTAAAGCAGCAGAGGAGTTATCCAGTCTGGTGCCATTAAAACATCAATGTCTCATTTCTGCTAAATGGCAGAGGAAAGATAATCAGCGTGTGTGCATGCATATTAATTAAATGATAATGAGACGATAAGGCCCCTGCTCTATCTGCAGGTGCGGAGCCACTGATCAATTGGCAGTGAAATGGGGTAAAAATGTGCTTCTTTTATCCCACTACTGAAATTAAAAACCTATTTAGTACCACGTTTTCCAACAAAGTGCTTTTCATTTATCTTCTCTAGCACATTATTCAATCACACTTTCCATTTGTATAATGGTAATATTTTCATGTAATTTCCCGCTGCCTCTGAGATGGGTATTTTGATATACTTTGTGAAATGGCTATTCCATTCCAGCTCCATTCACTAGCTAGTAATAAACTTACAACCTATATTTCAGATTAAATGTCTTCAGCAAATGGAGCCAGCCTCTCATGTCTCATTGCAATGTGGAAAGATCACTTCTGCCCCCTGATGGCACCAGAGCGAACTGCAGCACTTTGCCAATGCCATCTGGTGGCGAAGATTGAGCAGTGCTGGAACATGTCTGTAATCCTTGGCAGCGTTCCCTGCTTTCCTGCATAAAGCCCTCAGTGTCCAAGTGAACACCAGTAACAGTGCTCTGATATGCAGAGCATGCTACATCTACTCATGGAGCTGAAACATAAGCCGCCTGTCTGACTGTGCTGCTGCTTTCGCCTGCAGCACAACTGGAAAGGTTTAAAAGAGTGTGTTGCAACTATCAGCCCTGACCAGAGGTGTGTGCGCTTCACAGGGGGAGGAGGAGCGGAGAATGAACATTAGAATGGCTGTGTGAAACAACAATGGCTGATGCATAGTGCCCTGCGGGAGGCTGGGTAAAGGTCCAAATGAGGGCTGAGAAAAGAATATAAACACAACATTCACAAAGTGACTGTTTACTTTAGTATATTTACCACAAAATAGTTATTACAATATGAACATTAGAGCTGGGTTATTTGAGAATGGCCTGTATATATATATATATATATATATATGTGTGTGTGTGTGTGTGTGTGTGTGTGTGTGTATGTATATGTATATGTATATATATATATATATATGTGTGTGTGTGTGTGTGTGTGTTTGCGGCTGGTCCTGGTGACGCCTCAGAGGTGGATGGACAGTAGTGCAGCGTGGTCTCCTCCTGCTGACAGGCCCTCCTTCACCCAGGACAGGCCAATCTGTGCACACTGCGACACAGACACACACAGCCCATTTCAGTCAGCACACAGCCCATTCGTCATGTCACACAGCCTCAGACAGACACAGCGGTCAAGTTATAGAGGTGATTGTATCAAAGTGACCCCGATGCAACGGCTATAAATTGCTTGCTTTATGGCGAGGTGCTAGATCCTCGTTTCAATAGAAGGGAAAACAAAAAGGCAAAGTCAGATGGTTGAAGCAAAGCGAAACAAAGTGGAAAGGAATCTTTGATTACGAGTGATATCTGAGATTCTAAGACAAGGAGACGTGAGGTAACTGATTGTATTTCTTACTTTGAGAAGAGTTAGGGGTGAGGTGAAGTGGTGAGGGCCCTCAGCTGGAACTGTCTGGTTTTTCATCCTTGTCTTTGTCTGCTGTTCCGTTGGGTTCCTCTGCAGACGCCTCCTTGGTGGAAGTGGCCGTCTTTGGCCTTTCCTCAGGATTTTCAGAGGGATCCATGACTGTCATCCCCCGGCTTGTGTTGCAACCCATGGTCTGGTGAGTCTGAAGGAAGCTCCGAGACGTATGAAGCAAAACCTGAAAACCTGTAGAAGCGTCGTGAGCTCAGGTGCCTTTGCTCTCTATGGCAACCTTGAAACCTCTGTTTGCGTTTGGCCACCTGACAGTGTGTTGGTTTTATTTTACCAGCCTTTGTTTCCTGCTCGTACAGCCTCTTTGTAATTACCTCCTAAGCAACGCCGGTTGAGAATTAACTCAGTAGCATGCCAACACATAGTTACTGATAAACACTCAACAGGATTACGCATCAATCACAACGCAGCCATAGTTACCAACCTTCCCACAATGGATGGACTGAGACTTTCTGTTTTCATTCAGTCTAAGGAACTGATCATTTTTATTTATCAGTCGTCAGCGTGCGTCACAACAGATTCTCATTAACAGACCCAGCAGGTCTTCAGTTGAAGCGACGCTCGAACCATGACCATCATCAGTTCGATAGCTACACCGATTTGTAAATAAACGAGAGAAAGAAAAAAAGAAATGTAACATTTAATCACACAATTACCATTCAGTCGAAGTCATGTTAAATTGTGTTGGTCAGTGGGTGTTGCTGCTCTGCCAAGAACAAACAAGTTCATATAAAACCTGTTAGCTTTATAAAAAGAGGCCATAATGCTGAGTATAAATCAGTTCCCACAGAGAGTTATATACACTGCATGGTGAATATGAATATGATTGCTTGCACTGAACACTCACTAAACTAATCAGAATCAAGTCAATCAGCATGACGTATTCATCTAGTCTACAGACACTGGAGAAGCGTATTGGTTCTACTTCTACTTCTACTTCTACTATCTTCTTCCTATGGTCGATGACTCATGGGCAGCTGGACGATATTGCTGGTGTCAAAAAAAGTAATACAAAAAATACTTTGAGCCAACAATCCTTGACCCATGCAGAGGAGATCTTCACAGATAGGAAGACAAAGACTCCTGACATTGCTGGTGTGGTTTCAGAAACGGGGGCAGAGTGAGACATCGTGCTCCTCTCCGCTAGTGCAGGTCAGGCTCTGTAAGTGGAGAGGTCTGCTCCTGGTGCCCTCTCTGGCGACCCGGTCGTTCACCACTTCCCTGAGCCGCCTCTGCCAGGCCGACTGATCATCCAGCTGAAGCCTCTTTGCTGGAGGACAGTCACCGCCCTCCTCTTCCTCCTCTTCATCCAGCGACACCACATGACGTAGTCTGATGAGCGACGTGCCTGTTTTGATCATGTTGTTGATCTCACGCAGACACTGTGTAAACAGGAAGGAAACCTTCAGTCTAGATTGTCCACAGTTGAAGTGATAGAATTTCTAAGGCAACAATGGCAAACGTTTGGTCCACAGACCTCTGGGGGACTGGTGTTGAAATAGTAGGACATCCTGGTTGTATGAGGCGAGGGGGTCTCAGCTGTGTAGGTTGAGATATAGATGGAGGGGCTGTGAGACAGCTGATGCCTGTGAAAAGATGCCTTCCACTGCCGGGGATATGGAGACAGAGGAGGAGTGTTGCCCTGCATTAATGTTCCACATCGTGTGTGAGAAAACAGAGTATTAGATGTATATTACCACATTTTACATCTGCATCGCTCGTCTTTTTGTGACCACAGCTCCTCCTTTTGTTCAGTACGGTCAAACGTCAGCAAAAGTCAGATGCCTGAAATGGTCCACTTACCGCTGAGGTCAGGGCAAACTGCTCGGCAAAGTGCTGCATCTTGGCTGTGTAGGCCTGGTTGTAAAAGTAGATCAGATTGCCCCTCTGCTCCTGAAAGGCTCCCGGATAATGCGTTGATGGTGTGTTAGGTGTCGGGATATTACTGCTGTGGTCTCCATTATCTGTAATTGACCATATAATAAATAAAATAAATGGCCTCTAATCTTGGAAAATTCTTTGTCTTTCTCTAACATTAACGAAATCATGCTGGTGATATGTTGTGAATTACTGGGGTCAGTGAATGTGTCTAATTTTGTGCGATGACAAATTGCTATTGTGTAGCGCTCCACCACCATGCTAGCTGACCTATGGCTGACCCCGTGTATCCTATATAAAGTGGAGGATCAGTTAATGGAAATATGGTGGAGGTGAAGCCAAATGGCAGACAAAGTAATGTTAGAATTAATTGACTAGAAAGAGGAAGTGCTTCATTAGGCAAACAGAGCTTATCTCACTGCAACAGCTAAACCAAGTCTACACACTGTTACTTAACAGGCAGAAAATATAGCTCAGGAGCCTTAATGCGTAAAACAGGCCAAACTCTATTTTTAAATTAATATGATAATGGACTATGCACTTATATAGATATATGTTTCTGTATCATGTTGAAGTGTATTTGTGCAAATCAGACTGCACTGTAACGCACTATGTTTTATTAACCTCACTGACTGTCTGATCTCAGAGTGATCAGAGATACATGTTCCTCCATCACGCAGGTTAACTGACTTTTTAAGATGAATCTATAATTGTGGATTCTTACTGTTTGTTGCGTTGTCCACGTTTCCTCCTGAAATCAGCACGTTGGTGCAGACCTGAGAACAAAAGACCGTCCATTCAACAGTACTGAACCAATGTAGCCACCACAAACAACCCAGCCACACAGCCACACAACAACACAATATTTGTTATGCTGACATGATTACATATTTTATTCACTTAGAGCTGCTGCAATCGACTAACCCACAATAAACAACAAAAACAAACATACACTTTTGCTGGCATATGGCTGTGACTTGTAGCACTTCATTATGGATCTGAAGGGAATCTCCACCTTGGTGATCTGTAAAAGAAATATAAAATATATATATATATGTGTGTGTGTGTGTGTATATATATATATATATAGATATAAAAATCTGATCTACCTTTACACATATTACATATATATGTGTAGGCTGTGTTCAGATTTTGGAAGGAAATATTTAAAAATACACAGATGAATCAGTCAGGTTAAATGATCTCTTCCATCCAGCCGCTCTGCACTGTGGTTTCATTATTAGCTGCCCGCTGTGCACGGTGCAGTGGATATGCAGTACGTACATAATGTTAAAACTACACCTGCTTGTTGTGCTATGAGAACAGCTCCTACTACAACCTGTGTGTAACGTTAGCTGTAGGTTTGGGATGAGATAAACAAAACCAGGTTCCATGTTACATCATATTTACACTGAGACGTCTCTCAGATATATGAAAGCCCACCTTAGCTATGATATAGATGGCACACATGAGCAGCTGGTCCAGGTGACGGTCCACCATGAGGTGGCTGCAGTTGACCAGAGAGTATTCAAAACAGGTCCAGATCTTCAAGCGCAGCTCATCAGAAATGTTGAGTTTGGTGCCCAGCACCCGCAGACGTCTGCTCACCAGACTGTAAACCTGAGGCAAAGAGAAAGTACAACAATAATCAGAACAAACATATGATGACTGTTGTGTGAATGCATGGAATATAACTTTACTCTTTATATAAGACAGGGTGGTGGGAATGATCCACTGACCTTGCGAGCAAACAGATGGAGGGGGCTTCTTCTCTGAGGCGTGTGTACAGCTGCTGGGAAAATACTGTTGGTCAGTGCTGGTAGGAAGTATTATTCTGACAATGACACACCACTTGACTAATCACAAGAACGATGAGCCCAGCTTGCAATTAAGGGGTCTAATAATTTAAGCAATATAATAATTAATCTAATAATTATTGAGTAATCCACACACAAACGTAATGGCATTCATACACAGAGTTAATACCTCCAGGTGGTTCTGGCTCAGGTTTTGTGTCTGTGCCCTCTGGATACTCGAGCTGTGTGGGAGGCGTCACCTGCGTAAAAGACACAAATGCTTCAGTCAAATCATGTACGTGTGAAGAGATACTGCAGTGCTTTAAGGGGTTTCATCAAGATCTTTTACATGGTTACACTGTTCCGAGGTCAGAACATGTTTCTGATGTAATTCATACACAGGTATGAATTTCACCTTCAGAGAACCCTGACTATTGAATGTTAAATATCCCTCTGGTGACTTATTATAAGAGTTTCTCTATGTTATTGCCGACCTGTTGGCAGGTGGGCAGATGGCCGTTGTTGGCTTGGATCTCTGCCCACAGCGGTGAGTTGCTTGTCCAGGCCAAGCTCTCCAGAACTCTCTCTTCGACTTGGGAGAGGTGTCTGGCAACAGGACGGGGGAGTCCCGCTTCAGCCCGCAGCACCAGCTCGATCACCTGTCACAGCACAGGAAAACAAAAGGTCAAAGGAAAGGTGTGCAGGGCTATATCACTCCTGTATGTCACTGGTTCAAATCCCACTCTTCCATTGGAACGTGTGTAAAGACGTGCACACAAACTGTCTCCATGCAACACAGATTCAGTTAACGCGTGGGAAAACACACCCTCCAGAAGTGGTGGGATTCAATCTTCAAGATGTGAAGGAGCAGAGGGAAGTCACATGGTAGATTGTTTGTGCATATGGTCATTTCCAGACAACAGGCCACCAGGCAGCACTGGACGAGGTCACTCCCCAGGACGCCCTGTTCAAAAACACATGCACAGGGTTTTACTTCAAAACTAAACTGTCAACATTTTTCAGAATTCTTTTACAAATAATTTTTTATAGCATGACACATGCTGGCCAGTGTTATAACTGTTCATATGGAGCCCCTAGTGGGCACTGTGTGAATAGCATCAACAGTTCCAGTTGTGTCCACAGGAGGGGAGTAAACTCACTGAGATGCCACTGACGCCCAGCCGCTTCCTCTCCTGTGTGATCAGGTTCTCCAGGATCCTGTAATACCAGAACCCAGCCTCATAACAGCACTTTGCTGCCAGCTCTGTGAACAGCATCACGTGTGTCAACAACAAGGCCCCTTATTCCACCTGTTAATTCCTATCATTTATAAACAGCCTGCTCCGTCATCATGAAGGGATTCAACGTGCTGCATCAGAGGAGGTGGTGGTTGGTGCTGACAGAACCAGTAGTCATCAGTGTGGTCTAAATCACATCTAATGACTCAATTATAATCAGTTATGAGTATCAATAATAAACATCAAATCACAAGTGTTGAACTTAAGGCAACAGTGTTTCCATGAATTTAATTATTTAATTTAACATTTAATTATTTAAATCATCCCACCGTTAAATCACTGAATATGTCAGGATACCTTTGGTCTGCTCGTTGTCTACATTGTCCCTGTGGTGGAGCAGGAACGTGTGCAGCATACGTCTCAGTCTGGCTTTAACTGCCTCGGTTGGATCTGTGGCGCACGTCCTGGAGCAGAGGAATCATAGCAGGCAGGGGATCAGCTTCAAACAATAAGGTGCACTGAAGTTGAATGCAGTTATTGTAAGTTACTTTGGATACAAGTGTCTGCTAGATGAATGTAATGTAATGTAAAAGCTGTTGGTTGGAAAAGATCTGCTGAGTAAACAAAAACTGCACAGATTCCTTGTAAATAACATTAGAGTTACACATAGTTAAACAGAGCTTTGTATATGTATATGTGTGTGTGAGCCAATATTTGCTGAATGGTAATATTTATGACACAGATAACACCGGGTGTGAGCGACAGTGTGATGCAGCAGTGTTTAACCTTAACATAGCGATCAGGTGGTCACTGGGGCCAAACTCCTGTTTTTGTGGGTTGCCCTGAAGCACGGTTTCCATGGTGACCCTCACACTGACAGAGTGAGAGTCGGATCAGGAATAAACACCTAGATGAAAACCACTGCGAGACAATTAGGTAAGACACACAAAAACACTGCAAGATGGTAGGACGCACATAAACGTACATCACTGCACAATGTAAATTAATAAAACATACAGAAATGTATAGATAAGAGTTAGAATGCACATATTTTCAGGTCACTTTTGTTACCCGGTCGAATCCTGCTTTATAAAAACTGAGCTGTCACACACTGTGCTGACTAATGACAGTGTCTCTGTGTCACAACCACAGACTGTAAAAACAAGACCGTGGAGCTTGTGTGACCTTATTCATGGTTCAACTTGACATTTTGAGAACTACCCTCTCGTGTCTGTAGTGTAAACATGAAGCTACAGCCAGATCTCCATTAAACACAACTAATGTTGGCCAACATGAAGAAAACAGCACATGTAGTTTATTTACAGTGATACTTTTGTAATTAATTTATTTTCTTTTAAGACAACAAGACTACAGAGGTTTTACTGGGAATCGACATCTGGAAAAACTGGGAAAACAAAGAAATAGTAACATGTGTCTAATTGTATTACTTCATATATAATGTAGGAATACAGAATAATAAAAAATAAATAGAAATTTAAAATGGAAACAGACACATTTTTGTCAATTATAGGCATGTGACTCCAGAGGTCATGTGTCATCTCCTTTTTACAATGTTACAACAGGGCCCTCTCTCTCTCTCTGTTTGTGTGTGTGCGTGCGTGTGTTCCCTCTCTGAATGGCTGAATGGAGACTCTGTTCGTCTAATCATTCCCACATGTGCCGTTTATCATTCTGAGTAACTGTCCTCGCCGAGGCAGACAGACCTTGGCCTACAAGTGTCTGCTGATAAAGGCTGCATGACTCAGACTGAAGGGGGCTGCTTATATTTTCATCAGCATATGCTGATACTTTCTTCTAATCCAAAGTGTGTATTTATTGGTTTATTAAATATCAATTGTTTTGTGTGCAAATGCCAATCAAAATCCTCCTGAATCCCAGAGTGAGCTCTGCAGGGGTCTCGTTTTGTCAAACCTACAAATGAATTATCTAAATGTATTCTGTCATTTATTACATAAAAAGCAGCACAGCTGAAAACCCTCACAGAGAAACAGTCTCTAGGTGTTAAATATATGACTCAAATGATGAATCTGCACAAAAGACTCCATTGATTTTTATCTGTCAACTAATGCACTACATTTGAATAATTGCTGCCGCTGCAATTCTGACTCTTATTAAAATGACTAGAAAAGAAAAAAAAGAACTCGTTTTCTCAATCAGGTGTGAGACGAGATGTTTTGCTGACTAAAAGGAGCAACACCTGCAGCTGCAACATGGAAGCGGAAGCTTGTTAGAGTCAGTTTGCATTCATCTCCTCATACATGTGACTCCTGCTGCAGCCTGTTGTGTTCAGTGTCAATCTCCAGGCCCTGTGCAAAAGTTACTGCTTAAAGAAATCCTCCAGTCAGATTAGACCAGTGAAAAGCACCATGACAAGACTCCTGTCCGAACTCTAGAAGTGATTAACTAGACTAAAAGTTGCATGGAAAAAGCCTGTCAATGCGTTAAATGTTTGCTTTTTTTTTTTTGTTTTCACTGGATACTTAGCATTAAATAACAAATCGATAGTGGTTATAAATGTATGTGTTATCCATCTATTCACACCCATTTCCTGTTTGCTCTTCACTGACAGAAGTTGCATGTAACTAGGCCTTGCTTTCACTTTTAGACACATGGTAAACATCAGTGAGGCATCAGAGCATCGAGGCCTGTGTCCAGCAGATGCATGATGGTTAGAGGTGAATGGTCCGTCTGTCCTGCAGCTCGGACTGATTCAGGCAGTGTCAGGTTTGCTTCGCTCTTGCATTTGTCATTTCATCTAAATTAAAGTTAGACACACAAAGCACGAAACCCATAAAACCCCAGATCACTTACCAGGCTATGGTGGGGATCTGGGAGCCAGACTCCTCGGGTCTAAGCCCATGTCCTGATTAGGTGCAGCATGGCTCACAGCAGACCACCTGCTGCTCTGAGTCTGCAGCCTGAGCAAGTTCTGCCCATCAGCCGCTGTCAGGAGGAGACAAGCCCAAACTTGTCAGCTGTGTCCGGTTGCTATGATCAGCAGCACTGGCGGTGACTCACACAGAACACAGAGCACCGCCAAGAGGAGGAACAGAGGACCTACATTAGAGAGGAAAAAACTTTTAACTCTGTGTCACTCTTGGCATACTCACTTTATTGCTAACGAATAACACATATAAACAAAAAAATATATGGAACATTCCAAAACAAAAATAATTACAACACTAATGTATTGTAATGACACTCAACATACAGATAAGATATAGTGGATCGCTAGTATTTGTCAAGGGCACTGTTCAAAACCTTTTATGCAACATCCATGCACCCTATGTGCCATTACTATAAATGATGAAATAACCCTATAGTGCTCCTTTTTGCATCTCATATCTGTTATATAATTAATTATTGTTCCATGGTTTATAGATCCGACACATAACTGTCAAAAGTCTTGTTCAAGGACATGCATGACAACAATGCAGTAAGTATAAAGATGTGAGAAACGTTCTCGGGGGAAAAAACAAAAACCTCCTGGCGTTAATGACTGAATGAAAAAAGGTCCAGACAAAGCAACAGACAGAAACACACTTTATGGATATTCAGAAGAATATGTTTAATAAAAATAATTAAACCTCAATTTCCTCTATAGAACTTCATAGAAAGTAATCCAATAAATTACAAATAACTCTTAAGACATGTTTTCCTGCACTACGTAAAGAATTATTTCGACTACACAGAGCACAACTTGCAAATATTACAACTGTCCAATGAAGAAAAAAAGAAAAACAAAAACTGACCACGGCGACACTGAAGATTTTATCAAGCTTGAAGTAGAAGTTCAAATCCAATGATGCTAGTCTTGTCATTTCAGTGATTCCATGTATGCAAATGAACAACAACCTCCCTGTACAGCAGTAGTGTTTCATTTTTCCTCTTGAATATTGGTCATTGTTTACTTGTATGTGTAATTACTGTTAAGTTTAACACTGCTTCTCCAGCACTAGCAGTGCTTTGGGATTGTAAAAGACAAACTTCTAAGCAAACAAACCAAAAAAAAAAAGCAACATTTGAGCAAAAAGTCCAATCATAAGTCTACCTTTTTTGCCATTTGTGTCCAAAGGAGGCTCAGCACAGTCATCAATCCATCAGCCCATCGCTGTGGGGCAACAGAAAGCAGCAAAAGTCATTAATGTCACCTACAGCAGAAGTAACAATGGCTGGGTGATCGCTTAAGGGCACTACAAGTTAAAAAAGAGCAGAGGTGCAGAAATACAAAATGACAGTGGCATGTAGAAGTTCTTTGCTTGGACATAGAAAAATACCATACTGTTAATTCTAATACAAAACAAAACAAAAAAAAAACAAGAAAAAAAACAAAAACAAAATCCAATTACATTGCAAGCAAACCCATGACAAGATGTGTGTTTGTGTGTGTGTGTGTGTATGTGTGTGTCTCTATATCAGGCATTATATTTTAAAGCAACATCAGAACTCTGAAGTGTCTTCAGTCTTGTGTTCAGACTGTGGCTTGTTCATGGTTGAAACCACTACAGAACAATGCTACAGCAATACTTCAGAACTAACCAGGCTGTGTCATTTCAGTGGGCTTCTTCAGTACAGGAGGAGCAGTCCAGACAAAGACCTCGCCTCAGAAATCACTTTGAAACATGAATCTTAACAGTCCACTGTATAACAGCAGTCCTAGAACAAGCACTGTTGTGCTAGAGAATAATGATAAAGGTACTTCGGCTTGAGTGAACCCCAGTGTTACAGTTTAAAATCAACACATGCGCCGACGACAAACAAAACGCACAAGCGTGGTGCACAGATCGGAGCGGTCTGCTGTGACAGACGGGAGCTGAATGAAAGAGTGAGGTACAGGATAAGGGCACTTCTACATCTAGCTGAACACGCCATTCATGAGCAGAACAGAGTCGAGGACGAGGTGAAACGCACACAACAATGCTGCACATACCAGTGACACGAGCTGCTGCGATTGAGCCCTTGCTGAAATTAGCCTCAGTGGCACTGTGTTCAACTTCTTAATCAGAGACGATGACGATTACTACAATCTTAGCCAGCATCTGAACTATTCTGTGCTTGTGCCAGTTGTCTTTGACAAGACTTTGATAGGCAGGTGGTCATGCGACATGAAAAAAAATCCACTCTAAATTTGTTGTGTTTGAAGGTCAAAAACACTTGTCATGCAGTTTGCACTGATCATAGCTATCAACCAACCCCCTCCCCCCCAATGCACAGCATTCAGACTGGAAAGTTATGGAAGCAGTGGAGAACCAGGCGAGAGGTCCAGGCCAACAAAACAACACTGGAAGCTCTCAGTTTAAAAAGAAGAGAGAAGAGAAGAGATGGCCTCCGACCCACATTCCAGAAGACAAGGACATTGTTTACATTAACAGCAAGAAAACACAGCCATGCACGTATACAGTTGCACAGTGAAGCCAATCCAGAGCGCAGTTGAGGTAAGAATGCAGTCGAATACGCTGGGGATGTAGTAGTATTATCCATGTCATCAAGATCCTGATGACGTCCTGAACGTCTACACTGAACAGAGACCGCCAAACTCTGTCAGAGGGTCAAAGGGCAGTTTATGGCACACAGTAAAAGGTTTGTTTTCTGTTCCCACAGCTACAAAGGATTCTGAGACTGTAATAATCAACAGATGTGCAGGTGAACATGTATGCCTACTGTGGGTAGCTAAAGTGCACCTTGGGTCTGTTGATACATGGTTGTAAGTTACAAACATGGATGTTGATGCATGTTTGTAAGGTGAGGATGAAGAGTTTCTGAGTTTACACATGGAAAACATAAACTTGCTGTCAAACTTTACAACATATAAGAATAATACCACGTTTTGAATGATGTGAAATCCTGTTCTTAATTAAAAAATAAGAATAATACTTTCCCTCCAAATCAGAGCAAGATTAAATAAGTGGCAAGAAAAGAAGAGGTGATTCAAAAAAAAAAAATGTATCAGTGAAGAGAAATGTTGAAATGACCTCTTCAACACAACATGGTCAAGAGCCATGTGACAGGTGAGGCTGCGTGAGTTGTGCACTGGGGTGGAACATGGCAGACAGAGAATCTACAGCTTCAGTGACATTCATTAGCTGCCCAAGTTATTGCTGACATATCCAACGTATGATCGGCAAAGCATAAGTGTCAACAAACCTGTAAAAGTACTGAGTATTTACAAGAGAAACCAAAGTGTCTGTCAAGTGTCATTTCCCCACCCCCACCCCGACAATCAAAATATATTAATAGTAGAGCTCAACGAGCATGTTGATGTCATTTCTTTTTTTTTAATAAAATTAAATCCTGACATAATTACAATAATGCCTTTTTATCTTGCAATTGTACATAATTCTGGTGGTTCACAGAGTTCAGAAATCTACTAAAGTCTGACATGCAAAATGTCTCAAAACAAGACTGTACCTTGTGAATAAACACTGAAATTTTATTTCAGTTCCTTTTAAGTCAGTTTTCCTGTTTTTTCCTGCTTTTTTTTAGGTTTTTGTTCTTTATTACACAACATTTTAGTTAGTTCTTGTATTTACAGGTAAAGAAACCACAACAGAAGTGCTGGAAAATCCATATATATGTGAATATACTGTCTGTATACATTTCTAGGCGATACATAAATAAATTTATAATTATATATTAATAGGATCAGTCCTCATCACTGGAGTCTGAATCATCTGAGGATGAGGAAGAGCTCCCTGACTCTGATGAAGATGTCTCAGCTTTCCCCGAACCTTCAGCACCACTATTCTCTTTTTGTTCCGCTGACTCCTCATCATCATCTTCTTCGTCCAAAGCATCTTCTAATGCTTCGTCCTCCTCCTCTTCATCCTTTACCGCTAGTTGCTCTGTCTCCCGTGGCGAAGTCTTCAAGGCTGCAGACGGAGTAGCAAGAGGAGTAGGAGGAAGTGTGGGGTTACTGTTTGAGCTCTGTGGCTGTGTGGCAGACACAGGAAGGTTAAGGCCTGGAGTGAGAAGCATCCCTGGGTAAAGCATACTGGAGAGTAACAAAGGGTTAAGAGACAGTGGTTGACCGGAGGCTGCAGAGGCAGCTGAAGCACTTTGTGGGGCAGTGGCAGAGGAAGAGGAGCTGGAAGCTGAGGAAGGGGTCGTGTTGGTGTTCTCTGTCCTATCTCCTTTGGTGTCTGAGGTGTGAGAAGGGGCTTTCGAGGCAGACGGCTCTCCTGTAACACCGCTGGTGTTTCCCTTTGTCTTTTCCTCTGTGCCTCCTGCGCTCTCCTGAGCAGGCTTTCCAAGCATGTTGCTCATGCCGAGCAGGTTTGGTAATCCAGCCATTCCAGAGAGCATCATGGGAAACATGGCAGCTAAGTTGCTTGCAGCCAGGTTGCTAGCATCGGACGGCAGGCCCATCAGGCCTGCGGTAAGCTGTAGGGATTGTAAACTCTGGAGGTTTTGCTGGAAGGCCTGCAGGCTGGTGAGGTCCATTCCAGAGAGGAGGCCGTTGGTCAGCAGAGGGTTCAGACCGAGGGCAGAGGCTGCCGTGTTGGCCGTCGATGCTGCCGCTGCTGCTGCCTTGGCCATAGGATTCTTGGGTCGCCTTCCACGCCGGCTCACCTCCTCAGGAACGATAGGTCCTGTCAGGATCCTGTCAAACATACTCTCTGGGAGGTAACCCTAAACAAACACAGAGTACGCATATGCAGTTTTACACAGCATGGCCAGAAATGACTCTTGCGCTTACATTGTGTCAGTCCATGTTTTCATGTGCTGGATGCCCTTCGTGAAACTCACCGACTGCTTCACAACATCTGCCCATTCAGGTGGGACTCCATACTCTGGGTTCTCCTGCAGGAACCTACACAGATCCTTCAGAGGAGGAGCAAATGCTCCACCAACCTGCAGGGGAGATGGATTCTCATTTTAAATGTATTTTTACATCCCAACGAAAAGACACTGGGTGATTATTGTTTCACCTCAATATATATATTTGCTTTTTCAAAAGTAATGTGCACAGGCTCACACACAAACACACCTTCCGTGCATTTCTCCTGTTGATGATTTGGACCCTTTCCTCTCCTGTCAGACTGTTGACATCAATCTTGTTAGGGTTTCTACAGCGATGCCTCTTCTGCTTGGGTCGACCATCCTGGAAGTGGAACTGCATTTGCATCTTACTTACCCCCTGGGTATAAAATGGAAAAATACAGCAAGTGAATTTCTGGACTGTTAAACTGAGCCCTTGTGGGCGAGCACATCTGTATCTGTACATGTCCATGTCCATTTTTTGTTAAATTTAAAACATCAATTCCATCTATGGATGGTGTGTACCTGCATATTAATCTTCACCAAACCCATAAACAAAGATTTCCTTTTGATTAATGTCTGCCATCTGTAACACTCAAGAAATGTTGTACTTCCATTATAATCTGTGAGTTTTTAAGAGAAAAAAATAAACGACTCACTGGAATAAAGGCTCCTGTGTCTGCCACAAAGCCAGGGTGGTCTTTAAGCCACTGTTCAAGATCTTTCCTCCTGGGAGCATCATCCCCTGCAAGCCGGGTGCCGTCTTTGAGGTTGATGACAGGGACCCTGCTCTCTGTGTCTGTAGGTACCTGACTCGAGCTCTGGCTGTAGCCTGGTACAGGAGCCACAGTCATGCCCACCTGACCAATGCCACCCCAACCTGGAGGTACCTGGAAATTCATCAAGACAAAGCAACAAAATACATGATTAGATTTTACACAGAATAGCCGCATAAAGCCACATCTCTGCTTATTTGCTTTGTTTATAAGGAACCATTATTCCACCTACCTGATCCGGAACAGTGGGGACTCTGTTCCTGTTCATAAAGAGCAGGTCCATTCCCTCCACATTCTTCCTCCTTCCCCTTCGCTTCTTCACCATGGGTTGGCCATCGAGCACTCCGTTTAGCCTCATCTGACCAGAAAGTCCTGGAGATACTGGAGAAGAACCTGCCTGTTAGCTGTGAACTTCTTTGTCATAATTAAGTCTTATTTAAATGAATTTAAGATTAGATTAGGTAGTAACTGTCTTAAATTTCAGAATTAAACATTGTTGGTGCTTTCAACTCTAGTAAGGTCAAATTTTTTTTTAATATCTGTGTCTGAAAACAAAACAATTCTACTACATAAAACAAAGCCAAAATTATACTTTGCTGCCATCTAGTGGTGGTAAGAGACAACAGGCCCGCCTTGTGTCAAAATTGTGTATATACAGACATACCGGGGTACAGACTAGAATCAAAGAAGACATACCCATCTGGAAGCTGCACTGAGGCTTGGTAATATCAGCCAGGCCTGTGTCTGAGGCGCTCTGAAGCTCATGCAGCCGAGCAAGGTACTGCTGCTGGGCTTGGGGCCCCTCCTCGGACTCCAGAGGCCTCTTCAGAGGTAGACCCTGTTTCTGGAAGGTCAACTTCAGACCTCCCTCCTGCTACAGACAAACACATAAGGGTGTGAGACAAGACAAGGGGGAAAAAGCAGAGGTAAACATGGGGATATATGAACAAGGAAAATCGTTACACTCATTATTCCCTCTTAGACTGTTTATTACTCATGGCAACCTGATGTGCCTGCATTTTAACTAGTAAGTCAAGGATTGTCAATACATTTTAATTTCATGTTCAAAGTATCATCTCGAATTATAACAGATATAGTTCAGATATTTTGTTGTTAGTAGTATTTGGACACACGGTAGGTAGTAGGTAGCAGGGCAGCAGGTAAAATCTGTTTATAGGTTGGAGTACACCGGATAGCCATGCCAAAGAAATAGCTGCTGTCAGCAAGTCCAGAGTTTAAAGGAGACAAGCATCAGGTGTTGAATCTGATCACTGCCTCGGAAAATATCTTTATCAAAAATCGACAAATAGGCAAGAAATAAATTAAAGAGAGTCCGCCCAGTTAATTGCCATATTGGATTGAACCATATTAGAAAACACCCACGGCTGAGGTCTAAATTTTAGTCTGATTTTTAAAACAAGACCCCTTCGGACTCAAGAGGCTTCAAACCGAACCTTATTATAATCTCACGACAAAGTGATTTGTCCTGTAATCATAGCCTCAGAGCCCAATTCATATTAAGTATGTGTGGAAAGAGATGGTGGCTGCTATTAAATTAATCTCTCCTCCTACCACACAGTCAAAACCCTTAATTATACCCAAAGGAAAGACTGAAGAGAACCAGAGAAACATGCTGAACATGGCAGCTAACACCGGTCAGAGCAGCAGAAGTGGCAGGATCCTAGGATTAGGGCGAAGCGGTGGGAGGAGGGGAGGAGGGGAGATATCAACATACATCGTTGAGCTTTACTGAGAACTCCTTGTTTTCTGCAACATGCTTGGTCACCTTTGACCCCTGTGGTGAGGCAGAGGGGTCCTCGCACAGGCTGTTGGCGTTGTCCAGCAGCTTGGTGGTATAGAAGGAAGCCACTGCACTTCCAGGCTCGTAGACCCGACGAGTCCCTTGCCATTTGCCTTTTAGCACTGCTTGGCAGATGCTGTCCAGGCGGTTGATAATGACACGATCCTAAAAGACCCAACAGCACAGCTGAGGAGCAAATTCAAACTCAGTGACAGCGACAGATCTGTACAACTATAGTGTAATTCACCTTTGGCCAGTAGGATGCGGCAAGCATGTATCCTCCTCCCTGGAAAGGATGCAAGGAGCTGTGGGTGATCCCATTCTCAGCCATATGAGTGTCCTGTGTTTCATCCTGGGTTGTGCTCAGAGATGCCACACTATCCTCGTCAAAGCCCTTTACACTTGTTGCTGCAGGAACTGACAGTGTGACAGCAACAGGCATTATTTCTCATATACATTAAGATTATTACTCATTACCAAACACTTCCTACCAATCAAAAAGCCAGAGAGTGGCAGAAAAACAGAATCAGGTTTACTTAAAAAGATTATATCATTAAACCATCATCTTATTCTTGCAACAGCTTATTGTCTTATACACTTGCTACCAACTCACCTTTCTTCTTCCCTTCTTCTGTCTCACTGTCACTGTCGTCAGAAGAAGATGAAGAGGAGGAGGATGACGACGAAGAACCAGAGGAGCAAGATGAAGAAGAGGAGGAGCTGGAGCCGGAATGTGATGAGGAAGAAGAGGAGGAGGATGAAGAGGAGGAGGAGCGTGATGACGAGCTTGAGGAGGAGCGATTTGAGTTGGACTCGGAGCCACGCCTGGCCTCCCTGCGGCCCCTCTTGCTGGCCTTCTTGGGTTTCCTCTCTGAAGAGTTGGGTGTGAGGGGTTTGGTTCGTGCTGCCACCATCTGCCTCTCATTGTCCTTGGTCTCGGAAACGGGCTTCTCTTCTAGACCTGTGGGAGTGGCTGGCGCTTGAGGAGGGCTCCAGCTCTCGCCCTGCTTTTCCCTGCTCTCCTCTTCCTCTGAGGCTGGTTCCACTTTGGGCACAATGCCAGAGGGCTCTGAGTCTCTTTGGCCCACCAGAGGTAGTGGCGAGCCGCTCAACACTGAGATGGTGGCTTGGTGCTGAGGATGGAGGTGTGGCGTGGATGTGCGTGATTGCTGCGGTGCAGCTTTTGTTTGGCTGTAGTTGCGCTGGGCAGCCATGAAACTGAGCTCAGGGTCTCTCAGAATGTGGTAATCTGTGCGGCTTACTCCGTGCTTGGCAGCACCAATTAACAGATCACGGTCGTGGGTGCCAGCTTCCCACCAGACGGGTAAGTCGGAGCTCATCTGGCACAGTGACAGGCGCTCATAAAGTGATGAATGTCGAAGTACTTGTTCCCTCACCTGACGGAGCAGCTCGACTCTGTACAGGGTACGAGATGCTCGCTCCTCTGTGATGGGTTGAATGGTAAGAGACGGGTCTATGGCAGAGTCTGGAAAAAAGACAAAGAAGCGGTTAGATTCAGTGTATGAGAAGAACTGAAAGCAGCTTTACAGGCACAATCCAAAGACCTGTTAAAAACATCACACTGTTTGTCTTTCCACAAATCATTAACCTTTATCATCCTCTCCACCTCAGCACTGCTGACCCGGCCTGTTTACCAGAGCAATACTGACACTGTCTTTTTCTCGAGTGGCCAGACGCTTTTAACTTGACTTTATGTATATAGATATAAACTGGTGGTTTAAATTCACTTGTTCGTATTCATATGTGAATAAGCAAGAGAGCCTCTGACCTCCCTCTTTGGGTGGCAGGCGACACACCCGTCGACACATGGCAGTGAAAGCACACAGGTATTTCTGCAGGCTTTCGTCAGTCTTCTTGTGCAGCCGGGCCATGGCCCGGAACTTAGTCCAGTCGAACCGGCCAAGGTTTGGGTCAAAAACAACACCGAAAGTAGAAACCACCCGGTAGAAGTCAGCTTCTTCCCGCCTGGTCCATCTGACACATACAGAAAACACACACTGTAATAATTGTTCACACAGACAATTAACACATGCTACAGAAATGCTTACTAAGAGTTGGCTTTTATTGCTAACAGATGTTAATCTGATCTGCAATCTGACCTTTGTTGGCGTTCAATCTTAGCAGCCATCTTGGGGTTTAGGGTGTCATTGAGTGTCACTGGCAGCGGGCAAAGCGGAGCAGACAATAGCATGGTTGGCTGAGACTGAGACTGAGCCTGGTGGATGTGGAGGATCTGTCGGCTCTTGGTGTAGCGCTGAGAGGCTGTGATCAGACGCCTCAGTCTGGCAGTCAACACAGAGGATGAGGGCCAGAAGGAATTTTCACCTTCTGTCGCTGGAACTGCATCTAAACCAGAGTAATGTACAATACAAACTTAGTGCTGATAACTATGTAGAAAAAAACGTGTTTGCAGATTTTTGTCCTTCTGCTAATTCAACATGTTTAATTGTTTACCTTATAATGTAATAATTACAAGTACTTATTATTTCAGGTCTTTTCCAGATTTCTCTGGCCTGTGGGATGCCTGTATTTATAATCCTCATGATAAGGATAATGTGCTGTTGATTAAAAGTGTCTAAGACTCACCTCCAGTGTTGTCAGTGACAACCAAGTCCCCAGGAGAAGAGGCGTCATCCTGCATTAGAAGACAGTGCAAGTTTTGTGAAGGATGTGGACAGAACATCAAAATAAAAATAAACTAAAGGTTAAGAGACTTAAGTGGACGTGTTGATGAACCACAAACTAATACAGAGAAGCTAAGCATAATACATTACCTCCATATCATCCTTCAGCAGAGCTGGAGCAGGCTTATATTCTGGATCATCCACGTCCCTACACAGACACAAGATTTTGTATTATTTGAAAATGATCAAAACTTAAGCCACGCTTGTTAAAGCAAGAACCATGTCATGTGTTTCAGGTCCATGACTTGTGTTTTGTACCCACCCATCCATAAAATCATTGCCTCTCTGCTCAGCAGCAATGGCCTTCTCATCTGGTCGTCCCACACGCTCTAGGAAGCAAAGGGTGGGGTCTGCTCGGATAGTGTTGTACTTCTCATAACCTGGGAGGGCAGGAAATAAGCAAACAGCACAGTTACGAAATGATAATACACAAACACTCTTTCAATGTCAATGGTAAACGAACAAAGATGTGGCAAAAAAATATTAACAAGAACAACTAATAAGAACAACAAGAGCTGAGGTTTCTTACCATGCTTATATATCCCAAGCAATAGACACTTGTCAGCGATGGCATCCCACCACAAGGCTGGCAGCTCTGAATGGTCGGGCTCTGGTGCCCGAATCTTTATCTCACTGAAGAAAAGGAGGGAATTTGGACAACTGTTATGTCAGAAAACATTTATTGATTTCATTCATTCATTGATATTTAGCAATCTGACCTCCCTTTGAGTTTAGATAAGCCAAAACAGTGAGAGTCAATGATGCAATTCTGTGCAAATAAGACACTGATCAAAGGTTTATTTAGCTGTTATATCTGACAGGTAGTCTGGGATATCCTGTGAATTTCTTGAAACAACACATTGAGAACTGTCAAAGTATTATTTTAAATATTTAAAAAAATATTTTGGATGGAGATTTTACATGGGAATAGTCGTAGTTGAGATACATCAAACAATTTTGCATCGATGAAGAAAGAGGAAGACTTTTTACTTCCACCAGCAGGTGGAGCTCTACAACCTTCTACAACCTTCATTTGCTGATCTGCTATTTCCTCCTTCAACAGGTTGTCACCATATGCTAATAGCTACAACTGGTACTCCAGAAAAATAACTATTACTCAGTTGCTTCACCATGATGTGAAAATCAATGGTTACCACTGTTACATTCTCCCTGGGTCTGTGAGGCTTAATAAAGCAGCCAAATGCATTTGAACTCATGAATGGAGCGATTCCATTACCTAGGCAGTTAAGGAATCCTACAACTATGTAAAGAACTACCTACTGTGTTCTGAATTTGAAATATTTATTTATTTATTTAATCGAGTCATTGGGTTTTTAAGATTCTCTCAAGAGTGTCAAGTAAAAGTTACAGAAAAATACAAACAGCGCAGAGGCCAAGGAGAGAAGATGTTTGTAAAGTAAGGTGACATCTGAATAGGTCAAAGTTGAGCTCACCTGAAGTCCACGCCGTCTAGCACTTTCTGCGCCTCGCTTCCTATCACCTCTTGTTTCAGGTAGTAGAGCATTCTGACCCTGAGCAGCACCCTGAACAGAGAAAACCCAGTGGTCACAACAAAGCCCTGACCAGGCACAAACGCTGAGTGAGCAGAACCATGGGTATGCAAACGCACGCATGCACGCACGCAACCTATGGAACACGATCCAAATAGGTGAAATGTGTGACAATCTAGTTACAATCGTAAAATGGAATGTACTCCAGATACAGCCCGTACTCTGATAATGGCAAGTATGATACAGATAACTCAGTCTGATGGACCAGTACATGGTGGTCTAATTCTAATCAATGAACTGAGATGGTTTATTGTTATATCTAAAGTCAAAATTATTTGATGGACGTCACGTGTCATGAGCAGCTCCACAGGCGGGCTCTTAGGACTGGAGGAGCAGACATGGGTCTCTGTACAGTCATCATATGGTTGTACTCTGGCAGTAGATGAAGACTGGGAAGTCGAGGCTGACAAGGTAGAGAGAGTCTGACTCACAGGGGAGACATTAGCTCTGTGAGGCATGATCACACATCATAGCCAGTACGCTTTGAGCAGAGATGCAGTGAAGTGGTGGGAGCTCTGGTGAGATGGTGTGTCAGACTAACACGTTTGACAAGCCTTGAGATATTGTTTAATGTAGAAAGCATTCTATGTAATCATTTTGTGTAAACACTAAATGATTTTGAATTCCACTAGAAAATGTGGTGCAGAGGTTTGAGGATTCCTGGCTTGAAAGCAGCAAATTCTCCATGGGGTATTGTCATTGCATTTTTTAGCTGTCTTAGAAGTAGAGCATACTTTACAGAATGGTTACATTTCAGAGGAGGTCTGCCATTGTCATATGTGCAAGGGAGCAAGCAATTTATAAATTAACCAGACTAAAAGTTCCCACAATAAAACATTTCCTCAAACCATATCAACACAAATTATATGGACATATATACATCTACAATATAATATCTGGCCAGATACCTGTAAATTGTCATTATTACTCATGGAGCACATTTGTCTGTTAGAGGTTGAAAGACTACTAGTGTCGGAATATTTAAACGTTTCAAAAATTGGATTAGAAACCAGGAGGTTGGACAATTACCTCTCTAGTTAAACAGTGATCCTGCAGTTGCTATAAAAGAAATTATTACCAAGGCTCCCATATTCACCCATCACTTCAAGTGCGACCTGTGGTCTCTTTTGCCAAGCCCTCTCTACAATGCAGCTCTTCTTTCAAGAGCACTGAAAAAATAATGCACTGCTTCCCTTAAATACAGACCAACAGGCATTCCATCTTTTTCCTGGTGTAACTCAGCTGAATATCATTCTACATGAGCTCCACATCTTTCCCTGATTCACTGACAGGACGAGGAAAAACTGCCAGCCACAGAGGTCTGTCTGTCTGTCAGAGTGATGGATGTCTGTGGCGACCAGTCTGGACTTGCAGTGCTGGTAAATCAAAGTCTTGAACTTCCTCCCTCTCCCCCCTCCACCCTTCATCCTCCTGTGAGCCTGGAACCGCCCAGGAGCAGCTGCTGCTTCCTCTGCCTGTCAGCACTGCTCTTCATCATTCTTTTCCCATGCCTTTGTTTGTCAGTGTCTGGGTGACTATGATGTGGCTGGCTTAAAGGCCGTGGAGGATCCCAGCGCAGTCAACCACAGTCTCTCAGACGCAAATATGCTAAGAATGCACACAATCTCTGACATGCAAAAAATCCACCGCGACCAGTTCATTAAAAAAACAAAACAATTCTCCAGGAAGTTTCCAAGCCACAGATGTGATTCTGATTCAAAACACAAAAATGAAAATGTTTTCATCTTGCCTAAGTTGATTTAATCACATCTGTAAGACAGCACTCAGTAGAGATGTTGATATTTATATTGTAAAAGGCAGCGAGCAGACCAAGAAATGAACAGCAAGATGATTCAGGAGGATCAGCTAATCCAATCTTTTAACTTCGTTCAAAATGATTGGACACAATCAGAATAATTTTCCAGCTACCTCCTATAGTTTCCTTTCCACTGTCTCTTTCCTACACCTATGGTCCTGTTATGAAAGCCAGTGAACACACTCATCCCCCATCCCACCAGTCACATTCCAGGTCCTAAGAGTGAAAACGCAGAAGTCAGCAATCCCTGCTGACTGCGTGTCCCCATTTGCTCGGCGTGTCACATATTAGACAATCCCTGGATTCAGCACTACTAGACCAGAAAACAATGGGGAACTTTCTATGGAAGCTGCAGTGCTCTGCGTCCAAAGCCTTACGGACAAACGTCCCCTGTTTAAATAGAAGCTACCATTTATTTTGCTTTATTTCTCAGTGGCCCATGTTTTGATTGCAGCTATCTGTTTCCCTCTGTCTGTAAATAAGAGAGATCTATGATGGCCATTAGCAGGGCTGAAGTCTCATTAAGATTTGTATCAGTCAGCTGGTCTGGATGTGATGCATGTCTGGTAATCAATCAGTGAACTGTCGGTGCCAATAGACATTACAGTACCTCCTAATTACTGTGGCTTGGAGGTTCCTCAGTTAAAACTTGAACCATGTGCAAATTGTTTTTTCATACACTTAGGATTTATTCTATTAAAATAAACTGATCCAGTATGAGCCACAAGAGAATAATGACCACCTGCCACATGTTATAACTGTGTAAATGTTTAAACACAGACACAAGGACACACAAAGTCTCACCCACAATAGATAAAACAACCCAACCACAAACCACTGTGTGAAATGTAAGGTAACACTGAAAAATACATAACTCTCTCTCTCTTTAATCTAATAACGCTATTTCAGGAAGCCAACTGTATTTATCTTTCGTACTGGAGTTTTTTTAACGGCTGGCTCTCATAATTTGGTGATGCAGAAGTATCTTTAACAAAAGTTGTACATGGTATAAATGTGTCCACTAAAGATCTTGAAAGTGCCGCGTGTGCTATGTTAACAGTCTGCAACACCTACTTGTTGCAGTGATGTTTGAGGTGTTTCTTGTAGCCATCATCTTGAAGCATGTGCTCCGGGTTGTGTTTCCTGAGCCACTCAGCTTTATGGATGTCAAAAGAGCTCGACTGTGTCTTCATCTTCTTACCCTTTCTGCCCCGAGGGACTGGAGCAGATAAACCTGGTGGAAGATGAGGAAGTGTAATGGGTGGAATAAAGGATTTCCAAAATCCCAATTGGTCCAACAAATAAATGTACTATTTTCGAAAATTTGAGTCACCCATAACATAAAGCTCCAAGACTCACCAAGATGATTCTGAAGCTCCTTGGTGCGTCCATCCTCTGTAGGAGCAATCAGGTCCCACATGAAGCTTTTGATTTTGTCATCTCCACGATAATGGACCAGACAGTAGGAAAGCAGAGCTCTGCAGATTGACTCTACATCCCTCTCCGTTAGCTGCTTCTTAAAACGTCCATGATTGAGAATGTCCTTCCATCGACCCCACCTTGATTACAAATGCCAAATTTTGGTAGGGTATACTAGTATACATACTCTGAACGAAATGTGTTGATCCTTTCAATCAACACAACTTACAAATCAAACCATCTTACCCATATACAAGCAGGTTCTTCTCTACTCTGAAGCACTCTGTGCGTCCGTAGCTGTTGAGGCGGTCATGGTTTCGCCGGAATTTAGGTTTGGTGTCGTCACTGTCACTGTCCCCCTCTGAAAGCTCTGCCAGCTCATCCTTGGTGGCACTGAACGGCCTCGTCTGTTTTCTGACACGAGGAGTGTCAATCACCAAACTGTTCTATAAAAACATAAAGAAGGCAAAACTGATTTCAGCACATGGCTTCAGGACTTTCACTAAAATAGAGGACGAGGAGATGTCTTTGTGAGATGCAAAGCCTCTTATAGAGGCTTAATATATACAAAATATTCTTAGTATAGTAGTACATGAGTAAGTATACTTATATAAATGAATCATAACTATTTGTTTCATAGAATGTATCATTACTTACCCTGCCATTGACTGTATTCATATCAATATCAGCCTTTTTTGCCCACTTGTCCCAGAAGTTGGGGTCATCCAGAGAAATGTCTGTGCGGTTTCCAGATGCCACAAAACTGGCCTGAAAGCAGACATGATATTATTATTATACTAATATTATTATAGATATTACATTATATTATTGTATGTATAACTACAGATTATAAACTACTTCTAATCAAAAAAAAAAATCTAAACTTGTGATGTGAAAATTGTTACATTTATATCAAGTTGTTCCAATTTATACAGAGAAGACCGAGTAAACATGCAGCTGGAATTAAAAAAGGTTCACTTGTGTTAGTGCAGTTTCATTTTACTATTTTCATTCACCTTAGCAAAGGTGGATCCTCGTCCCTCAGACTCAATGGTGATGGTCTTTGTCCTGCGTTGCAGGATCTGGTCAATGTCTTCTTCACAGAATTTGGCCCCTTCATCCTCCTCATCCATGATGGCCCCATAAGCACCACGTCGCAACAGATCTTCAATCTCCTTCTTCGACAACTGCTGCTGCACTGCCTGGGAGGTAAGGAGAAGCAAAGCAGATTATAAAATAGAACAGTGTGGTTACAGTAACAAAATCGCTACACACACACACACAGGATTACTAAAATATCAACAACCACATATCTAACTTAAGCAGATGTTAAGTATGCAAAGATCTTTAGTTGGACCAAATGTGGAAACCCTCTAATAGCTCAGCTTTTTTATAGTTCAGATGATTAGAATCATAGGACCTCAACCACAGCTAAGCCTCCACCTACACCTGTCACACACTGTTGACACACTCCCTCACAAAGAGATGAGACTCTAATAGGATTGGGCGCACTTCAAATGGAAAGTTTAAAATTGACCTTGCAGTTTTGAGCTTCTACCATCTCTGTTTCTTTGCTTGGCATCCTGTTTTTGTCTGGGGTGTGGAGTGGAAATGTTCAAGTTTGTTCTTGTCAAATTAAGTGTAAATCATTTTCCCAGTACCACACCAGGCTTGTTCTGTTCCATGTATTAGTTTATTAGTTTGATGATGTGATATTTGAGCTGAATCACTTTATTTCCAGCCAGATGACCTTGTAAAACAGATCATATTCAAAACAAACACCTTTAAAAAGTTGATTAATTTAACTGACTGATCCAAATCTTTAGGGTAATTCTGAAACCTACCCCTCCCCCAGCACCTCCTCCCAGGCTGTTATCTCTGCCACTCATGCTCTGCAACACCGCCTTGTCCAGGCCCAGCTTGAGACTGGCGCGATCAAACATTTCCCGCTCGTACGAGTTCCTCGTGATCAGACGGTACACCTTCACTGCCTTGTTCTGACCAATCCGGTGGCAACGAGCCTGGGCCTGTGGGGGAAAGAAAGTAACGTGCAATGAACATACACATAAGAGCTGTGTAGTTTTACCCTTAAAACACAGAATTTAACAGAAAACATAACGGGCACGGTATATTCACATGTCAAACTCATTGTAAACACTCTCTGGTAAGTCTTGTTGGTGGGTTTGCAAAAGCACAAAGCCAATGCAATCACCTGGCCTATATGTGATTTTGTATGTGTGTGTGTGTGTGTGTGTGTGTTTCTGTGCCGTGTTACCTGCAGGTCGTTCTGTGGGTTCCAGTCGGAGTCAAATATGATACAGGTGTCGGCAGCTGTGAGGTTGATTCCCAGGCCACCGGCTCTTGTACACAGTAGGAACACAAAACGGTCTGAGTCAGGCTTACTGAAGCGGTCGATGGCGGCCTGCCGCAGATTCCCACGAACACGTCCATCTATCCGCTCATACAAGTACCTAAAAAGACAAAAATGACCAATGAAGCATGGCTATAACAATAATTTAATTTGAATCTAACCTTCAGATCTTTCCCTTCAACATCTGGCAGCATCCTTAAAGGAATGGTTCTGTTCATTTATCACCGTGTCCATTCTCTCCCCATAAAACAATCTGACCCCCTGGCCTCTCCAGGGTAATCCACTTCCACTCAGGTGAAACCTCACAGCTCGCCTCGCCTGTCTAATGTGGTGGAGCCCTGAGGGCTTCTGTAACCTGCTGCTGAACCCTGTCTGAGGTCTGTGCTGTGCAGTGTCTCACGTTTACAGCAGGTTTGGGTTTGCGCCTGCTGTTGGTGGGAATCCAGAAGAAAACAACAGAATAACAAATACGAGAACAAGAGGATATACGGAGACAATAAACCCAAAAAAGTAATAAGCAAAACCAGGAATAGAGCGGTCTAACACACAGGACACTTTTGAACAAACTTAAGATGAAAAACCCCCACACCCCTGCCGTTTTCCAATCATAAATCACGTGATCTGCTTCTAAACTTAGTAAATCCTTGTTTTATGAATGTCTATCTGAATAGTCCTCATCACTCGTTTTGGCTTTTCGCTGAAAGGGTTTCGAGCAATACCTACAAAACAGGAAGAGCAAGACACAACGTGAGAGCTCATAAAGTGATTCTCAATGTAATACTGTACTTTGGCACATCCTTTGATTGAACACAGTAGCTTTCTGCTCATATAACTCAAATCATTGTCTACCATCCACATCAGCTGCTCCTGTGCTCTGTCAATAAAAATCAAGGTGTGTTGTTCCTCACTATTTTTTGCCAGTTAAGTTACCAGATGATTTTATTGTTTGCTGGTAGCAAAATCCTGTCAACTGCATCTGTGCTCCAGTTGATCAGTTTTAGTGCTTAGTTTTTAGGATTTGTTTTGGAATTTTTAAGAATCAGTTACCTTCTCTGAATGAGGTAGTCTTCCAAGATGTCCAGGCAGCGCACCATTTGGGAGAAGATGAGCACCTTGTGCCCACCAGCCTTCATTTTAGGCAACAGTTTGTCAATAAGGACCAGCTTCCCTGCAGACTGTACCATGGCCTGCAGGTGAAAGTCCATGGCAGTGGGGCTATAAACTTCCCTGAAGTCCTCCAGGATCTTCTCTTCTGCCCCTGTCATGGCAAACACACAGGAATACTGTGTTTGACGCTTTTCAACTCATCTCGCTTTTGATCTTTGCTGTTATAAAATGAAAACTTATCAGTGTCACCGTAGCCTGTGTAACATTTCTGGTACCGGTACTGTCATTTCCCTGTGTTAATGGCACTTGGAACTAGTGACATAAGTCTAATTAAAAAGGGCATAATATATTTAAGAAAACATCTATGAATGTTATCAACAGGCAGTGTCTGTTGAAACAATCTCAATGTATCAAATTATAGTGTGCAGCTGAATCTGATAAACCGAACAGACATCCCCTCAGGAAGCCAAAACAGGAAATTGTGTCAACTGCAGACTACAGCGATCACAGCTATACATTTCAACTATATTTAACTACATGAACCTGTATTTACATTTTAAAAAGGCTCCATCCTACCTTTGATGAGGTAGGGGTGGTTACAGCACTTTCTCAGCTCCATCATAGTATTGACGAGATTGGGCATATTTGCCTGACCAGCTCCTTTAGCTAGGAAAGAGAAGTTTTTCTCCAGGATGGCACGGTAGTATTTTTTCTGGATATTGGTGAGCTCAACCTCAATGATGGTTTCCTCCTTAGGAGCCAACTTCTTCTCGACATCCTCTTTCAACCGGCGCAGCATCATAGGCTTCAGGATGCCCTGAAGTTTCTGCACCTGTGCACCACAAAGACGCAGAGAATTGCAGTTACAGCATTCAGTAAAGACTGCAGGATATACAATGCCGGCATGGGGTTACTCGTGCTGCGTTTGTACTAGTTCTAATTGAAACTAAAACAGCAGTGTTATGTGTGATTATTATTAAAATTCCAGAGTGGAATTTCCAAATTATACTTTCATTGACTGCAATACGCTAAAGGAGTGGGGTTTTTTCTTTTCACTGAGTGCCATTATCCACCATATGTTGGGTATGCGCGTCTCACTTTAATGTGAACAGTAATCTCTGCTGTATAATGTTTTCTAAAGGGTTCAAAATGTAAATTACCTGCTCCTCAGTCTTGAGGTCTCCAAATTCCTGCATGAAGGTGTTTTCTGAGGGGAAGCGTGCCGGCTCCAGGAAGTGGAGCAGGCTGTAGAGCTCTTCCACTGTGTTCTGGAGAGGAGTTCCTGTCAGCAGGACCTTGTGTTCCTACAGGAGGACAATAGGTATGAGAGGAGCATGTTACAGTATTTACAGTGCGACTGATTTGTCAAAAGAAATACTTTGCCATATTGTCAATAAATTAATAACAACATAGCAGCATTGTTTGTAATCTGTTCTAATTCTTGTTTATATTTCAAAGGTGATGGTTTCTGTACCAGGCTCATCAGCTTGAAGCCCTCCAGCAGCTTGCAATTCTTGTTTTTGAGGCGGTGGGCCTCATCGATGATAACACAGCGCCACTCAATGGCATTGAGTTCTGGACAGCCTCCCAAGATCATCTCAAATGTGGTGATGACAGCCTGGAACCTGTAGGCACCTCGCAAAACACGACCCTGAGAATAATGAAGGGAGAGACATGGGACAAGTGTTATTAAATTGGATTATAAAGGATTCCTCAATCAACTATTCAGAAAAAAACAGCTTTTTATCACTATGTCCATGATATAATGTCTGTACAGTTATGTAAAACTTGTGTCAGATTTAATGGCCAAGAATTCTTACACACATACACAAGGAATTTGATATGTAGGTGTGTAAAAACTTTTTCTTTTATCACAGAATACTGTGCAGTATGTACTACCATTACAAAACACACAGGGAACTGCAGAGAAAATGCTGTGAACACATTCATAATTCATATAGTTCTCCAGCACACCCCTGGGCTACATCCACACTAATGTGTTTTAGTTTTAAAATGCATCACTTTTGCTACGTTTACACCTGGTGTCTCCTGTAATCTGGAGAGAGATCCTGAATGGAGACTTTTGGAAACACCGCTGGCTTTCACACTGCTTCGCAATTCAGTTTCATCAGTCATGGCTTGACTAGTGATGAACGCAACATAGATAATGTATTGCAAGTGTACCTCGGCCATAGTGTTTTCTGCAAATAAGCAACTACCTGTTTACACTCATACATGCACAAGTACATGTGAATGGTCATGTGATGTGTGTTTTTATGCTGGTTTCTATGGACGGAGATCTTTTTCTAGTACAGAGCTAACTATAGTGGACTAAATATAATTTTAAAACTTAATGAATTGCACTTCTTACTTGCTGACAGTAGAAACTAGATGACCTATGCTTTGCTATTAGCACTATATGAATTAAAAGCCCTGTGCTGTTGACAGGAGATAGATGGCCTACTTTACTTTTAGATTTAACTAACAAAAACACACCTTTGGGTTGAGAGGCAATCTGCTGTACAACCAGTACGCAAGTGTGCATCTGCTAGTGAGCCTGTATCCTGCTTGTTTATTTGTTTGTTTTTTTTCTGTCAGGGGAGGCTTTTCTACACCACGCCTCTCGATTTGTATCTATTGCCTTGACAACAGTCCTCCAGGGATACTCAGTTATCCAGCAACACCCTCCCACTGCCAGCCAGCCAACAGACTGCTGTAGAGGAGCCTACCTCTCTGATATGCCTGAGCAGCACTGACAGATAGCTCCCCTTGGGGCCTGCTATGACATCATAGGATGCCTGGGAGACAGCCTGGTGGCAGGTCGGCTCTGTTCTGCTCTCGCTCATCTTAATTCCTCCTATGGTTCGCTTGAAAGCTAAGAGCCACTAAGTACCTGTTGTGACACATCACGTGGCCTGCCAACAGCAGAAAGTCTCCTCTCAAGGCTCACTACCTACCTACTCGTCTCCTTCTCATGAGGCATGCGCCTTTCTCTGAGGCTTCTTATATGCTAAAATATACAGTGCACAGTACAATAAGGCACATTTAAAGTCAATGTTCCAATTGTTCGATTCAACTCTGTAGCATTACTTAAAGAATGTGACATGACTGATTGATTGAATCAATCACATACAGAAAGACACAAGACAAACTGCTTCACAAACACCTTTTGCCTGCGTCATCAGACTACATTCACTATGCTTTAACTGCTGCACCTCTCTCTTTATACATGTGAGCTCTTCTTCTGTAACATGATGGTGAGTTAGTCTGTTGTGTTATTTAGTCACAGGACTTTGTGTTACACATGATGATAATGTTCTGTCTGCCTTTTTCGCTCCAACTCCCATTGTTGTGCGCAGACATCCTGTTTTGAAACATATCATTAGATTACTCATAGGATTTTATGTTGCTGACAGAGTGCTACTGTTGTGTAAAAAAAGAACTGTGATTATTTTAATCAAAGTGAATCACTGCCTTTCACTCAAAAAGTAAGATTAGGTACAGTATGTCAGGATGACCTAATGGGACTCACAGTCCTCACAATTTATTTTGTATTAGATCATGTACGTGCCATATGCAAGCTCAGTTGTGTATCCACAACAGCTTCTTGCTTTTCTCCTTGAGGCCCTCAGGTTAAAACAACTACTGCTCAAATACATAAAATACATACAGCATCTTTCTTCTATTAAAACATACAACAATGGCTGCACTGCCAACACTACATCTGTGAGCATACAATGAATATAATCAGTATCAGTAAACAAGATGCTTTGTATCTGATGAGATGTAGCTGTACTATAGGGCCAACACATGCAAACTAATAAAATGGTATAAATAATGGGGGATTCAATGATATAATAAATGATTGTTTTAACCATGTAAGTTATACAATATGTGCAACTAAACAGAAATTCACAGCCACAAAGAGAAGTGTGTTTAGCCTTGAGATAAAAACCTCTTCATAATGATAAAGCACAGGCGCTTTTATTGGTGCTTTATTGTAATTCTTCTAAAGAAGAATTGTAATTGTAATTCTTCTAAAGAAGAATTACAATAGATATAAATAAAGATTTCACTGTGTGCCACACTATTCCAGTGTAACAGACACAAATCTAGAACTCTGACAAACTAGGAAATGGCTCCAAATTAGAGAATATATGAAACCTCATACTGGAAACTGACTTATTATGTGATGGTACTCAATTCCTGTATGTTTATAGACAGAATAGATTAGTGCTCATTTACCTGTGCATCCCTGAAATACATCTCATACTGCTGGAGCATCTGCCGGCTGACCATGCTTCCGTGATAGACGATCACATTGAGGTGCGTCCAAGTACGGAACTCGCGCTCCCAGTTGGTAATGGTGGAGAGAGGAGCGATAATGAGGAATGGTCCTTTAATGCCCACACGATGGATCTCCTCAAGGAATGTAATGGACTGGATGGTCTTTCCCAGGCCCATCTCATCTGCCAGGATGCAGTTTCGTCTGGGGTGGGGACAACAAGGTTCAGAACAGAAAAAATAGGGACAGACATGAAAGTTTAGGGAACGGTGATAAAACATTTACAAACCAAGAACATCCATAGGAAAATATCTTTTACACTATACCTAGTATATTGCTGAATGAGGCATTTCCTCCATGTCAACAAGCCAAATGACTGTGTATTATGATCATTTCTGTTTCATGTTGTACTGGCTCACAGTGCAGAGAAAATGTGTTGTGGTATAAAACAAAAGAAAATTAGGGCAAAAGAGAAAGTGCACAAAACCCCATGATACTAAAATAATAAACAGAACAACGTAGGAGAAAACATCATCATCACCAATAATAACAGAGCAAAAAGAGATGATTTACAACATAATGACAAATGCAACTGCCTCTGCTGCGTGGTGCACTCCAGCAAACCATTTATTCAGCTGTCCAGTGGGTGGGGGTATTATATCTTGATGCTAATTGCTACGTGCAGATATTCCCACTGGCCTCTTAAGCAGCTCTCTACTTTTGATGAATCCTTCTGCGTAGGCACACACAAACTCCTGTATGCTCACACATAACAAAGCCATTTCCCAGGGTTAATGCAAGCACACTGACACCGTGTACTCCAGATGTAGCATGCAGTGTTTCTTTTGTTGATCGTGGGCGAAGGAAAGCAATTGTTGTTTCAGCAGTGTGCACCTTGACAGATAATTTGACTCTCCTCACAGGCCCAACCAAAGAATGTGAGTAGAGCCGAATCACAGTATGTGCCACACACACGCAACAGGAAAAGTGATTCATTATTCATTATCTGTCGTCTCCGCTCGCACAGAAGATTCCTCTTGAAATACAGTATGATAATCAATAAATTAACTGTCACATTCTTTCAGCATGGGATTACTGAAGCTTTACAAACAATTATTTACAGACAGTATATCCCAATTCCACCCATGTCCTTCCATATGAGAAGTGCCTGATGTAAACAACTGTTGGTTTTTCATCAATAATATAACACCAGTTTACTATATAAATCTGCTCTTGTTTTGTTTAGTCAATAAGTGTGAGAAGAATACTGACCAAAAAGCATTACTAAACATTTGTCAGCAACTACAGAAAACTACATAAAGTGTAGTGTGTCTGGTAAAGGTCTAATTACTTTTTGAATGTTACTTTCATCTGCAGCATGACCAGGGCTATAAACACTGGTCAAATAGCCTATATACCTATTTGCTCCTGCGGCACTCAGATTTGTGTGTGTATGAATACGCAGTACTTTTAACTGACCTGTTGTACCAATTGAAGAGGAGCCAGTTGACTCCTTCTAGCTGGTAGTCCCTGAGGCTGTTGCCATTCCTGTACTCTCTCGACTGTTCCCTCTTCTTCCACAGATTGGCTGGGGGTCGCTCCTATATGAAAAGGTTCTAGACTTTATTTGGCAGTTTGGATAACTACAAGTTTAGATTTTGTATTAACACATTTCTAAGGAATAGTCTAAATTAAACTGTCCTGCTCTATACACAATGATATGTAGTCACATATTGGTTGATATACAAAGACTTTTGAGACCCAACTTTCTTCTTCAACACAGATCAAGATTAATTTGTTTTACAAGGCTTATCATGACAACTAGCAGACTTTACATAAGCTCACAAACAACAATTAATAATACATGTCTGAACACTTTTCACATTGTGCTGCATTATGGTAATGACAGATTGTGGTTTCCTGCCTTTTCAGACAAAGCACAGTAAACCAACATTAAGTTGGACAAATGAGACAAAGTCTTCTGTAAAAGCTGAAATACTGAGAGAAGACAGAAAACACATGCAGATAGCAGCAATTTGTCTTTTACTAACCCTCAGTGATAAAAGTAAAAAAATATGTAGGTTTAAGAGGAGGGAGGACAAAGGAAAGAGCAACGATTCAATTGTCAATCTTAAAAAATAGTGTTCGCAAATTGCAAGCTTGTTCAATGTTTACGTAATAATGCATATTCATTCACCATACTGTGTATATAGTGAATGAAGTGTTAACACTCCCACCCACAAGAGATCTGCATCATTATGAAGTCACAACCGCTTTTTTAATGGACAGTACAATGATTAGCCTCTTACAATGCCTGCATCAAATAGAAATACAGTACCAGAGCAATGAAACAGAATGGCAGCACAGTGATGAATGTGGGTGGCCGTGGCTTACCATCCTGCGCGAGTCTGGCTTGGCTGCCTGCAGCTGCTCAAACTCTTCAATCTTGCTCTGATCTACGTCGTCCTTTAGCTCCCAGGTGCTGTCCTCGTATGGCAGAGAGCACCACTTCACCAGGTAGTACACCACCTCCTGCAGGAGGCACGGAAGAATTAACACTGAAAAAGACTACAGCGACACCAAGCCCTGCATTTATAATATTAACAAAGGCTGAGAGGAAGCCCATTAGGTTGGCCTTGGGCACTTCTGCGATACAAAGACATGGAGTGGGGAATATATTGAAAGGAACAAAACCACAAGAATTGAAAAAAGTAAAGCATCTCCAGGCACGTAAACGCAAAAAACAGCACATGTATGCTACTCATAGATATGATGACCAAATGAAAGAGGATTCTCTTTACCTCTCCTGAGTCTTTGTCCTCACAATATGACACCTCCAGTACTCTGTCTACCTCTACATAGTCAGGGTTAAAGGGCTCCTCCTCCATCTGAGAATCAGAAAGAGAGATGAGAAAAAGACTTAGAGAATAAACAAAAGTACCCACTCGCCATCTGACACAAGCATTGCTACTGTTATCAACTGAGTGAATATATTCAAAGAGATTCAAATATATTCACACAGATGTGGCAGCCCACACAAACAAAACACAAAAATTATGTTAAGGAACCAAATACACAATATTTATTCATGTACACTAGAAGACACCGTAATGTAAAAACATACACCTGCACATACCTAATGCCCAAATATGTGCACACAAAGAGACAGAGTAAAGTGTGTTCACACACAAGCACAGCCTTACATCTGCAAAGAACAGCGCCCTCTGTGCTTGTTTCATCTTGAAACGTTTGATCTTCTGCTGAATCCTCTTATCCTTCTCCAGATGTTGCTCTGTGGCCCACTCACAATGTAGGTAGGAGCTGGCGACCGCACACCATCGTGTACAGGCACACACACACAAACACACACAGACAAACAGAAAATCAGACCAAGGTGAGAAACAGCTTTGGAGCAGGCCAGCAGGAGTGAAGATGTAGTCACACTCTTTTTTACTAACGTGGTATATGCATCAGTCATTTTTGGTTTACAAAATTTCAGATGTGAAATATTTCATATTTCATATTTCTATCGTTTTGTCATTAGACTGAAAACAAATGGATGCAATCTAGTTAAATGACTGATTATCTGTCATGTGAAAAGAAATTATTTCAGAGGCTGAGGTAATAAACCCATTCTTCATAAACCCTAATTTTTAGAACTCTCAAACTGATATTTTGCTGTGGGATGGAGCAAGAATTTTTAATAATGTTCCTGAGTACATGACTGAGAAATTAAATCACTGTTGCAGGGACGCCTGAGAGTTGTTTTTTTTTTTATATATAAATCGTGCTTGTTCAGCATCCTTTTACCAAACCCATGTGTGGTAAATGATTATGATTATGGTTAATTAAATCTCTAGTTAATAACGATAAAAAAATATTTTTGACACCGCTAGCACAAAAATGTGTAGAAATATAAGTCAACCCAAAGTGGTCTGCTGTGGTTCATGGTGTTTCATAAAAAAAGTTACAACTAAACAATGAACTTACTAGTTTTTGTATTTTACAAAAAACTCTTCCACTTCCACCACGACTCCTGGTGAAACCTACAGAGAGAGTTGCAATAACAAACAAACACATAGTTAAAGACCAAATTCAAACTTTTCACTTTACTTGATGTATCTGATATGGCAAGTTGTTTCCAAAGCTTTACATATGTTCACGCTAATATAAAATACAGTTCTATACAATACTGTACAATACTGTTATTTTGACGATATTAATGATGATTAATAATCGAGAGCATTTTCAACCTCAATCATAGTGGTGCAGCAGTTTGATGCATCCAATAAAATCACAACTATCAATTAAAAGCTGAAAAGTAGCAGAATTTTATTACCTCTTTTTTCACCATACGAGAAGACATGATTTTGTCAACAACAGCAGCATCCTCTTCACTGGGATTCTCCTATGAATGCAGTAAACATTAAATGATTAATATCAAATTGGTTCGCAGTCACAAAGCATACAGTGCATTTGCAAAAGACTAGGGACGCTTCAAGTTGGGGTAAGCAATCTTAATTCAATGAACTTGTTGTCAAATCCTGCTCTTCTCACAGTCAGTGAGCTGTCTATTCCGTGTGGGGGTGAGACAAAAGTCTCTGAACTGGAAACAGCAATTTCTACAGGAACGTTATAAACTGTATATGCAAACATAATTTATAGTCAACAATCATTCTACAACACTACTTAGTCCACGATAAATGCAAATACCATACTTAAGTTTGCGATTAAAAAGATATAGCTATATAGGTTGCATTTGTGTATTACATACATACATCTGACAACTGAAAAGGTAAAATTAGTTTTTTAAATAGAAACCACAGCTGCACATTTTTGGCCACAACTGCTTTCAGGATAGTCCCCTGCCTATTTCTCATCTGTTACATATGAATGATTAAAAATGGGCACAGATTATGTATCTTTCCTCTTTTACACTGCAGGGGTCCTGCATTATGCATCACAGTGTGCTGATGGTAAGAACAACCTGTGCTGTGCTTTAATTGTTATTCTCTTCAAAATGTGCTTGTTTTAATTTTTATGTGTATCATTGCCACAAATAAATACTTAAGCCTGTAAGATTCACCAGCAGTAAAATTAATGTGGCAGTACTCAGCATTCTTGTGTAGTACTTTACACTGAAATATTTACACTTGACTTCTGATTAACGTGGGAGTTGTGAGCATAGCTCCTTACTACAAAGAGTTGAAGAGCGGGCTCCCTGGATGCTGGAGTGTTGGTTTTCTTGGCCTTGACAATGACCTTGACTTCCTCATCTGATAACCTGGCCTCCAGCTCCTCAGCATACTTCTTTCTCTTCACCTGACGATTAGATCTCCTCTTCTAGAATAGGAAGGAGGAGGCACGTTTACAAACATATTCAGATATTCAGCTGACCTTTATGATAATAAATAAATAAATACATACAACCATACATAAATGAATGAATGAATGAATGAATGAATGAAATAATGAACGAAAGAAAGAAAGAAAGAAAGAAAGAAAGAAAGAAAGAAAGAAAGAAAGAAAGAAAGAAAGAAAGACAAGTTTTAACTACTGATGTGGTTAAATGAAGACACAGGAAAATGTCTTATGTGCAATTATTGTATTCATCTAGCACCCCTCAAAATCTTTTTTTATATTTATTTTTATATGAACAAAAATAAATATGAACAAACACAAACCCCAAATACCTCAGTTAAATTTCAATTAACTCAGTTAAAAAACAAATATACACAGTTCTCAGAAAAAAACAAAGGACAAACAAGTGTTTCAAAATCTGCCTTTTTTCTGTTCCTTCCTGTCAAGCCTTTCTAATTATCATATGTGTGGGCTGCTGTATCCTGCATCAATACACAAGCCCCTCCTAATGATAATATGTAGTTAATTAGGAATAAATGCCACTGAGCCAAAGTTAATTAGGTGTGGAGCTTAATATCCCCATGGAACTATACCTTCACATCCCCACACCAAAGCTGACCAGAAGCAAAAAAGTCAAAACTGCCATGTGCCACAACAATAGGGCTCAACCCCTGAGGAGGCCATGCTACTTTTCTATCTGTCAACCACACTATGTTGACATCTTCCATCGGATCTTCCAAAATGAGTCATCAACAGACGGTTTTAATTAAGGCCAGTGGCACCATTAAATGAGGGTATTTCTATCATAGGCAGTAGTCTGGATTGGACACAAAGAGAGCGAGGTGGTAGGGGAAGGAGGAGGCAATGTCAGATCAGTGCGCTAGATTGAATAAGATAATACGATAAGCTAATTTTGTTAAGCATTGCATTAAAACTAAAACACAAAGAACCTTGAGAATTTAACTGGTTACTATAGCAGGATTGGACACAATTAAGTTGCAGTACAATGTATTTCCCGTTTTACATGTCCACATGTACAGAGGAAGGTGCTCTTACTGATGGTTTGCCTGAAATGAATACCTCTCTGCTGTCGACAGGATCCATTAACACATAAGAAAATGTACTTCAGAAAGCCACCCACAACATGACCTCTCAATGAACTACAGTTGAGCCACAGAGTCAATCCTCCCCGGCTCAAACTAAAGCTGCAGAGCCTTCCTCCAGGCTCGAACAGTCAAGATGAGGACACCTCTTCACTCAGTGCTGTGTAATAACAGAAACAGAGCCAGCCCTTTCCTATTATTTTCTGATGCCATAAATAACACTAACAACATCTCTGAACAATGTGGGGAATTAAAAGCCAAGATTTCCACCTATAACCACAGGATTCAAAATGATTCAAATAATTTGATTAAGTAATATACACATTGATGTATTGTACTTGATATTAATAGTGACTTGTACTGTATGGTTATGTGTCTGTGTGTGCAGTATATACTGGCTCTTACAGAGTCATCATCTTTAGAGATGTGTCGAGGGGGAGGGTCATCGTCCGATTCCTCCTCTGAAGACTCTGGCTTTCGCTTTTTCTTCTTCCCAATCTTGATGACAATTTTCCTAAGGAAGGGAAAAAGAATACACCATGAGTACAATAGTAGAGTGTCAGTACTTTGCTAAAGCTCCCTACAAGTTTGCATTATTTAATATTATTTTTTGTAAATAGTTTTCTCTTTAAAAGGACCACTGCTAGTTTGTGAACACTGAAATTCTACCAAAACTCTAATAGAAAATTGTAGCAATCAGGACAGATGCTTGAATATTAGGAACCCAGATAGGAGTAGACTGCACAATGAACAGACTCTGGTCTTTTCTTTCACCAAGGCTTCATACTATTCTCTCTTTCACACACAGTCACATGTTATGTCTGTGTCCGTTCTCCATATACTTCCTCAACACACATGCAAACACTTCTTATCTTGCACCTCTACCCATACATTATCTCTTAAAAGCCACAGGCACAGAACTTTAGCTTGATCTGATGTTTATGGAAGAAAATAATAAGCATTGCCATTATATGGCAACATAATGACATAATGCATATACAAGACAAAACCACATTTGCATTTTCCTACAACTAATCCACCCTCACCTTTCCACCAAGGCAAAGATGCTCTATACTACACTAAGACACACTCAGACAGGTGCAGGAGCATGTATATACCTAGAAAAGAGGAATGTCCCTCTGGACTTGTTTCAATATTAGATTTCATTACAAAAATGTTCACCATATGGCCAACAAGTCACAGTAATGCTGATCTATAGACTCTAAGTGGGGTGACCATAGAGGACATCCGCCTGCTGCACCATATGCAAGTCCTACAAAGGCCAACAAGCCAACCTGTTAATTCAAGCATACAGGTCTTTCTCATGGGAGGACTCATGAGAAAGCACAGATGTAAATAATGAAATGACTCACTGAGTGTGTTGCATCAAGTAGAGTTGTTGTTCATGTGTGTAGTTGATAATGGCCTTTTCTAACGTGATAAGGTTGAAATATCTGCTGTGATAGAGGAGACACAGGACAATGACGTTTGCATTTGGCTTGGTCTCCATGCCAAAGTCACTCAGCTGTATTTTGTGTGATTATAGTACCATGACAGAAACAGAACAAATTAACCGAAACTATTTGTAAATACATCTTGAGTCCAACTTTAATGCCTCTGTTTGCTGAGCTGATCTTTGCGTTGATTAGCTCACCAATCAACTCTGAGTTTCTCTGCTGGTATGAATGACACTGAAGAGCTTATTCGTTGCTGCACACAAAGAGCTTTCATTTTAATAAGAGGTTTCATGAGTTTAAGTACAAACACAAATCTGTTTTGCTGAATTACTTCAGACATGATAGGTTTATCTAACTTGGCTAACTGACCTATTAGCAGCGACACCTGAGCCAAATGCATCACTCACAGCAATCTAGTTTACATTGACAAGACGACTAAGGCAAAAATAAAATATTACCGTAATTCCCGGACTATAGAGCGCACCTGATTTAAAGCCGCACCCAGTACATTTTTAAAGGAAAACCCATTTTGTACATATATACGCCGCGCCTGTCTATAAGCCGCGTGTGCCCACATTGAAACATGAGATGCAGGGGGTCCACTGTCTCTCAGCGTTGCAGAGCCTGCCGGCACCTCCACTGCCGGCACCTCCACAGCTGTGTTTACGGTACTTATGGTAATTGAAATGGCCGGCCGGCTGGCCGGCCAGGGAGGGGGAGGGGGGGGGGGGCTGCAGCGGCAGCCGGTAAGGAGATGCACACGGACACA
>JAFBJQ010000048.1:376215-403706 GCA_016785345.1 Trinectes maculatus
TGCTGAGCTGATCTTTGCGTTGATTAGCTCACCAATCAACTCTGAGTTTCTCTGCTGGTATGAATGACACTGAAGAGCTTATTCGTTGCTACATGACGAGCAACTATTTACAGAATATAACTTGCACAGGACAAGCAGTAAAAAAAAGAGTGAATATTAAACTGCACACAAAAAGAGCTTTCATTTTAATAAGAGGTTTCATGAGTTTAAGTACAAACACAAATCTGTTTTGCTGAATTACTTCAGACATGATAGGTTTATCTAACTTGGCTAACTGACCTGTTAGCAGCGACACCTGAGCCAAATGCATCACTCACAGCAATCTAGTTTACATTGACAAGACGACTAAGGCAAAAATAAAATATTAAACATTGCAAACCAATATAGACTGAAAGGTAATTTGTATCTGAAATATTCAGGAGACAACACACACACACGCACACACACACACACACACACACACACAGTATTTGTATTATGTGACTGTAGACTGTAGGAAACAGCAGGTTCTTCCAGTAGCACTGCACTAAAGAGCTCTCCCTGCCCCCTCTGGATAATATAACATTTCACAAAACCTCTTGACAATGACACTTTATGGTTGCCATGCAACCTGTCCTGGGAACGTATTTGACAATGTGGGTGGTAATGTTAATGGTGACATCACTTCCTGTGAACAACAACACCGGCACATGTCCACTGTCACTATGAATGACTAAGAAAGATGCCAAGTCAGAGTGACATAATGAAAGAGATACATGACTGGCTATGACACCCCGAAGAACACAGAAAAAAGATAAAGCAGCTAAATGAGACAGAACACAATGTTCTTCCTCGATAAAATGAAAAGTTGGCAAGGATACAGACCTTGCTATACGACTGTGTCACATCATCAGACAGCAGCTCAGTAGATAACACAGAGTAAAAGGGATAAAGCATCTTCCAAATCCCCATATGGGAAATCCTGAACTGTGAAACGAGATACTTGAGGGCTGTGAAATCATCAATTGAACCAGCACAAACAGAGAATATTGATGGTGTGGCGGCTCCTTGGTACTACCACCTATTGCATTACTGCATGTAACCACGGCATTTACTGGAATGTGACCTAGTTAAAGCTTAATATGATGGAAAGTATATATCCCACACACACAGACACGCACATACACACGCACATATACACAGACCCACACACACATACACACGCACATATACACAGACCCACACACACACACACGCACATACACACACACCCACACACACACACAAAGAAACACACAAAGCCTAAGCCACATCTAAGTAATGATACAGCCTGTTCCACCCTGCTGTAGCTGGTACGCAGGACCACCCAGAGGGTTAGCAAACACCAACGCTAACACACGCTCTCTCCCTTTTGACTGGATAGCCCCCCCACAGGCTGGAATATAAGAACTCAAATGGTGGGGAGGAAAGGCAGACTTTTAAATCAACCTCTCACCGAGAAAAGAAGGTATGAAAGCACAGTAAAGAGAGAGAGAGAGAGAGACAGAGAGAGAGAGAAGCAGTAAAAATGACCACAGAAGTCATATCCACTGACCACTGGGTTAAGTTTGCACACAATATGACTGTGCTGTAATGCCGTTTATCCACAGGCCATGAGACAAAACTGGTTTCTCAGCAGTATTTTCTACATTCCAGAGGAAGGCATGCAAACTGTATGACAGACTGACAGTTAAAACAACAGACAATCCGCACGGTTCATTTGTAGCAGTTGTTGACTCATAGCACCTGCAACACATACTTACAAAGAACTACTGGTAAAAGTAACAAATAAAACATGACTCAGTACAAGTCAATTAAAAAGAAAACATCTATGGTGTATTGTTAGTGTACGTTAGCACAGTACACTGTACTCAATCCTGGGCTGAGTGGAACATCCCTAAGCTGCTGCTGTTTTGACAAAAATCCTGACAAAAAACACATACACTACATGGACTGTATTGAATATTTCTCCTCACACACCGAGAACCTGGCAGCGAGCTTTGTTAAATACTGAATTCAAATTTTTGTTGACCCCAAGAACACAAAAACACATCTTTTTGTCCATACAGAGCAAAGGCAAAAGTATGTGTAAACGTAAACAAAGAAAAGAAAACCTAAAAAATCATCTTCAGCTGTAAATCTAATTAGCAAACTATTGTCACAGACAATTTAGCACCATCTGTGTGCATCATTAGGTGTCTTTGAAAAACTTGACATCTTGACACCTGATGACTGAGCCCAAGTTAATAAGAGACATGTAATATTGTTGCTTTTCCAGAATTAAAACTGTAAAGGACACAATGAAAGTGGGGTGTGGACAGAACTTTGGCTATGCTTAATTAAAAATTAAACATATTTAAAGTATTTTCAGTTTTTACATACCATTGTAAATATATTTTCTCAAAAAGATCTCCTCATGATGAAATATTATGTTAATAAATATTTGAAAAAACATATCACAGTGACTATTACCTCTAAACGCCCTCTCCCTCTGACACCATCACCCTTAAAGGTCCCTGATTATAGGCTATACAAGCTTTTCCCTCGGTGTGACAGACATCGCTGCTGCTGAGGCTTCCGCGGTTTCCATCCTCCTATTGTGCCAAGTAACCTCCATCCCTCGTCCCTCAAGTAATGTCCTGCCCTACTTGGCATGCCACCACTGGGATGGAATTTGTGAGAGTCTGATTTTAATAGCAACAAGATATCATGGTGCTTTGCCGGCTATGACTGCAATGTGGTGCTTCTGCATCTCAGAGGGGCCTTCATCAGCTTTAAGTTGGTCTACCTAAGGAATTACGATTGTGTGTGACTGAGTCATCCTCAAAGCTGGTGTGAAGTGTGCTGTGTGTGTTTCTCTTCCTGAGGGGCTTATTGAGACAGCAGAGCTGGTCCTTGTCAGGAAATACCCACTCTTGTGAATGGAAGGCTATAATCTAAGTGCCCAACAGCACACAACTGTCAAGGCCCCTCTAAAAGGCATGAGCAGCACAGTGCACATGGCCACACGGAGGATTTCTGCTTCATTCAGCAAACATTTGAACATGGGCAACACACAGAGGCACACACACACACGCACACAGGCACAGCAAGTACATTTACACGAAATTTGACACAAAGGCATACACCACAACATGTTTACATACTGAATTACACACACAAGTGTGAACATGCACATGTACACACCCTGTAAGGGATTATCTAGAGGAAATTTTCAACATCTAAAAAAAACAACAGCTGATTTCTAATAAGGAGGTGAAGGAAAACTGATCAGACAGCTAGCAGGCGCGCAGTGAAATATGAACAGCTATACGCTGCAGCATATACGCTAAACTTAAACCTCCATTTTCTATCATGTAATTGATCTCACAAGCACCATTTTGTTTGATGTTTTCTGCTACCCTGCTGCTTTGTACCGCCATCAGCATATTTAGTACATGGCTCCTCTCAGGAAACATTGGATGCACAGCTTTGAGCGAGCTGGAGGAACCAAATTGATATTAGGAGAAAAAAATGTGAAGGGAGGAGGGGGAGCGAGAAACAAAAAAGGGGGAATGAGCGGCACAGTGCTTTCATCTGATGATTATATGAGCTTATTTTTCATCAGGTAGGGTGCCTCAAAAAAAAGCAAATTCCATCTGGAGAGAGCTGTGATCAGTCAAGCCTCGCCTGTACAATAGCTCTTACCACACCAAAACAGATTTTGTGGTTACACACTGTATTTTGATGCACAATAATCTCAAACTATTACTTTATTATATTTAATAAAGAGGAATCATAGCAACTGTGCCTTTCCCTCTCAAAAGTACTGTATATTGTATAACAGAAATTGTGTATACAGTATACAATATTGTATAGCACAGTTTGTAAAATATGACAATCATATACTATAAAATGTCTTTCACATCTACACAGGCTCCAGATGAGGGAATCGTATACTGTAATATACACTTGTGTTATTTTTTGTAACTGTGATTAAATTCAGTGATATCCAGAGTTAGTTCTCCATCCATTATGAGCAGCTTTCACGCCCAGGCATTTTGCTTTTTCTGAAGTCTATTAGATCGTGCAGTCTGTTTTTTAAGCTATGACCAATTTATTGCAAATTATATGCACTCTAATGATGAAGACTGTTCAACACAATTTCAAAGACATAAAAATAAGAGTTTTCTATACTTCCAAAAGAGCTTCCGTGATTAAAATTATATACATTTCTCAGATCATGGTAAGTATTAAAGAATTAAAGAAGTATTAAAAAAAATTGTGAAACATTTTGTTCTCGGATATGTGTCAAGATGCTCGTCCACCTGTCACAGCGGCTGCTCTATCCATATTTTAATCAGCTGCTTGACAGGTTTGCAATATGATGATTTGACCCCTAGCTTACACCTCCAAGCAGCTGGTAAAATCAACTAAAAAAGCAGAACAGAAGGGCCTTGCTAGCAATTACTCAGATTTAAGCAGTAACAGTGGTGGTCACAGAGTAACAGAGCCTCTCTGTGCACAGACCATTCGAAAAAGAGTTTTATCTCAGGCCCCATTTTCCTGCTTAAAAACAAAATCAGATGCGGCAAAACATAATCTGAACAGCACATCCACACACAACCTCGGGCTTTCTGAACACAAGCCTGCCCACCCCCTTAACAGAGCGCAGGCTGGAGTAATGACTTTAGCGGAAGGTTAGTACCTCTGCAGCCGAGATGCATTAATATTTTATGGGGAGATCCTGGGTGGTGCATTCATGTGAACACAACTCTCCTCCTCTATGAATCGCTCGGCAGTGCCTCTCATCATTATGTACAAAGACCATCTTCATTAGCCCACATTAGCAACAGAACCACTATCCCTCGCTGTAGCTGTGCAGATACTAATTTCTACTACGTGCACGCAGGTCTCACTGTGTTTAGTGGTTCAAGCCAAATACAGAAAGGGGAGGCAGACCCCTTTCGAGTGCCAGCACTTCATTACTGATTTTGACTTTGTCTACACTCCCAGATATCACTCAGTACTGGAGTTAATGATGTGGGGCCTTAGACGGGTAGACAGACCATGCAGGTGCAGTCCAAGACGGGGTGACACAGAAAACATTCCCAGCACACTCCCAACCTTGATGCAAGTACATTGGCTCAACTGCTTCTGGACATGTTTTAATTATTACCAAATTCACAACATACCGTGAGACTTGTTACCATATTACACCTGTCACAATAATGTTGTACAGTCATATTACAGCTGGAACGTTTTGCTAGCAATGCATGTTCCATTATGTCTGTGTTTTGTGTCCACACATATTCAGTCCCACTGTGAGTGTGTGATCACCTCAGTTTCACTTACTGCTGTCAATTGCTTTAATGACTGAACTGCATCTTTATCTTTAAGTGACATGTTAAAACATAGTGTTTTATGAGAAGACTCCTGTGGTTCTGACCAACATGGCGACATTCGTGTTTATAGTTTTTCTGTTTACATTTCACTGCCATAAGCCTGTGACTGATCGTGTTCTGACATCTAATGGATCAACATTCAGACCTGTCTGACTGCCTAGGTGAAAATGTACTGGCAGGATTTGTCACTGTTCTTTAAAAGCAGCACAACAGAAACATGTTTTTATGTTGTTTGTCTGGTAATCTACAGCATCACAACATAAAACAGAAATTGACAAGTTAGTCAAGTAATGATATTTTCCCACAGTATCATGCTCATCAGGAGTTAAATTTATGTTGCTTATTGAGACCTCAGGCTGACCACTAAGTAAAGCCCTTTTAGATGAATCTGTTTGTTCTGTATTGTACAGTTTCTACGGAGAATGTGTGCCTGCTACAAATCTTCACACCTCAGATGAAATGTTCACACACTCCCACAAACCTCTTGTCATTTACAGACGGAACTATACGTCAGTGTCGCATTGGTACAGAGGACCTGGTCATTTGAGCTTCTTTCCTCAATTAAGCAAAGAGGGAACCACAGAGCAGGAGCTACAACTGTAAATGTCATATCCAAAGAGTGTGAAAAGATTCTGCACCATACATGTAACTACTGAAGGCAAGGATTACAGTACTGCACCACTGACGCAAGAGTAACACTGAATAAATATTTGTCCTGCTTTCTTAACAAAAGATTTTTTAAAAAAAGTATTTAAAAGTATTATATCTGTAGGCTTGATTTAGTCTGTCAAATGACCAAACTGAATAATTCTGACATTTTAAAATGGCTGAATATACGATGTAATGAGGGCTGTAAAAGAATGGCTGAAACAATTTCAGGCTGCACATGCAGATTATGCTGCAAACAAACTGATCGGAGGTGTTTTTCCACATGTAGGCCAAGCATGATTACAATGAAAAAAAAAAACAAGGGTTACAGATCATAACCTAATAATAACAAGGGTTATTATCAGTGTCATTTGAATGACAGGACAGCAGAGGACTTGGCAACTACTCTTCCAGACTGACAAGTTTTAATTGATTACCTGCTAATGATTATACTGTATCAGCAGTATGGACGCAAGGCAGTTAAACGAAAAAAAAAGATATGGATCTGCAGTGATATACCACCTCACATGAAAACAGCTTTGTACTTAGTATTAACAAACTACCAGACCCCATTCTCTGTCCCAGCTTTCACCATATTATACATTAACACAGACCTGAAAATCATCATCAAAGCACTAACTGCTCCAGTTGAAGGCATCGTTAAAACACTAATCCACCCAGATGAAACAGGCTTCATTAAAAGAAAGAAAAACCATCTAATAACACACAATGCTTGTTCGGTCTGATGCATACTGCTCGCTGAAAACATCAATACAACTGTCACCTCTCCTGATCTGTAAAATGCAGCAAAGAAGCAAATTTTCACAGTCTACAAAATGGTCAACTTCATTCAAGGATAAGTAATTCACAAATCGCCATAACTGCATTTATGATGGTATCACTTCTCAAATCTTCACACTTCAATGTAGAGCAAGACAAGGATGCAGACTCTCTCCTCTGTCTCTCTCACTGTTTACAGTCTTTACAGATCTTCTAGCTACTGGTGGCAGACATGAGAGAATCGGTGTATTTTCAGCCTTGCACTAAAGCTAAAAATAATTCTTAAATGCAAATGACAAAAGACATAACCCATAAAGATCACTCCAAAAAAGCATTCAAACGCAATTTATCAATTTATTTTTGACATATAACGTCACGCTTTCTACTGGACTCAAAGAAGCACCTCTCCTCTCTCTTCCACAAATCTGCCATTAATACAAAGTAATACACAGAAGACAACATCTTATCTCTCTCACTATACAGCAGATCACCCACATCACATCCTCTGCTTTGAACTGTGCCATTCTTATAATCCCAATGCTCTGCTTTCTTGAGATCTAACCATTTTTCAACCACAGTACCATTTATCATAAGTATACATCAGTGTCTACTCTTCCTCTTCCCTTGTCCCTCGTTTTTTTCTGGCCCCATCAATTTCCTTATTATCATCAACATTTACAATATAAAGTGTCGAATCCCTGAATTGACACACATGCTTGTGTTGGTCGAGCAGTGTGATCATTGTATCTGCCTTTCTGTCCGTCCGTCTGTCTGTCTGCCTGCCATGTTTTGTTTATGTATTATCAGGATGTTAGGTGTTCTTAGGTTAGTTCAGAGAGGTGCATGGGCAGAGTAAAGCTGCTTCACTTACTGTGTTCTTCATGAGCCTCAATTATTATAACACATAATTTGTGGTTACATAAGTGTTCAATTAGATTATGGCATGTCCTAAAAAGATATACAGTTATTATGATTACCTTTTATGCTGTTGCTGTTATCACTAACAAGAAAAAGCACAATTTAATGTGAGCATCTCAAGGCAAGTACAGCCGGTGTTAGCTGGAAAGCACTCTATATCATATCACCATATCACGATACCGCCATGACTGATGCTTCCAACATCTCACTGTTCTCCAGAACTCCAAAACTTGCTTATTATCAGTCGAACACATTCAGAGACAACAAGCAAAATCCATTATCTGCTACAGCTTTTCTCCCTCTGTCTAGCTCATCTAATTATTAATCAACCCAGCTGCCAGCCAGATGCTATTATTGACCATTCGGTTAGTTGCTCTCACACCATGTCTCAAAAACAAAGGGCTTCTAAATGACTGCTAAAAACCTTGCTTTTTTTTCTGTGCTGCACATCTGACATTATCACATGTAAAAACAATCCCTCCTTCCTTCAGCTGCCTGACTTAGTCCTCAGATTTGCACCAGCTGATATTTGAATAGCTTTTGTTGGGTGTGGCTTATAGCTACACACTGCATGTTAACAGGGGGATGGGAAAAGGATTACAGTATCTATACATCACCACCACTTGCGTGAATATAACAGGCAGCGCTGTCTCACATGAAAATGCAGCCTTTGTTTGCTCCTCCTATGCCTATGCTGATGACCGAGTCTGGTTTATTGTTATGGCATGCAGTAAATTCGGTTGAACTTTGAGCTTCCATCTTGGCAACGACAGGCAGAGAATGTACACTAGCAAAAATGAACCAGCAAAATGAACCAGGATACAACAACGCTAAATCAGCAAAATACTTAATTGCTTCTATATAGTCATGAAAACTAACCCTAACCCTACAAAGATAAAACTTCAAATAATATATTCATGGATGGAGCCATATAGTATTGGAAGGAATGTTCAAGACAAATTAAGGAGATTAGGTTTTAGTTATCAATCCAAACTTATATATACATATTCACTGTTTAATATAAGCATCCTTCTAACAACACTATCTTACTAACCAGGTAATCAAATCTCACAGCAAACATAATTTTCTTAATCTTGAACTTTGATTTTTCATGGCTTATGGAGAGAGAAAGTCAACATAGATTCAGCAGCTTCTCAGACATTAATAATGAGGAGCAAATGGGGTCTCTTGAAATAAGCTTTGAAGACAAAAACAATTCATATGTTAAAATTAAAAAACTCACACATCCTATTCTAGGCCTAATGAGATTGTGTCTCATTGTGTTTGTTTGTTTTTTTCCCCTAAATCAGAGCAAGTGAAACAAACCATTGTGTTTAAACTGCACATCTACATAGCTGGTTCTTTGTCACATATATTAGTGAGCCTTTGGTTAAGCAAACCAACCAGAAAAATGGATGCAAATGACAAAACTTAAATTTGTTCTTTGGTACTAAACAATTACAGCTAAAACTGAAATGACAATTTTATCTCCACAAATTTTGATTAGCAATTATATTATTTGCTGGTTACAAGTTTTCAGGTGTAGAATTAATTAAAATTTTTGATTGATTTCACAGATATCCCACAGGTCTTCAGGTGCCTGTAATGTACTGCAATAGAATATGATCAGGTTGGATTTCTACTTAATTTTAACGGCAGACATAACAGGAAGGGTTGTGATTACATACCCAATCTTGGCCTTCTGCTTGGACTTGGAGGATGGCACAATGCAGGCCTTCCTACACGCCTTCTCTTTGGATCGTGCCTTGCTATTTCCTTTGTGCTCGCGGTCACGGTGGATCTTGTACTGTGAGGAAGAGCTGGGGAAGCTCTCAGGGCTCATCACTCGAGGGATGTTCTTCTCCCCCCGCTGCCGGGCCTTTGCAATGGCCTCTGATATTATCCTATTGGCCTTCTCCTGCTTGTCCTGTTGAGACTCCATCTGATGAAGTGTCCTCCTTGGTGTTCTTTTCTCAGATGAGGAGCTTGATGAGGACGAAGACGAAGAGGAAGAGGAGGAAGACGATGAGCTGCTCTTCACTGGAGGACTGAGGAGCCGTACCTGGCTCCCGGGACCACTACCATTCTTCCGGGGCTAAAAATAGTGAAAAAAGTGAGGAGAATAATAATTAGTATTTGGAATTTACACACAGCAGTTAGACAGTCTTTAGTGGGTTCTCTCACAAATGGACCAAGAAAGATCACATGAAATTCACTTTATTTAACCGGTTAACAGATATCACAAATCAATAGATGCCATAGGAACAGACACAAGTCTATAACATATAAAAGAGTAATGACATTAGATTAAAACCTAAAAGTGACAAGGCTGTTATTTATAGGTGAGAAAAGAAGCAGGTCTTTTCTTTCCCTGATTAGCAATGGCAACACAACATAGACATTTTACTGAAAAAGCCAAGGGTCAACATAATAATCAAACCTGAAAGATGGTCTTATAAAACTGCAAATCCTTCATGAAACTAAAATATCACGTTACTGCGATGTGTCCACTGCAACTATCACTTACTCATTCATAAAACCACAAACTGGTGGAGACTGTGTGAACCACTCAGACAGCACAGCTTGTTGATGTCAGATCCCGGAAGCAGGGAGTGGACCACCCTCTTTCAATATGATGCTCACTCTGACTCTTCACCGCCTATCTAACTTTACCAGCGAGCCCACAGCGTTAGAAAGGTCAGGGGTTCCCCCGAGACTTCCTTTAGGATCAAGTGTCGCTGAGTCGGAAACTCTGAGACCATGTGACATGAAAACTTTCTGAACTGATCCTCATACACATTAAATTCTTTTAGGTGGAGCATGCTATTCAAACACAGTACAAACACGGGCCCTGTGTTGCCAATAGCATTCAGGCCTGCAGACATAAATAATCCAGCTGGCCTGATACATGATAATATGTAAATAATAGATGGTGTGACTGCAGTAACGCCAACACAAGTGCCTTGCGGTAGGCCCTGGACCCAGTGGAGAGGGAACCCATAAATGGATGACCTAATCTAAAATTGTGTTGCGTATGCCTACATGGCCCAGGCGCAGCCGGCTGCTTTATTCCACCCAGCTAGCTAAATAAAGAGAGTTAGCTTGAACCTCACCAACAAAGTGGGGGCAGGGACTTGAATAATCACAGGAAGGAAGGGGAGAAAACACAACACATTCATACGCATAAGAGCTGCATTATGATTTTCACGTGCGCAGCACTGCTGAGGCTATTAGGGAATAAATTCACTGGATCATGCTGGAATGTTCTCATTCATGTTGATGGTGAAAGTGGGGGAGGGGTTGATAGTAATGGTGAAGAGTGCAGGAACATGAAAGAGGTAGAAGGAAGATGAAAATATGAAAACAGGCGCTGATCAGAGAGACGGAGCAATAGGGAAATGATAAAATGCTCCAAAGGTGAGAGCACTGCAGCTGTGTAATACATCTATAAATAACTGAAATTACAGCCTGCCAGCACTGCAGTGATCTCAATCTCTCTAGCAGCATGCAGTCCCATGAAAACGGTGGGGATCATTATAGCCTATGAAAAGGTAGAGTAAGCTCCATTTGGGGGCGGCCAGCTTTCCCTCGCTCACACCCCCTCTTATCCACATGTAGTGAGACCTGGTGACTGACAGGCTCAACTCATGCAGGACACACACACACACACACACAGAGAGAGAGAGAGAGAGAGAGAGAGAGATCATGTACATAAGCTACAGTGCAGAACAGTCCGGAGTGAGGCTCACAGGAGGATGATGGGGAGGTGATGTATGGAATGAGTAGAAGTGGGGGTGGGGAGAAGAAAACACTGTACGTCTAGTGTGCTGTGATAAGGTCTCGCGCAGCAAAGCGAATGAGCACGGGCGAAAGGGAAAACGGCAGCAATGAGTTCAAGATGGCGGCAGTGCAGCATGAGCCAGTAGCAAGAGAGGTTGTTCAGTTCCTGCCGGCCCCTCCTCCTCCTCCCCCTCGGACCTCCTCCCTCCCAGCTCTCACAGCAGCTCACTTACCCTTCCTCTTGGCCTCTTCACTGTAGACATGGTGTGTGTTTTTTTCTTCCTCTTTCCTCCCCCTCTCCAGCCGGCTAACAAAAGCTTTGCCCTTTCGCCGGAGGTTTTTTCCCTCCCTCTCTGCTGCTCGCTCACTCTTTTTCTCACACACTCACTCTTTTTCCTCTTTACTGTCGTTTTCTCTCACTCTTCCTTGAGCCACGGGTCCGGGTCCCCCCCCCCTGCCCTCCACCTCCCCAGTCAACTCTTCTCCTCAGGCGGTGTGAGAGCGCCGGAGCGTCTCCTCCTCCTCCTCCCCCAGCAGGCAGGGCTCAAGCGGAGCGCATGGGAGCTCCCTCTCTCCCTCCCTCCCCCTCGTTTGTCTCTTCACGGGGTGATGAGGGAGCAGCGCTGCGGGTGGAGGAGGAGGAGGAGGTGCGTGGCAGTCCAGGAAGCTCTCATTCTGCTGCTGCGTGCTGCTTTTTCAGTCGTCCGGCTTCACCCAGGAGTGTGTGTGTCAGTATGTGTGTGTGTGTCAGAGTTGGCTCCTCTCTCCTCCTCCTCCTCTCATTGATTCCTCTCTCCGCCTGCGCTCACTGACTTTCTCAGCTCTGTCCCTCTGTCTCTTCCTGCTTTGCCGTCTCCTCTTTTTCCTGCTCCTGTCCTCGTGCTCTCCACCGGGCAGGATAAGGTAGGTTATTCCTTTTTAATACACACACACACACAACAAAAAAGGCTTTTTTTTGTATTAGCTCTCTTGTTAGGCCGGTGTGTGTGTGTGTGTTTTCCTCCTTTTCACTAGTCTGGGTCCTCTGTGTCGCTCCCCTCCCCGTGGCCGGGGCGTGTGTGCGCAGCTCCGGACTGAGGCAGAGCGGTGGAAAATGAAAGCACAAAGCAGCAAAATGCATCAGCATGAATATTAGAGATGTCGTTAAAACCCAGACTCGTTTTTTTCCTCTCTCTCTCTCTCTCTCTCTCCCTCCCTCGCTCACTCACTCACTCACTCACACACACACACACACACACTCTCTCTCTCTCTTTGTAAGGAAGTAGGCCAGCAGATGGTGCTAGCAGTTATTAAATTAACTTTCACAACTTAACCCCCAAAGCACTGGATTTCTCCCACATCATAAACTGTCAACACCATTGCTTTTTTGTCCTTATTTAGGTTACTGCCTGTGACGTGCTGCTTTATTTATGGAAACCCATCATCATCTAAGAGTTAGATTTTTAAAAAACAAGATAAATAAAATCCCAACGGATAGAAATGTTTCACTGATTGAAATAGCTCAGAAAAAATAATCCATTAAAAATATCAACACAGCAAAGTATCACCGTCTTTTTTTTTTTTTTTTACTCTACCGGACACATTTAGCCTCCCTGCACTGAGTCTACAGTGGTGAAGTCAAGCCCCAGTGAGGTCAAGTCCTGGTCACCCTGCTATTACTTTTGGAAAACAAATTCTAAGACGGGAAATTGGGATGTGTCCAAAACCTGCACTTCTTCCTCTGAGCCAGAACAGAGAAACGTGACGGCCTTTCAGCAGACTCCTGTCACCGTGATACCAGGGCCATGTGCACTGGCTGGCACATGGTATTGGGAATAATGTGGAGACACAGAGTTGGCCTGAAGCCAGGGACAGTGCACAGGACTACAGGGGCAGGGTCTGAGTCACTGACACCTCATCAGATTTTATGTCCTTAGTAACTGCGCAAAATCAGCTAAGCAAGCCTCGTTCCCAGCCAACACTATGTTCAAGTTTCATGCATTTGCAGACGTGCAGCAATTTGTGGGTAGCTCCTGTTCCACCCGTCACCCACATACATATGGCGGAGAGGAGGGTATGGGTTCTGATACCAGTGACACCGACAGCCAAACGTAACACGTATAACAAATCAAATGATGGTGAAACCCCTGTACATCAGGTGCTGTTATTGTTTATATGACATGTGAAACATACAGCAGTACCTATCTATCAATCTATAGCACAGGTTGTGTATTTGCGAGGATTGGGAAATACAACACAGCACACACAACAAGACACGTAGGCTCTCACACATCATCTTCATCATCATAAATGTTACAGTAGCTTATTATCTCTCAGCTTTTTCCACTATGGTGTGAAACGTGGGTGAAATCACCAACGCAATATGGTTTGACATTGTGTAAGCTGAATAAACTTCAATGCAACTGACCAACTGGACTGGTGTGGACAGTCTTCACAATTTAACTATGCGCATGTGTGAGTGCATATGTGTATGAGTTATACATGTAGGCTGGTGAAGCAAATGTTCTCAGCATAATTGTACTACAGTGGTTTGATATCCCCAACAAAAAGAGACACGACTGCCATGTGTTTATAACAGCGTCCTTTCCAAGTGTTTGCAGCAGCAGACATCACATCCACCTGCCGGGACAGGCCTTGGAGTTTGAACTTTAAAGCAGACCACATGCTCAGCGGGAACTGAGCAACAGGGCCCTCTCCAAGCTAAACAAATCCACTGTCACATAACACCTGCCAGGGTAAAGCAGCCCAGGGGTAAGATTTGACTATATACACACACACACACAGTGCAGTGGACATAAAAAATTAAGAACATTTCAAATGAATAACAATAACAGTCTTAGCCTAGTCTCTGTACACTGGTCAGGAACAGTGTGGTATACGTTATAATCCAATCTCTCATTGACAAAAGCACAGAATGGCCTTTCTATTAGTAAAATATACAGTGAACCAAAAAACCTCATGTGACAATTTTCAGCAACGGTTCAAATAAATAACAGCTAACAAACTGTTTAATGGGCACGCGCCATACAGAAGGTGTATTTGAAAACCTAAAACGCCTCAGTAACAGCAGTAAGGTTTGTTGGTGTGTTAAAACAAGACCAAAGAGAGAAAAATGCAAGAGAGATGATAATAGTCAATACACATGCTTCAACGGTCACATGGCATGAAGCCACAGCTCCTTGGCAACTATACAGTTAATATGCAAACAAGCCTGGCAGCTCTGTATCAGGGGGAGTGGCTTCCTTGAAGGACAGAAGAGGGAGGGGAGTGGAAGAGGAGGGGAGAGGAGTAGAGGAAGGGGAGGGGAAGAGCAGAGCTGGTGAAAGAAAGAAAAAAAAGATTGTGTGCGCGTGTGTGTGTGTGCGTGCGATCACGCAGGGAGGTAGTGTGGCTGCAGAGGCACAGGTGTCTGTCTCTGAACACTCCATTACTTCCTCATCAGAGAGCCTGTATTAGTGCACCACTGCTCTCATTTCTTGCCTGTACCACTGTGGGAGTCTCCACTAACTCACCATTAGGGAAATGAGAGCTGAGAGCTCGCAATGCACTGACTGAAAATGACAAGATGGCTAGCACCCGCCGGTACTTCAGAGTCTACAGCAAGCTGTTTGTCCCACACGGAGACGAAATCCATAGCTTACTGAAATCAAATGTCACCTGGTGTTAATGGCAGCATTATCCATGGTGCAGCAGCTGACAAAAATGAAGCTCTTTTTCTTTAATCTAGTGCGCTTATCCGCTGTTCTGTTGCTCACAATGCACACAACCACATATTGTTTACTCAGGCTTGAATATTAAATACTTGGTGTAGATAATTCTGCTGGCAATGGTGGTTAAAATGAGTTTCTTACACACACACACATCAATTATACTTGACATTCTGCACATCAAAGTTTTGTAATTTTTATTAAGATGATAGTTTGAATTCTTCAAACAATTATGCTCACTTTTGTGTTCATTTGAAAGTACAACGATAGCTCACCTGGTAACGCTGGTGCTTCGTGTATCGAGGCTGCTGCTTTCTGCAGAAGCTGCCAGTTTCATTTTGGCCCTTTGGCCCTCTTGTGACCTCTCTCTCTCTCCCCGTTCACACACATTTAGTCCTGTCTACAGAAAGTTAAACTAGTGCCCTCAGTTAAAATTCTCAACACCGACTGTCATATTTCCACAAATTAATGTAATTTAACTAATTAATATACTAAAATCTACAGTGACTCAATTTCCTCTGAAGTGTATTTAGTATCAAAAATAAAAACGGCACAAGTGGATTCGCTCATTTATAAAGTTAATTTCCACCACAGAAGGACTTGGGCTTCCAGCATGGTCACGGTTTAATTGCAGCAATTTCACTTCCAACACTTAAGAGTTGGCTGCAACCCATTAACCCCTTTTATGCAACAATCCTGCGATATTAATATAAAAAGAGTCCCTTTTATGCCACCACTGCATCTTTATCATGAACCAGAAAAAGGCAGCATATTGTAGCTTCTCTGCGATTTCATCAGTCAGGGCTACACTCCCTTTTCACAGACATCGGTCCAGCTCTGTCACTGCCTCTGCAACACATGCATATCTATGCACCCATACATGCATGTGTGCATGCACAATTATTGTATATTTAAACACTAAAGCAGACAGAATAGAGGCCTAAAAGTTCCAAATTGAAGCAAATGTGTTAAAGACAATATTATAGCACCCCCACATTAACATCTTTAAATGATATAATGTACAAAATATGTATTTAGTGTTGACCCCACTATATTTATTTTTGATAGCTGTATACTGTATATTTGGACGAGTGACATAAAAGTTACTGAATATGTTAAAATATATGCTCAACCACAAAAACACTGATGTGGAGACACTATTTAATATTTTTTTCACTTTCAACCTCAGCTGAACCTTTGCTTGACTTTTCACACTTCCTTGTTGGGATCATTGAAAATAGATTTGGCTTCAAATATTCCCCAGAAACCTAAAAAATATCACAGATGCCACAGCCACTACCAGGATCTCATACCTATGGCTTAATAACGAAACATAGATTGCACTATTAAGTTAAGGTGCGAAAAAACGATTAAGCTCGACTAATTAGGCCTACAGCTACACGCCAGCTTGCAGCCACGCTGGTATGAGGCAGCGCCCAGGTTGATGAATGAAAGGCGACGCGATACACAGCAATGCTCCCTCAACCAATTAAATACAGCACCATGCATTAATGAGCCTTTATCGGGGCCAACAGTAACAGTAGCTGGGCTGAGCAGGGTGCCCTCTAGAGGAGCTGCTGAAAGCCTAACAAAGCATTATTACTACAGCCTGACTTACTCCATTATGATCAGACAGTGTTATTGAGCCACGCAGAATAAATGAGGGAGGAACACGTTTGCACATGCCCACTGTACACAGTGTTCATTTCAGGTGCATTTACAGCTTATGTTTTCTTTACATTCATTTGAATGGTCATCAGTTACCTGGAGATTAGTTTTGTTTTTTTAGGCAATGACTGGATAAAAATGTACACAGCAAGAATCCTCAGGGATTTACACCTCTGCTGCCATGCTGAAGGGAGCCGATTCAGCAGTTTCCAAGCTGATCCGTGAACACCATAACTAACCATGTGCTAATAGTAGTAGTCTCGCTAATCTCTACCTTGAGAATAAATTTTAAACAAAAATCCAAATTCCAAAATAAGATTTCATGTTTTGGAGATTTCTTTCCCAGGAAAAAATGAAAAGTTGAGCCATCTGATGTCATTTGTGTCTAGGGGTGGAAGGTGAAAGACCTGTGTCACTTTAGTAGGTATGTGGTACACTAAACAAACATGTTGGTCTAATCTAGCCCTGATTTGGCTTGCATAGAATGAACACTGGGGGATGTCTGTGAGCACCGAGAGCTGGAAAGCAAGAGGAAGAAAAAAAAAACAGTCTGGCATCACCTTCATGAGAGGTGACAGCCATATCCGAATCCCTTCATTCAAAATACCTACAGAGCGTTTTATGCATTTCTCCAACAAAACAAACTGTAGGACTGGAACTGGTTACGCAGCAGCTTTCTCACATTTCCAGATGACAACAACTTGTTTTTAACACTTGACATGCAGTGTATACATAAAGTGTCCTCTCCTCAACTGACAGCTCTGCAACACAATCAGTGTCTCTGCTGATTGTCGATTACATTTCTATTCAGTAGTGTCAGTGACGTCACTGTTAATGTGAACTGGTATATAGACGTTATTAGCAATGTGGATGGTAGCCCTCAAAAAGATTTAATTAAGGGTGTGTACTAAATGAATGAATTAGATTTTACAGAAGGACCTCAACTGAGTTGTATGTGCCTGTTTGTGATGATGGTGCAATGTTTGTTTTAGATTTAATTACAAAACTGATGATTACAACGTAACAACAGATATGACCTACCGATATATGATTCATATCTATAATATCATTTACATATGGGGTTTCCTCAACCAGAGATATGTAAAATATAGTTTTCATCAGCATTTGTTCCTTTACAATGAGACCTGGTCTTGAGAGGAGCACAAGCGGGTTCCTGAGAAGTGGCAGGTATTTACAGGTGCCACATTGCCACAGGAATGAAATCTGTTTTGGAATACTAAACTGCACCAGGCTTTCTTGTTTTCAACATGATGTGTCAAACAAAATAGTGAAGACTGTTTTTAACAGTGGTTGTTCTGCGTAATGGCATATTTCTCTCAGAATCAAGTGATGCCACAGCAGGCCAGACACCAGGCTGAGACATGAAGCTCAACAGTGCAAAACAAGTAGGCCGGATGATGCCATTCATTAGTGGGAACGTTGGTGCAAACCAAAGAGTGAAGCTGAGAGGAGGTCCCTCAGGATGTTAAAGAGAGAGAGATGCACAGAGGCAGAGAGTGAGGAAGGGATGAGGTGAGGGGAATTCAGTGGGGCTTAATGCCAGACCGTTACAACTCCTTCATTATTGAAGCGGTGTGAAGTGAGAGCACGGCCAGTATCAGTGCAAAAAGGAACACACACAAAGGCGGTTACATACATCTGTACACAGACAGATGTATATGATCAATCAGTCCTGAAGACTAATCACTAAAGTCATCACAAAGGTGAATTACTGTGAACAGCTAATGTCACAGATTTCTTTCCTTGTTGACACAAGCAGAGACAGACACTGTAGTACACAACAGTATGATGTTAGAGAGCAAGCTGTCAAATGTAGGTTGGACTGTTTCAGTTTCCAATTGTGGCTGTAAATATTCACAAGTGAATAGTGGAGCCAATCATGGTGACAATGAGTGACTGCTGGGCTATGAGTCAGAGGAAACAAAGAGCAGTATGTGACGACAGAGAGATGTCTTGATGAAAACGAAGGACTGTTAATCTTAAAAAGCAGCTGTGGTTAAAGACATGACCAAAAATAAAACACGGATGTTTGTCAATAAAAGCACAAAGTTATTAAGTAAAAATGAAGTGATTTCTTAGTAACAAGCCGTACAGTTTTACAGGAAACAACCATGTAGGTCATAAACGTGCTGATGGCTGAATGAAGCATGAGGAAGAGAGAACTGCCAGTAACCACAAGGAGAGTTAAGTTTTCTTTTTATGCAAAACTACACCAAGGTGATGTCACAATCGATAGTACACAAAGCTACATTGATATACAGGATAAATTATGAGGTTATTTAGTTTGTATCTCATGTTGTGTTTCAGCCATATATTCATTTGGTACAAAAGAAATTAGTTCAAGAACTTATATATATAATCTTTCATTTAATCACTTTCCAAACAGTAAAGTTGAATAACAGCAGTTCCATATACTAGCCTAGTTACACTCTCTTCACTGAGCCTCGGAAACCCTTCGATCAACAGAAATACCAAAGCAGGTGACACTGTATGACAGTAAAGGGCTGAAAATTATCTTTGGCAACCGATTAAAAACACAAAGAAGAAATAACTAGTATTGCATTGTCGGGTAAATTCAACCACATCCTTTAATTAGATTCACAGTATTCTTAATAATAATGGCCAGGAATGTTTTAATCACTACGACCAACATTATTTCCTTCTTTTAAGTGTTCTGTTTGTGATCCTATATGATGGTAGTGTGGCACAATGAGTGAAGATAGATTAATCACATACCGGCTCTGCCGGTGAACTTTTTTCTCGTAAAGTTAATGCTGAGTCAGTTTGAAGTCGACAGAAATTGAATGCTGTAAAGCACACAACACACACATGACGCTCCATAAACAAAACACTGCCTTACAACACTGGAATCCATGGCAACTAGCTAATGACTTCCTAATGAAACAAACCTGTTTGCTGAACGTACAATCAGTAACCAGCCAACTGTCATCTCTGGACATTATGACCGACGTTAAGTTTTTGCCACAGACAAACATATCAACTCAGACAGAAGAACAGATTTAAAGGAACCTCGCTTACTTTAACTTGCTTTACTTTAACTATAAACTTTATTCAAGTTTTACATACACCAAATAAGTGCTTCATTTCAACCTTTTTAAACCCAGTCTCTTCCTCCTACCACGAGACAACAATCAGTGTGTCGGTTGTAAACACAAGGGCAACGAGGTCATTACCCCTTAATGTTTTTATAATTTCTTCCGGTGTACCCTACACACAGGATACTCGACAAGTGGTTTTTCACATGGTCATCCTAATCCTCAGGTCTTTCCATGTCCAGGGACACTGTGGTACTCTGACCTCGAACCTTTACTTTCTGTACCAGTCAAAGGTTAACACAAGTTCAAGGAGGTTGCCTCACGCCACAACCAAAAAGCCTCACATATCCGTCACAGACACACACACACACCATAAGAATGCTGCCTCCACGTTTGACCGCTGAGCTCACACTCACTCACCCATCACCCCTGAAAATATTCAAAGCCACCTAATCCCCAGAGAAGGAGGCGAGAGAGAGAAGGAGAAGAAGCAGAATAAAAGCCCACACTTTAAATTCAGACCTACTGTGCTGTTTGAACTGGCAACGTTCCCACATGCTCCTGACACAGTCAATCCAAGTGCAACTCCCTCCTCCCTCTCCTCTCCGAGGACCTCCCCCAACTCCTCCTCCTCCACTAAACACTCCCCTTTGGCCCACAGCAGACCGCCTGACTTCCTGTTTACCTCTGACCCTTAGTTATCCCCGCCCCCGCCCTTATCTGGCAGGCGTCCAAACCAGACAGGCCGACATGGCCGGATGCAAACACACGGAGCTCTTTACAGAGCAAAAGGGTGGAGAGAAGAGTGAGGTGGGGGTGAGACGGTAATCAGAGAAAGTGCGAGTGACACAGCCTATTACCATGTGACTACTGAAGCAGCAGGTTTTGCAGGGGTGTGTGTATGTGTGTGAATGTGCTACAGTGTGCGTGTAGATGTGTGTGTGTGTGTGTCTGTGCTGCATGTGGGTGGTAGGGTGAGGGCTAGGGTGAAACGTGGTGTCAAGTTTCAGGGCTGATTATGGCATTGCCTGCCATGTCTAGTCGACTGGTTGGCTTGAAGTTATATAAACCTCACAGAGGTCAGGAAGCATCAAAGCTAGCATGTCACACACACGCGGCAACCCAGCCTGCAAATGCCTCTGTACCCAAAGTGACTTTCTGACGACACAGCACTGGGGAAAGGAGAGCAGACACCCAGCCAGATAGCACATTTAACCCAGCAAGACAGACAGGCAGGATGGAAGCACCTGGTCAGTATCAGTGCCAGAGGGCCTGTAGTGGTTTATGCAGCTCAAGCCATCAGTATCCACTTCAATCTATTTCTCCTCTGTGTTCACTATTCACACTCTCATACTTGAATCCTTCAGTTTGATGAAAACTGTGCACAAGAGACAGAACATGGTTGATGTTCTATGCTGTCTCAGTTTCTTTCAGTAACCTGGTTTTGTGTGTGAACAGAAAGATGAAGGACTGTGTCACTCTAGAATGGGTGATGGCTCCTTTAGAGACATCGGGTGGGACTGAAATAAGGGTGGATAACATCCTCTTTCTGTTTGAGTACAGTGAGTACAGGGTGTTTTGAACGTTGCTGCAGTTTTGATCATTTTGAGATTTAGGGCCATCGCAGACGATCATAAGAAAATCATGGAGAAATCTTTGGTCGTACGTCGCACTGTGAGACATGTTCCACAACGTCAGATTTCCGCATCTTGTAATCAAAGACAACCTGCGACAAATATCTGGCAGTGGCAGATATTCAGGACGATCGTAGCCGATCTTGCCTAATCAGCCAAAAGAATTGAACAAGCTAGCAGCTAGCACACACACAGGCCACTATAGTGCCCTGACTGGACTGCATCGCCAGGACGGACTGGACATCAGACATATCGGGAATTTCCCCGGTGGGCTGACGTGCTATTTGGGCCGACAATCACGACTCTTTTTTAAATTATATATTGGTCTGTCCGGCCCATAAAACCAGTAGATCAGCAGTCCGATTGCCACTGGGCTGGTCCAATCACATTGATAAACACCAAACCCTTTCTCTTTGCTCCTGCCAGTGTAATGCATTCGGCAAAAAAAAAAGTCAGAGCAAGAGTTTGTTTCCTAATCAGCGGCCCAGTGGGGGGGCTGGTGTCAGTAATGTCCACTTCCTTGTTTATACTGGCTTGCGCATGCCCCGTATGCATGAACAGTCACGTGTGACCAGCGTCTCGACGGTTTCTCATTTCTGTGTAGACGAGGAAGCTTTTGCTTGCTGATGCATATCCGATGCACATCCGTGTGGACGCCGCCTTTGAGGGTCAAGGGGTCTGGAGCCATTCAAAGCTGATACTGGTAAGAGGCAGACTCCCCCTGACATGTCACCAGTCTGTCAAAGGGCTGACATGTGGAGACAAACCACCATTTTGTGGTAGGAAACCAGCGTATATTAAGAAAACCTACACCCAGGGAACATGCAAACACAGTAAAGCCCTAGTCAAAAACACAAAGACCTCTGTTAGATACAGAAGCCTCTTCCATTGAAAATTAAATACATAACCACACATTTCAAAATTAGACAAATCAATATAATCATACAGATTCAACAAATTTTACAATACAGTGTGCAATTATCCAGTGTATGTGTAATGGCCACTGTGGGTAATAATAACAAAATCTTTGCAACATGTAATAATTAAGTATTATATGGTGAACTGTTTACTATTCACCTCACAGGACGAGACAGACCAGAATTTTCTTTAGCTAACCCATATCTTATAATCATTTTCTCTTCCAATTTAACATGCACAGACATCTCAGAGGCATCACTCGATTTCCTGACTAGTCACTGCAGAAAGAGTCACTGCTGACTCACTGGAGTACACGCAAGTATAAAGGCATGGCATGCAAAGGGGGTTTCACCAGCTTGAGGTACTTTCTAAGAGAACGTTACAGTGCATAAAGGTTGATATTTATAAGAAAGCCTTCAAATGTAGATCCATTACAACAGGATTTTACTCAATTTGATCTCTGAACACAGTAACCTGGGACAACTATGCAGTCTTGAACCCTGGGTGCACATCACAGCTGCGGCTGACCATTACAACCATTGGAAATCCTAATTAGTCACATTCACTGCGGGGGTGTGAGGAGTGGGCAGCTATCTCCTGATGCACTGCCTGTTCAGCAAACACACTATCAGCAGGCTCTTCACACATCAGTGCACACGAATAGCACAGTCAGCCTGTAAGCATCAACACGGGGCTGGATGTTGACATAGACAGGGAGAGGCTCGTTCATATGGCTGTGGTTCACAGCCCAATTCAATCAAGGACCTTTGCAGATGGGCAAATAGCCTGAGTGGATGAACTGTGGTTTGAGCAGACCACGGATTTTGTTGCCGCCTACAGCCTGTCGATAGTTCAGGCGGTACTCTCCACACAGGATGCGTTTTGGCTCATGGGCATAAATTTGGTTTCATTAGTAGGAGGACATAATGGGCCTGTTGCCACTATGGCAACATAAAAAAGTTCAATCGAGAAACAGTGTTTTAAAATGAAAAACCATCTCTGTTGAAAATAACAGTGTAGCTCCACATCATATCACAGGACTAGTCGTGTAAACTGGACAAGTGCATGCAAACAGAAAACAAACGTCTACTAACTTGGTGGTTGCTCAGAGCCACAACAAAATACCACAAACAAGATGCAGCAATATTGAAAAGTAAAGGCAGGCATTTGTTTTATTAGGCTGACGACAAGGTGGAGCAGTTACTTATACCAAGTGTTGACAACACGCTGCTGGAAGCTGAGCTGTGACTAATAAAACCAACCAAGAAGCAAATGTAGGTAACAGCATCATCATGTTCAAGTCTCTGACAGTCCATACTAAAACACAGCCCAGGTTTTCATCCTCAACCAAACCGGAGCGAAAGTTCTCTTTTTAGCAGCTTGAAAACCCCAGTGCAGTGTGGGTGCACACACAATGCACTGTAAACACTAAAACGCAATTGGTAACATAATGTCAAACAACACTTATGTTGTGTTGACGGTGTTGGGGAAACACTCTGTTTTGTCAGTAGTGGGCCATGAAAGACACAAGAGCTCTTATGACAAATGTGTGAATTTTTTTCACCTGTGCATTTGACATGATCTGTTTTCATTGTCTTCAAGAAAACATGTTACTGTTGGTAACACATATGTTGTTTTCATGATAACGCTGCTTAAATTTCTCATACATGTTATAAAGAGAGAAACCCTTGGATGCTGAACTGTGCCTCCTTTTTAAGTGTGCACACTATGATGAAACGTTTGCTGCTGCTCTTGAGGGCCAGGAGGCTGCGTGGATGCTGCTAAGTTACTGGCCGACTGAGGTCCAGTAACCGCCTGAAGCCTGTTACAGCCGGCTAATGCACTCGCCCAACCTCCCCCTCCACCTCTTTTCTCCCTCTTATTGCTCTTCCTCTCTGTCTCTTTACCTCCCTTTCTTTCCTAAGCGCTCTTTTTTTCCATGAACTACTGCTCTCTCCATCTCCCAACCCCCCTCCCTCAAGTGCTAACCACTCTCCTCCACCATGCTCTTTCCCTCCCGCCTGCTCTCTCGCACGTGCACGCATAGACACACAGAGACACACAGAAACTGTGGCAGCAACCACAACAGCAAGCAACCTCCCCCACTCTCCAGCGAGGCAGTGTGCAAGTGCCTCTGGCTTGCCCTGACCCACATCTTGATATAGCCGTAAGTATGCTTACAGCTAAGTCCCAAAGACACTCCTGCCACTCTTAGCCTAATCAGGCCTGACCTGCTGTCGGACAGACCAGGCTGGACAGCCCATTATCATTTTCAGAGGGCTTTCAGTTGGCCTTAGGTATCGCCTCTCCACCTTCCCCCACTCCACCTCTGATTGCAGGTTTCCTACCAGACAAGCACATGTTCTATCTGGAACAGTTAGTTAAACATTACATGAGTGACTGGATTCTGTGTTATGGTATACTGGAAAAAAAAAAACTTATTTTCTTAATGTCAGCAAAAAAATATCTCCATTAGAAAAGGAAACTGTAAGCTCTTAAAACAGATCTTTCAACTGATATTTAAAAACAAATCATTCGTCTTAGTAACCGAAGAGGAAAACAACTAGGGGCAGTGAACAGTGTGCACAGGTTGTAAAGCAAAGTGAATACTGTCAGTCTCAGCAACAATGTGGCTAACATAACCAGCAATGTATGTGAAAAGGTTTGTAGTAGAACCAATGAACCGAAAACTGAGACATATATGTGTTAGTGACATTTAATTACCTTCTCTTCCTTATATTCAACAGGTGGTGGTTTCCTGTGCTCGTGTACAACCTCCAAGCCGGAATTGGCCCAAGAACAGCTGGATTCATCCTGCTGGCTAAGAGCAGCATCCAGCTGGGGCAGTAGGTCAGGCAGGAGGTCAGGAGGCTCCAGCCCCTCCAATTCTCTGTTGTGATCCTCTGATGTCAGGAGACTAGCTCCCAACGCCTGGTATCCATTAGTGCTGATGCCCCTGCAGCTCTGAGGCTGCACAGAGGGAAGCTGGCTTGTCATGCTGGGGTAGCAGCTCATAGATTCACCAAACATCTCAGATGACCCGCCCTTTCCTTGGGGTTCTCCAGAACATCGTAGGGCCTGGAAAGGACATTTGTCAGTCTGGCTGACTGGGATTATAGTGTGCTGCTGATTCATAACTCCTGTGGATGGAAAGTGGCACACCGTCCCAGAGAGCTCAGGCACTGTGGACGTGAGGGGAACAGTGCCAGGGGAGGGCCTGGACACTGAGCCTGAGGACAAAGACTGCTGATCCAGACTCTGTATTTCAGGCTCTCCGGGGTAAGCAGGATACTGAGCCTGTTGGTAAGGAGCGACAGAACTGACCGAACATGTTGGCATGGAGCGCACCAAAGACGATGGATGCATGGGGAAGGGCAGGTTAGGGTCTTGCAGCCCTGATCCAGAGAAGTCTTGGTTTGATGTCGTCAAATGGTAGCTACCATGCTGCGGCTGATGTTGTTGTAAGAGAGAAGCATTCTGACTTTCCATATAAGGCTTGCTTGGCAGAGCCCTAGATTGGAACCTTGTACCTCCTACAGTTAGTTGGTGCTGAACTGGCTGCTGACTATGGTGAACTTGCTGCTGGCTCTGAGGCTGATTTCCCTGGTGAAAAGAGAAATTGTGATGCTGCTGTTGCTGGAGGGACATTGTCTGCGTGTTAATTTGCTGGGGCTGGCACTGGTTTAACAGCTGCTGCTGATGACTTTGCTGTTGTTGCAGATGCTGCTGGCGCATTCTGTGCTGCTCCTCCTGCTGTTGATGATGACAGGGTTGGTGTTGTTGCTGTCGCATATGTTGTTGTCTGACATTAAGTTGCTGGTTTGGCAAATGCTGCTGCTGATGACAAAGCTGTTGTTGCTGCTGTTGAGATATGCAGTGGTACATGTTCCCATTTTGGTCTTGGTTGCCCCACATTGGACTGCTATTGTTACAGAACAGCCCATTGGATTGAGGTACTTGGCTCATGGTGGCACTGTGGTACTGGCCATGTTGCTCTGGCATCATGCCACCACCTCCACCAGCTGTGGCCCCGTGGCCAGAAAATGCCTGTCCTCTAAGATTCTGGCCCTTAATGCCGATGTAGTGACCCATCTGTTGGCTGTAATTGGGCATGACTTGTTGGGTAGAACCTGGTGGCATTATGTCTTGGTGCTTTCCTGGGCCCAAAGGCTCCACTTGGAGAGGCTCAAAGTCAGTGCTGAGGTTTAGCTCATCCACAAGTGACGGTGTGGCAGGAAACCCATCCTCTTCCAGCCCTTCCAAACCCCCAACAAAGAGGCTAGGATCATCAAAGAAGTCCATGGTTGAGCACGGAGTGTGAGTGGAACCTTTGAAACTGGTCCCAACGGTCCTCACTTTCTACAGAATGTCCATTATATTGTGTCACTGTCCAAAAACAGAGTAAAAAACATCAGCATCAGAAGATGAAGAAAACAAAGATGAAAATCAATTACAGTAGAACCACAAAATAATCACTCAACTGCACAAACATGTAAAATAAATCTTTTAGGCTATGATCATAATGGCAATTTATCAAGTTTTTCCCAAACCACATCTATTTTTAACATCCTTTGTTTCTAATCGCTGATACATATTTGTGGTTGAGTGGGATGGTATGAATTCTCCCTGGATGACAAAAGCAGCTATAACGAGGCAGGTACGGACTAGGTCAGAAAGAAATGTGGCACTGTCAATTACCTATCAACACTGCCTTTCATGTGTGTAGAAAAGCAGCTGGAGCAAACCAACCGCCAGCCACCAGCAGGTGCCTCTTCCTGCACCCCTCCCCTCTCACACACACATACATACAAAAGGCACCTCAACCCTCCACCCCCACAACCAATGAAGCTGCTTGGCCTGCTGCTGCAGAATTTGTGGGAGGTGCAGACAGCTGATAGAATTTCAACAGCTAGGGACAGAGGCAGATGAGGCCCTTTGAGAATGTGTGTGTGAGTGTGC
>JAFBJQ010000048.1:403714-577652 GCA_016785345.1 Trinectes maculatus
TGTGTGTGTGTGTGTGTGTGTGTGTGTGTGTGTGTGTGTGTGTTTTGCAACCACAGACCAGCGGAAGATGACAGAAGCTAACCCAGGTCAGTCATTATATGCTGACTTGCTATGCTCACAAGCACACAAAAGCCCAAATAAGCAGAGACACTTTTGTACCATCTTAGTTGAAAGGACGTCATATTCTATTCACTGGTTATTATACATTTCAAATGACCTCTAGGCTGATGCATTGCTAAACATACAGAAAAGAGTTTTTCATAAATCACACCTTCAGTGGATGATGCTTATGATATATGATTGTGATATTGAATCACAGACTGAATAAATCACCAACAAACAGAACTGCCTACACTGAAAATAAGGAAAGAATATATGAATGGGGATCTTCAAATCCTCATACACATCCCCAGGTACACCGTTCATTTATTTAACATGTAAGCAAATAAATACTGCCAAAAGTTGCATATGATTAAAAACATAAGTGTTGTTACATTATTATTATTCTCACACGTTTGTCTCACTATCACAATAGATGACTGGCTCATTGATGTATTGCATTCACTTGCTCCTTGCCCTTACCATTACAACTACAGTACATCTCCAACACTGACCAAAACCTAAGTGTAACCTTTAAACTAAGCAGCAATCATTAAGCAGCAGTTTCTATAAGAGTATATGATATGTCATAAGTACAACTTACCTAAACACAAACACAAACGAGTGACATTAACACGCAATGGGTGAACAGAGCCTGGAGTCACACGACACGCTTGCCTATATTCATAAGCAACATAATGATGATTTGTCCAAGCCTCAGTCAACAGGCAAACGTGATATCAGGCTATAAACTGGCCAAAACTGTCTGAGGCCACAAGTAAGCAATCTAACAGAATAAGGAAACTTTTTCAAGTCACACTTTAATAGTAATTATTACACAATCTGTTCTACTAGGTGTCAAAAGATCAACATGTTTGTGTACACGTGACTAAAAAAGCTTAAGGTTTGTGCCACACAAACACTGTATTAAGTCACAATGAATTCAAATGATTTATCTTATTTGGAGTTTTTTCCAGCAATTGTTTGGCAGCTTTTCCCTTTCAGTGAGTCTGAGGCCCGGCTGAAACCTGAACCAAACAGTCCCCTCCAGCTGGACTGACACCAGTCCTCTGAAAGAAACCTCTGTCCATTGAGTTGTCATGTATTTGACAATATTATACCACCATCGTCATAGGGCCTGAATCAATGCAGCACATCGCTGAGCCCGTTACAGCCAACACGTAAACACCCCCATGTGATCCCACAGCGCTCACCAGTCCCCTCAGCCTCTGCTGACTTCCAGCTGTTTCCTCCATGAACGTGACGCTGTTAGCAGCAGCAGGCACGTGCACCTCCGGCCTGATATCAACAACAACTCAGTCCATCAGTGAGGAGCCTGATTCCGGTGTCATTCAGACCTGCGCACATCGATCAACAGCCACCGGGTGAGGACAGAGAGGAGGAGGCTTATCAGCGTGTTGCTGTGAGTGATAACTCCACACTCCTCAGGTGTGTGTGGTTTGTTAGCTGTTACACACCAGAAACGCGCTCGTCGTTTCTCTCATTAGACAGAGGAGACACGGGGCTGGTCACTGAGGTCAGTATTGCCCCCCCTCCTCCATCCTCCATCCTCTCCCAGCACCCTCACTGCCTGCGCCCGGGGCCCCCGAGATGACCTGCTCCCCGGCCGGAAGGAACACACAACGCACGTGGGACATTAGATGTTAAAGTTAAAATGTGAGTCGCTGCGATGAGTCACACGTGTTCTCAGCCAAACCCCCACCCAACACTTCACGAACCACAGGACACACAAGGTGTCGTGACGCTTCCTCTGTGAAGAGGAAGGGGTAGGGTGGGGTGGGGGTAGTGGATGGGGGGGGAGGTGGATGGAGAGGTCGACAGCGACCACTTTGTTTTCTTTCCTCTGCCGACTTGTGGCTCCGGTTTCCGGCAGCAGCAGCTGAGTGCGGCCGCTGTCAGGTCGGAAGCTCCGAGGTGAACTGTGGGAAAGTGTAGTCCGCCAGAGAGGCGCCGTGATGCGGACAGGTCGGAGTCAGTGTGTCGGCGTGAGTGGTCTCAGCCCGGGCAGACACACACACACACTCCTCGGGGCGGTGTGTCATCACACAGCTGAGCCTCTCACTGACTCACTGACTCACTGACTGACAGCTCCTCGCCTGAATGAAACAGACTCTTTCCCCCTGCGCGCTCCTATTCCCTCACAAACGGCCACAAGTCGCGTGACTTCTTACCTGGGACGAACCGAACCGGGCGTCTGCGCTCTCACACCGTGTTCCGAGCGAACTTGTGTCCGTGTTGTTAGTTGTGCTCCTGCTGGCGACCGCGTCGCAGCGGCTCCACCACCACCACCACCACCGCTACTGCTCGCTGCTGCTGACGTGACTGTGATAACAGCGCATTTGCATATTAGTGACGTCCGCTGCGATTGGACCAGCGACGCCGCGCCGCGAACACTCTTACCCGGGTCCAACGACCAACAGGTGCCCGCTGAGTTAGCGCTTCCGACGCGGTGCCGCCTCCCGTCAGCGCCGGAGAGTTCAGTCCCGTATCCGTTAATAAAGTACCGGTGTTGACAGAGTGCATAAGATGGCCGCGTTCGGGCCAGAGCCAATCCGGAGAGGTTTTACTTACGCACATGGAGCGGAGTCATGTCCTGAGCGCAAACAGCACAGAGGCGCGACTGACGCTCTGCTCTGTGGGTACAGAGCGCCCCCTGCTGGCTGACTTTGACACACGCTGCTGTCTCTGAGCCTGTATTGGACTGTGTGAGCGCGACCCTCCACTGTTTTTATAGACTTCATGAAACTCATGACATTTGATTTTTTTTTAAATTTCTTTCACAGATTTATTTTGCCATTGCTTTGACACAGTCTGCAAACAATCTTCTGTGTCTGTTCCATTTTTACTGTCAGTTTAAACGACTTAAAGAGAAAAAAACTGGTTTCTGAGATACAGTGGTTTAATGAGGAATCAGTCTGATTTAACTCAACATTTCATCATCACATTTACACTATATTATATTCCATTATCTTAATAATTAAAGTATATTGACCAGGGTCTGACAAGTATACAGTATCTCACTACCCAACCACAAAAACATAAACTACACTAAATCTTTTATTTATTTATTTAAAAGGTCTTTCTAATAATATGTGTGCTCTGGTTCAGGGATTATTCCTGGGTCACAATCAATAAAACCCATATGCAGCAAACATAAGTGTAAAAACAAACATACAAAGTATAATTTAACATGATTTTATTGAATTCAGAGAAAATCCATTTAAATGCCATGTCATCTATGCAGCAGTGATGATCTTAACAACTTGGAGCAGAAATGGTTCAATATAGAAACCAGTGAAATTCATATGAAGAACTTAAAGCCAGGGGAAGGTACAGAGATTCTCTCCAGTTTACCTTTCACAGTAACTATAGCTCAATCTAACAGATTTCTGAATATCTGCTACCCTTTGTAGTCTTTTATGTGGTGCTGCACCTTTCCATACACCATAAAATGACACTTTACCACCTTAAGTGCATTTATATTGAAAGGTGTTAGGACTATTAACCCAAAGCTTGCTACAGGCAAAGCCATCGCACAATAAATGACTTTAGTCTGGCACAACTGATGTGTTCCCGTAGCTGGATTAAACTCCTTGTGGCTCTGCTCAGAAATTAGTTTACCTTATCAAAATACACATAAATCATTAAGACCTATGTAGGAATCCTGTAGTATCTTAAATAACCTTAGAAGTGCAGATCTCAAAGAGTGCTCATATAATATCTGGAGAAAACAGCAAAACGAAGAGATTTACTTTGAAAAATCTAAGAATCAATGTGGACATGTCTCTTTAAGTCAAGCCTGATCACAGCATCCATTATTTACACATCAAACCTTTAATAACCAAAAGCCAAAGTACATAAAACATTCATAATGAGTTAAAATCAGACAAAATAAAATAAATGACTTACTCATTTAGCATTTAAAACCACAACTGCCTGCTCTGCTTTATATATAGATAGATAGATATATATTTATATTAGCAACTATGTATGATCAAAACAAACAGTAGAATTTAAAGGAAATCATTGTCCAATAAGAAACAAACATAAAACTTGTGTCAACCGTCAGTTGCATTATGGAAGGAGTGGAATTAAGGATGTGTAATTGACACGACTGTAACTGACAATATTCCTCTAGTCTGACAAATAAACAGTCCTGAGCCAGTTTCAACAAGTGGTACAGATCACGTAGTCCACGATTACTTTCTGTATGAGGGTGAATCGCTTTGCTCATACTTTTTAGCTCCTTCTGGGACACTATGTTTTTACCTAGCCCAACATGTGCATGGATCTGAAAATCTAAATGAGAAAGCTCTTTGATTTCATCATAGCCCAAATGATGTTGCTGAGACATCCATTTGTCACCGTCGATGTACATATGGTACAAACTTTGTTTCCTTATATTAAAGCTGTTTCAGAAGATGCCTACAAAGCTTTTAAAGCTGAGCAGTAACAGGACATTTAAGATAAAGTTCCCCCAGCTGTTTTTAAGATCCCAGTTCACACCAACAGCTGAGATAAGCCAGTGTTATGGCATCTGATGCTTACTGCCCCCTCTAGTGGCCGCTGCTGCAACAGTGCAGCTTCAGCTCTGGGGAGAACTATCTTCTTTGCTGAAAGGCTGCGTAGATCCAGGCTTCACCCAAGACAGCCCTGACACCTGCGATCCCTTGTGGTGATCCTCAGGCCGTCTCTAGGGCAACAAGGCAAATTAGCAGTCACATAACAGGAACAGCTCAACCAAACATGGTGCTCATAGCTCACACGATAGCTTAGTCAAACCCTTTGGGTCTTAATCTCAAGAGAGCTACAGGAAAGTGCACTTTCCTGCTCATATAGAGTCTACAAACTTCTGTGTGTTCATAAAACTTACTTTGTATGTGAACATACGCTCTTTTGCCTCCTCGTGAACAGCTGGGTTCCATGGAGAAAAACTGTAACCAATAGATTAGAGCAGCACACAGTGTTTCAGACACATCAACTTTTGACCCTTTGGGATTTCAGTGCACACATACAAATGACTAAATGACTTGTAATGACTAAATTACAAGTGGTTGTATGGGTTTTTTTTAACCAACCTTATTGCGTAGGGATCATCTATCTTGGGCTGGTCAAAAAGATGACTGTTGCATAGTTTCACACTATCCACCACTTTGCTTTTAAACAACTGCACATCCTTCTCATACCTGAAAGGAGAAAAAAAAAACATGTTTTCTCTGGCATAAGATTTACAAAAACATTAGAACTTCTCTTCTTTACTACAAATTTCCACCTGCAATATATATCAAGACTAGACCTTTTAGAGGGTTTCAAGGCAAACGCTGACTCGTAAGAAAAGTACAGGCTTAATTTACTACATTAAATATAGCAGACTTTACATCAATAGTTCTCAAGTCCTATTATTATGGCTACTGGCCCATGACATGTTAAATGGAGATAAGATCAACAGTGTTTTTAGTTATACCTCTGCAGTTCCTGCTACAAATCAAACCATCTACCATATTTAACAGAAATACTTCATGTTGTACTTTACTACTTGCTTCAAGATTACACAGTCATTGTAAATCAGTAATAATACCTCCCAGTGCTAAATATCCCTTTAACCAGAGGCCAGTTTTTATAAATCTTCTTCTCTGCTCTTAGTCACATCAGCAGTGGGATTAAAACAAACAATACTTACAGAACAGCAGCCTCTGGATTGAGTGGTTCTGTTGTATTGATCTTGTAGAAAATTGTACGTGCATACATCAGCACTTGCCAGATGTGGTTATGATTTCGTCTAAAATAAAAGAAACACATACCAGTGGGCAATATTATAAAACCTTCGTCAAAATATGGTTTGTTCCTCTACTACCATTACCAATAAACACTCTTCAACCACAAGTTTATGTTCCACGATACTCTCACTCTGTATAAAGAAAACATACTGAATATTTTCTTGTTTTTAAAACAGTCTCTGAGATTAATACTTTTTGCCCAAAACTGACACTGCACTCAGTCAAGTTGAGCAGGTGTGTTTATTGCACAAGCATAAATGGAGGGAACATACCTCCATTTAGTGAAAGCTCTTCTGACATCAAGCTCTCCTGACACAGGGTCAACAAGAGGATGGAAGACTGGGATGTCAAACACTAATTTCTGATGTCAAGCACAGGGAAGAAAATGGATTACGATTTTCCCCAATAATATAACTACTATATAACCAATGACACTTCTACACATATATTTAAAGTTATGCATTAGATTCCGTGCATACCTGGAATTTTATACAAAAATGCATGACTGGGTGCTCACAATTTTTACAACAAATCTACAACAAATATACACAAAAAAATGCTTTCAAAAATCACTACTCACAGGACACTCCCCATCTGGATAGTTATCTGGTATATACACAGTGAATTTGAAAACTCCATCCTGATAAAGGCCATGTCTGATGAATATAACACCAAACCACACTAAACAGAGGGACACATCGTTATTTCAGAATCTTTTCTTTCTCAAACATAAACGATTCCCGTTTAAAATCATTTAAAGAGGGAGTTCTTACTTAGTGCCGACTTGTATGATGGTTGAACATAAATTCCAGGAAGCTTCTGCTTAATTACAAGTGTGCTACAGGTCACATAACAATAAGTTAGATCATTATAAGTAGGAATAAAACATGCATGGAAAGCATTTTATTTTAAGGTATTAAAATTAAAACGGGACACTGAAATCACCATGATACTATCTATGCCTTTTTGTTTATACAGAAATATGCTAACAACCCAAAACAACAAAAACAACTACATTTTTAACCCGTAAAGCCTGACATAAGCAAATACCCTGAAAATTCTAATTTTTTTGGAACTGAGATTAAATCTTAACAAAATCCCAAACAATATTTTTTGCCATATCAATTTGTTTGATACATTTTTTGTATCACATTTGATACATTGGGTATTTTTTGCAACTTTTTTTTTCTCTTGTAACCTGTATAGTAAATACAGTATGATACAAATGGTTTTAAAGGGTTAATTCTTATTTTGGACCAATACTTACAACTCAGCCAGGAGAGAGTACTCCAAGTAAAAAGGGCCATAAGAGGCATGTGTGCCATTAGCTGACTGGACTGGAATGCCCAATGATGCAGGCTTGGAGATGGGGGTGGCATTCTTTGGAATGGGTGGAAGTTGCTTTTTTCCAATGGAAAGCCGGGCTGGGCTGGCTCTCTGTTCCCCGTGCCCACTTTGTTCCTCATTGTCAGGTCTCTGCAGTTATGAAAAACACATGAGGAATGTGAACATACCATCAGTAAACATTCCTAGGAATGTAAAAAGGCAGATACAGAAGACAAATCTTGATAATCATGTAAGAGAAGGCTATTCTCTATGACTCGTTATGCACATGTAACAGCAGAGCTCTTGCCCAGGTGAGTGATCATGTGCCATGACTGACCTCTCAGGTTACACTGCCCATATGGTTTACAGCCATCAGGATATTGTCTAGAACAGCTATCACGGTGGGCACACAGCAGCATGATGCCGCGACTGTGTCAGAAACCTACAACACCTCTGATGACGACGGTCGGTACGCCAGCAATGCTACTACAAACAGACTGCTACAGAATGTTTTGTTTCTCTAACTAGGCAGAGATACATTAAACTCACACTCATGCACAAAGTATGTTGTTTGACTCCTTACGTCAACCGGGTTGCACCAATATGCTACACTTTACCTTGCCCCACCCCTTTGTTGACATTCAGGAGACATATAGCTGTAGCAAACCCAAACATAAAAAAACTATCTCAGTTAGTTTTAACAAAAGCCAGTGGTAAAGAAAAAAAGAGATTAATGACACAAGGTTGTTTGTACCAGCCGTTATATCCCCCAGCTTTATATGCTACAGGGAGAGTCAGGGGTGCGACTCGAGTATTATCGAGCTGCAGCAGCATGTTTTGACCATGTCATGTACATGTCAAGAACCATCTGTTGTCACCAACATTCAGTGAGGCTTACCTTACGACTTGTATTGGCAGACATGCTCCAGAAGGGGTTTAAGTTCATAACTCATCCAGGGGTTCAGATTGATTTTCCTCCCTTTATGAAAGTCCCACGACAACTGGTGTCCAGGCCATCCGCTGCTGTGACAGTAAAGAACACATGACACATGGGTGTTAACGCAGAAAGCAAACACAAGCAACATCCAATCAAACATTTTAAGTAGATCTAACATTTACTCGTTAACACTATAACCATTTATCACTGCACCAAAACTGTAATAAAAGAAATAACCTCACTGTCAATACTGGCAGACTAAAAAGATGGCATCTGTCACAGCTAGTTAGTTATTTGAGTCGATGTACAGTTTGGAATAGCTTAGCTTCATGCTAACTGTTTAGTAATCCGTGTTAACGTTAGCCAACAAAAACTGTTATGTAGTTATGTGGGCTGTCGTAAGGTTGCAGTGGAGAACTTCGTTTTGATTATAGTGAAGTTAGCCCTTCGTGTCGAGGCATTTCTTGTATGATATAGGGTGATCTTGCTCTTCGCCTGTGTCTTGGGTGACATTGCTAAGTTAGCAAACGTTATTTACTTACATTGTGTAGTTACAACTAATGCAGCGTTAGCTGACAGCCAAAAATTAAGACCAAATACTATGTCGATGAGACAAGTCATTATGTAGGTCCGTACATTGACGCTGTCTTGCCTGCTTTCTTTACTTACTTTATAGTATCGATGGCTTTAGCAAAATAGGCTACCAATGGTGTTGCTAACAACAACTCTTTTAGCCTTCGTTTTCGCCTTCAAACGTAAGCAAGCTGTATGTGGTGACTCACCGTGCTCCTTCAAGAGTCTCTTCAGCAGAGGTGTTTAACGTGTCTCCCCGTATAATGTTCACAGAAACAGTTTTCAGGTGCTCACCATACCTCTGGGTGTCATCCCGGCTAACTAGCTAACTGCAGCTAGCCAAATTATTTGACAGACACAGACCGGAGTTCAATCTAACTTAATGAGGGGGCGTTCCTCTGTATCAAATACGGAATATCATTGGTCGGTGGGATACACGACCTCGTAGTTGATTTGCTGGTTGAGCCGTCATGTGTAAGGGAAAGTGCACTTTAACCGCAGATAAATATTGTTGTTTAACGGTCAGGTCACGCAGACATCTCGGTAGACGTAGTCCACTAAGAATATTAATGTTTAATATATCAACTATATCATCTTTTAGAATATGTGGGGGAATCATAGTGTCATTTAAAACATTTTGGATTCTTTCTTCTAGCAGCCAGATCTAATCTCCCATGAAGTGTGGTCAGGTGTATTGATGGTGCACTGCAAAGAAGGATTCGTCATCCATTATAATAATGGTTCACCAATGTGCAGGCCACCTTTATTTTGCAGGAAATTGTAACTGGCAGTTCAACTGGTTTATTAGCATACACTCTGAACACCTCATGATTCATTATACAGACTGAAGTGCAACCCTTTTGAAACACTTGTAAGTGTAGCTTTTGTCATATGACTTTATTACATGTGCTTATATCATTAAAATAAAACTGTTTTTATGTTTTTATCAAATCAATTCAGAATAATATCTTACATTTTGTGTTATCTCAGTTTAAAAATAATAATGCCGCATAAGATAACAATATTTTTTTAGTAAGTCACCCTATCCATGTCCTCTATATCAGTTCATTTCTTATTTAGCTATTTTTTAACAATTCATTAAATGTTCAGTATTTACAGAAGTTTACAAAGAGTCTTCTTAAAAAGTGTGTTTGATAAACATAATACACACTATAATGTGTATTATGGACATCTACATATGCACCTCCATTTTAATATTTCGTGTACTGCACAGCAAAAGTCCCCTGAGGGTAAAGCGTGTCCAAGCCATCTGTGTCACACATTTCTTTAGTTTTGACCACGCTTCAATGGCAGTTCATTTTGTTGATTGATTGATTTCCCAACAATTACACCTAATTATTTTTCAGAGTAAGAAAAAAATCTAATTTAATGCATGGGTGATTGCATTAATTGGCAGAAATGACTTTGTGCAAGTTTCAGAGTAAATACAAATTATTGACTCCATTATTGTTATCTGATTGTATATTGTCCCACGTACACTTCACTGACAAAGGTAATTTGTGTCCTGCCTTTTTGTTTGGGCAGCTAACAATGCAAGGTCACCATGATTCTTTTGACACATACAAATCAAAGACCACCTCAAAACAAATAAGTTTATGCCTGCTTTACCTTCATCGACATTGAGATAAACGTCTAACACAAACAAGTACAAATATCCACACCGTTGCTTTTGTAATGAGTTTTTGTCTGCCGCGGATCCTGTACTTAATCAAATATTATGACCTTGGTCAAACAAATATTCTAATGGATGTAATTAAAATAGGGAGATTGGATTAACTAATTGATTATGTGACCTGTTGGGGAGGGATGCTCTTTTATAAAATATGAAGCTTTATATCACAATTTTAAACTTTATCTGCATATCTACATTTTGATATTTTGGTAAATCAGTGATGAATCGAGATGCCTTATTGTCCTCTTGCTCATCTCTGAATGATTTATATGTTATTCTTTCAGCAGCGTTTTACAGCAACACACGTTGGGCTAGTGCCAGAATTGAAATTTAAGATGAAATATGTTCCTACTGTCACTCCATTCCTTCAGAGAATTTTAGTCGCACACATTCAGATCTACAATTTGGTTTAAATGACAGTTAAAAATTACAATTGGGAATCCCTGGTGAAACCTGTCCTGACAGCACAGTCATAAAAATGTGAAAATAGATGACTCCATGTCCAGATAATCTGTGATAACAACATTAGTTTGAATAAAGAGAGCCAAATCTAGATTCAAATGTAATATTCATTTAAAAAAATATGAACAACTGGGGAGTAAAGGTTAAAAAAACATCAGCCAAATCCTTCATATAGCAATAGTCTTTCCTCATCCCCGAGGCTATGGCCTGGCCAAAACCTCAATGCAGCAATTATTTGCTATAATGACTCCAGTTCAAATAAGCCTGGAGATTTTATTAAACCAAATGAGAGAATCATCTGTGTATTATCACCTTGTGATTGACAGTGACAAGTGTTGGGCAGGCTCGGAAGTGAGCATGATGAAGAAGCTCTCGGCAAAGCTCTCGATAATGTTACCCCTGATAAAGTTGCCTGGAAAACCTCAGCCAGCAAATGGAGAGGGAAAACTCCACGCATATTAATTCCAATTGCAGTGGGGGAGTCGGGAGGGTAATCTGTCAGGCAGCCGCGGCTGCCCCTCTATTCACTGACTGGCATTTTACACAACTAATGAAAAAGAAATCCATTGTGCTGATCATATGCATAGATTTCACTCTATAATCATGATGAAATAGAAATATTCATAATAAAAGTAAAGGTCACTCGCTGTTGCGGCTAAGCTTCCTAAGCTGCAACCTTTGGAGGAGCAGTTGTCGTGTTCCAGTGATAAAATAGGAAAAAGAAAGAGGCATCAAGTTTTAACCCTGCAGAGGCCAAGAGGTGAGACACTGCAACCAGGATACTGCCATGTTCTGTACTGCTCCTCGGTCATTCGTTCATATTTCCCCAAAACCTAACCTTAAACGCGTCTGTTCAAAGATGGATCCGGCAGGTCAGTCTTCTCCAGCGTCCGGCGAATAGGTTAAAGGTCAGTTTCATAGTCATGATTTACATCCTCGCCTCTCTGACAGATCGTATCAAAGCTAGTGTATACAATCTTCAGAGATTTGTCTGGTGTAGTTAATAAAATACAGGGAAATATGAACGGCTGCCTTTCCTCTCTCCAGCACTGGCATGCTACCTATCTCTGTATGTAGGTCACCTGGGCTTTTTCTGGCATATGAGCAGTCGAGTACAAGGGTAGAGAGAGGCACCTCTGAAGGACATTCACAGCATTATTACTGCTCACCGCGACTTCCACGCTGAGCTCCGTCTTCATATGCATCATACGTTGGCATTTATTAGTGCCATGCACTAAGTACAGGCCATGTTATTGAATTTGAATATCAGCTCCTAGCCACATTCGCAGGCCCTGGAAATATATTAAGATGAAGCAATCTCATTTAATAACACCCAAACTAATAAAAGGAAAGCAGATTGAAAATTAAATTTATGAATATTGCTTGGCAGCAGGAGTGATCCAAAAAAGACCAGCTTGGTCTGTCATATGCAGACATTTCTCCAGCTTTAAGCTCAGGTGCTGCAGTCATTTCCAGCTGTCTCTCTGTGAGCGTTGTGTGAAGAAGGCAGCAGCAGGTATGTTTCAGTGCTTCACGCTGGTGGCTGCACTCAGTCTAAGTGGTCAACAGAAAACAACAACAGTAATGGGATTATTATTATTTCCTATGTGCCAACACATCACAAGCATAATGGGCCAAATGCAAGATGGGGTTATGATAATTACCAATGCAACTTTTTGATGTGCATGTTGTTCCGTATGTGTGAGTTCAGCCTTTGTTTACCACTAACGCTGCTCAGCTTTGGAGGCAACATTTTTTTTCCCTCTTGTTAAACTGAGGGTGAAATTTAAATGGCCAACATTTTGAAAAGCCTCTCTTCCCCTGTTTTTCTTGAACTTCGTAAAACGCTGGCTCTCAGACGAGGCGTTCATCCAACTGTAGTCATATCAGTCTGAGCCAGAGCTCAGCTGCTCAAATTATGGAATGCCACGTCTTCGCTTTATTGACTCCGCTTCACACAGGCCCGTAATTTTCCCTCTTGTGTCGTTGATGGACAACATTCTGTCGGTCAGTGTTTCACTGTTTTGTGTATGTGTGTGTGTGTGTGTATGTGTGTGTGTGAGCGTACAGCAGCCTTTTGCCAAGACGTCCGACAGGCCTGGTCCATCTGTGTGTAAATGTTGACTCCCGGCGGAGCTGTGACTGTCACTCATTGCCCAGCCGACCCAGTGCCAGGCATTGATCGCTACATATATCTTGCTCTGTACTTCCCAAACCTTCATCAACAGATGCGGCTGCGGGATTGATTAGCACAAGTCAATGACCAAATCTCTTTGGAAACATTTTTATTTATGTGTGTGTTTATGTGGATAGCTTAGAGGGCCATTAGCAGGATTACCTTTGAGGCTTGGCTGAACAACAGATGTTCAAGGACGACTCAATCAATTTGACTTACAAGAGGCTGCAGTTGCAGGAAACAAGTGATAAGTCTGTGGAGGAGTGGGGGGAGGGGGGTTAATAAAACAGTTCAGTCTGGTAATACACAGGTACAGCAGAGTTAGACTTATAGTAGGTCCATTATTTAGAGTGAGAGCATTGACTGATTTCCAATGACTGACACACACAGTTAATGGATTGCGGTCCGTCTGACGTTTACAAGATGATCATAAGATTTGGTGCTGTTCTTTTATCCATTGGCAGCTTTAGGCTCATTTAAGTTATTGCTTCAACAACCTTGAGTAAAAACTTAAATTCATCCTGCATTTGTCGTGTACAAATACAGGATATAGTTTTTAATTAATAAACAGATTCCACAGATTCAGCCATTTGGCTGAGTAATACACAAACAGCCCTGCGTTTGCCATTTAATAACACAAACATACACAATGCAAAATATATCTGCTAAAAAGGTATCAACCCAAGCTGAACTGAATGGCTATAATTTTCAATATAAGCAGCAGCGGCTTCCAGAAAGGCCTGTTTTTAATTTGTGCAAAGTGGTGCATTCAATTATGCAAGAATCTGTATTCAATTAAAATGAATGTTTGATATGGATATTTTTATTATACTGAAATAATCTTGATTCAGCACAAAATGTATTATTTCTCTGAGAAGATCGCTCATTCTTTTCAATTTGCCCTCTTTCCTCTCATGAATCGAAGAGAGAATAAATGTGTTGCCGAGACTCACGATCTGTCTTTGAAGTCCATGCTTATGCTTCCTTATCTGCAAACTTATTAAAATTAAGTCAGAACACAGAATGGTATTTAAAAAGTTTAAGTGAAACAATTTGCATTGGGAGTGTGTGAAAATGCAAATGCATTCTTTCACTAAGCCTCACAATCACTGTCATCCACTCTGAGCGCTGATTGTTTTCCACATGGATGCCTTCATTCATTATTGCAAAATTATAAACATAAAGAATATCTCTGTATTAATATTTCTGCTTTTTGTAAAAGCTCAATCAACCATAATGTCCTAATTTTCTCTCTGTGAACCTCATTTTATATTATCTCACTACTGAAGAAATGGATGTCCCAAAAGGGATTTATTTCATTTATCAGGATTATTGAATTAAATTAAACTAGACACTTACCGCAAGCCGAACAGAGGTACCTTATCCACTTAAAAGGTAGGCCTGCTCATCACTGCTATTTAGGCAAGCGCATTAGGCAGCAAATGACTTTTGTTGGCTGAGCCTGGGTTTCTGCATAATTCATTTGTTCATTAAGGAAAAGCATTGAAAGTGCTTGAGGTAAGTGGAAGAGGTCATGTATTGAATGGATCTTTAATTAAGCTATTTTACAACCACAGCTACACGAATGATGACATATGCATCATGTTTGTTTACATGCAGACCTGCTGTGAAAAAAAGAACAAGTGAGGAAGAATTGATCGAAAACATCTAGATGAAGTTCATTTGACCCAATTATTTGAGATTAAATATAGTAATGGCAGAAAAAGCTTTCAAGTGCATAAATATTATGTGTGTAAATATAATGTGCATTTGGGTTAAGGATCAATTAACATGCTCTAATCTTAGATTCTTTTTAACATACACAAATTGTACATTACTGTTTTGACGATTATTTGCCTCGGAGGAGCTGAGTATGGTTGTTCGGCGCCTCACCAGCAGATGGCAGGCTGTTTCCACTGATGAACCATCTCCAGACACCAGCACATGCTGAACTTCTGTACCTCGCTGCTGTGATGTTGGCTTTCCAAATCTCAGTGCTCTTGCCTGTGAAATGCATTCCCATTAAAAAGGCATTTTTAAAGCCAACACCAGTGCTATAACAATCATCTCCCTGAAGCCAAGCCTCCACACCCGGGAGCTCAGCACTGCCACACAGGCAGACATGTGGCGGCTGCCACAAACAAAGGCCCCACGCTCTTCTCCCCATTCCTTTTCCCCGACTCTCCACATGGTTACAGGCCGGCTTGCCAGGGGCAATTACACCCACAGCCCAGTGTGTGAGGTCCCACAGAGCCCCCAGTCACCAGTAACAAGATCAAGGCTAACTCCATATCACATACACTGTATGGAAACACACATACACCTGCACGTGAGTGCAGTCAGTCCCCTGTCTCTTCATCCAGTTTCTCTCTCACACACACACACACACATGCCCTGAAATTATATCTCATTTTGAGTGGCTGTGGAAAGTATATAGCTTTTTTTTTTTTTTTAAGAGGAACGAAAATAACATGGTGACATTCACATCGTCACACGAGGCTGTTTCATTTCAGTGTGTGTCACTGAGTGCAAGACTGGGTCTTGGTGACACTGCAGCATAGTACGTCAACACGTTTCATACTGTAGCTGCTCATGAAACAAACTGTGTACAGATAGTGTGACTGGCTGAAACAAAACAGACAGTGTCAGCCATGGAGAGCAAAGCTCAGGGAAAGTTACACTTGCTTATCAAGAAAAGTCTTTCCCCGTTTCTTAATGCGGAAGATCCAAAAGATTTGGTATGATGTTTCTGAAAATGGTAGGTAGGTAAGTGATTGAAAGGGACTGTCATTCAACTCTTTTCATCAGATTAAGTCACCCGGCCCATGCACCATACTCCCGTACCCTGATACAGCCATCAGTACCCATGAGGCCGTGTGTCAGGCACCAAGCAGCCTGAGCCGATCTTCACATGCCTCCTATGATACCTCAGTGAGAGCCCACGCTTCATGTCCTCACACCAAGCGCTGATGTGGCAGCTTGCTAAATAATTTGTGCTTCTTTAACGGGGTCATTGGACAGAGAATCTGGTGTTTCAATAATTAATTGCGATACAGCCTAAGCGCCCCGACTTCTGTTTCCCCCTCGCTTCAGCCAGATTGTCTGCCACTGTCCCCCGCGTTCGCGCTGACTCGCCGTCTAATTCATCCGGACTGGAACCTGCATCACAATAACGCTGGAGGCAGACTAGTGTTAGGGAGGATTGTGTCCTGAGCATAACCCACAGGATCTCGAAAAGGGAAACCACACACACAGCTGCAGAATCTATTTTCATTTTGTGGATAAAAATACAACAAAGGCCTATTACCACTGTGGCTTTGTTTAGCTACATAATTGGTTTTCATTATTCAGTGCACAATTGATACCCACAGTGTCAGTTGAAAGGGGCGCAGTTGTTCGAGCGAGGCTGGAAATGAGATCTTTTATTGATACTGCTGTATCTCAGATCTGATGCTTACAAATGCGGAGTGATAAAACTGGAGCCTGATAGTCTGTCTGTCTGAGTGAATACTAATGTCACTCGTTGAGCTGGTATTTTGGAGTCACAGTCGCCTGGAGACTCAGGCTTGTTCCTGTGAGATTTCCCACTCAGGACACCAGACTGGCACTTTAAGGAACAGTTTAACATGATAGGAAAAACACTGTTAACTTGATAATTGGGAGCTGGGAGAGAAAGAATGATACAGTCTGGATTTTGCCATGTTATTTCCTGTTTTATTTTGTATGCTAACCCCTGGTGTCGTTTCAGTTTCCTGTGTTTTTCCCACCTCTCATCAACCACACCTGCGGCCACTTACTCACCTGCCCCTGATTATCCTCGTTACCATCCCTGTGTGTGTGTGTGTGTGTGTGTATGTAGCCTATATGCATATATATACCAACCAGCTCCTTGTTCTCTGTGACATTAGTTTCTATCTTTTGCTGTGTTTTGCCATTCCCCTGTCTGTTCTGTTTGTCTTTTTGGACTCATTGTGTTTGCCCTTTTCTTTGGGGCTCTAGTAAAGACAGTGATTTTTGTTTGAACCTCACTCTGTTTCTCTGCTCGTGAGTCTGAGCTTTACCAGAGCTGTTACATTCTCCACTACAGTAGTGTCTGTAAATAAACCACAAGCAGCTCATTAGCTTATCTGAACACAAAGACTAAAATCAAGAGAAAATGCTATAGCATGCAGTTTTTATTGTATTTTCTTATTGTCAAATACACAGGGAAATAGTTTATTAACATAATTGTAGCATCTAGTAGCTGCATTTGCAGCAACTAGAGAAATGTGCAACTGTCAGCAACTTGGATTTGGTTCTCTGTAACAAATGAATGAATGAATGAATGAATAAGAAGGGCTGCTGAAATGGGGAAGCAGTTTCCCCCTGTGTGGAGTAGTGCTAAGCTAAGCTAAACAGCTGCTGGCTGCAGCTTCATATTTAACAGCCAGATGTGTAAGTGAGAGTTCGGCCTGTTTGGAACTTACGCTGAAGGTCCCTCGAGCAGAGCACTGATATTTGCTTTCACTAATATGTTATCTTGGTGTCGTTGCTGAAACTATGACTCCACATTTGAATAAACACACGATTTTCTGACATGTATAATAAACCTTTATTCCAAATGCCCTACAGTGCTCTGGCTGCGTCGGTGCTGAGTGTGAGTGGCCCCAGTGGGAATCACACATAAATTTGGCAGTTTTCGTGGCATGCTAGCGTTAGTCGTTGGGAAATCAGACACCACCAGCCAGACACATGTCAACGAGGCTTAGCAACATGATTTCGTCCCACAGAACCAGGACTGTGATTCTTGTGGGTGCATTCCTGAGATACTTTCCCATCACGGCAAAACCTGCTCACACTAAACCGTCCATTTGCTCATCCCTGCTCGACCTCCACATCTATTTACATCCTTGCATTGATTTACTCGCATATTTTGGTCGTCGTTTAGTTGTTTTGAAGTAAGAGCAGCGTATGACCGGTGCCGATACTTCACAATAGTAACTCATGGTCATAGTCGCGGTGTTTGGTGCAGGCACGATGGATCCTGCTAAGTCTGAGGTGCACAGTGAAAAAGACAGAGAGAGATACGTCTTTTCAAAAAAATACGCCAAGACAGGAAGAATGACACTTAGTCCTTAATCATCTCCGTGTCTGCAGGGATCCCCTGTACCTTTGTGTCTTTTGCAGATAATGGTCTTTCCTTACTTGACAGCATGTCTTTGTCGAGTCGGAGCTCTGTAACCAATGCTTAAGTGTATCAGGGTGACAAAGCGTTGCTAGATTCGGTGGTGTCACGGCTCATCATGTAGTGACAATGCTGACAGCTGTGGTGTTAAGACAGGGAGGCTGCTGAATGGAGTTAGAATAGATTTTCGTGCAGCAGACCCAACTTCCATAACAATGCCTTCCCCGAGGATCATGCTGCAATGTGCAATCCAACAACACCAGCTGGAACCACTGGAAGACAGGGAGGGGAAGCAATGGAAATCTTGGAGTACAAACCAAAATGCTGCTTTGAGTTATTGGAACGCATGGGTGCTTGTGTGTCGGGAGAAAAACCAGAGGCAAAAAGAGTACAAGAATGACAATGTTTTTTTGTGGGCTAGATCTCTCACGCGCTATAAAGGCTGGCAGGCTGTCCAAGTGTACTGGCTCATTCCTCAGAAAAAGTGGGAGGAAAAAGTCCCAGCCATCAGCTATAACCACACCATCTTGAATCTGTCCAATCCCATCAGCCCTCTTCTAAGGGGCTGTCAGAGGAGACACGTCCTTGCCAGACCCTCTGCTAGTTTTAAGGGACTTCCTGTTTGTTGAAAACAGTACCGACAAATTGTATAATGACAAATGGTGGCCCAAACATCGTGGGAGCATGCTGTCTTGGGACCTCAAACTCAGTTGCAACTAATTTTGCCTCAACCCCAAAACAAGCAGAACAACATGACAATGACCAGGCTTTGTCTGTTTCTACGCAAAAATGGTCTTTGAGGTTTGGCGAGATGTGAGAGGAACTAGACTTGTACTTATCCACTTTCTGTTGGGCTTTGAACCGTTTTTGGAACGATTGCATTCAACATGACTGAGCGATTCAAACTTTACTCTACATTTTTACATTTAGATCGAATTGTATGTACAAACTGAGGCCTGTGTGCACGTGTGTGTGTGTGTGTGTGTGTGTGTGTGTGTGTGCGAGAGGGAGAGCGAGAGAGAGAGAGAGAGAGATCACTACTTGCTGCATTTCAGTGTTTATGAGACTGATTAAAACCTAGACTAATAGACTGTCATGCCTGATAGGAGAAAAGAAGTGTGAATGTTTTACAATCTACAGTACAATCTTCTCGGTGTGCTATTCTAGTGGTGACTTATAATAGAGCCTAATTAAGATTCTGTGTCTTTTTAATGCATTAAATAGTCTTTATGTTCTTCCAAATACTCATGGTATCAATACTAATGGTTAAATCACAGGATAAAATTTCAGATCAGTTTGTTTTTATTTTACCTGTGGAGACTGGATGCAGGTTATTTTCAAGAGTCTTCTGAAGATGTGTCTCTTGTAACACCACCACACTGACATGTCTGATTAGGACGTCACGTACATATTTGTGGCACTTACGTACCAGATCTACTCCACTTTGCCTAATTCAACATTGTCAGCGTTTATCACTCACTTCAAGGTCTCAGTAGGTAACAGAGGATAGAAGTTCAGGCCAAATAAGTAAATCCAGTTTTGTCTTTATGTAGAGAGAAAACCTCATGGATCTGAGCTGATTGATGACGGGGGGGCACCCCCACCCAAATAAAAGGTGTCAGCACTTCCTAGTTGCTTAGTGACTCCTTGAAAAACAGGAGCAATTAAAGCTTTGGCTTTATCTCCATTCATCTTAATGGACTGTATGCACTGGTACCTCTACATCTAAATAATCTATATCCATAACTTCCTGGACCTCCCAGAAAGCCACTGCAGGTCCCTCCATAGACACACTGCGACTGTTCACACAAAGCCTTATGGGTAAATAAAATATGACTTAGTACATTTTCACCATGTAGCACAGGGTGTATTTTACTTTTACGGCAGCGCATTTTGCTCATGATGGAGTGCGAGCGCGGAAGAAGTCGAAATGCCTCCATAAATCATGCCTTGCGTTCTACCTCAAAAATAGTGCTCGTATGATAAATTCAAGTTTACTGGAAGCATTTTAACTCTGAACAATGAGTCTGTGTGTGTGTGTGTGTGTCTGTGTGTCTGCGTGTGACAAATCTGGAAGCATTTTATGGTCAGCCGCAGAGGCCTCTGTGATTGGACAAGCTATGTCACTCCTGGTCTTAAAAGGCTTTGCACAACAGCGAGGGCATCCGCAAGTCATCCTGCCATTTGGGGGATAAAAAAATTCCACAGGATTCACCACACAGTTCATCTCTATCCAAACTGCTTATTCAATCTGCAGGCGTTCGCAGACACATGATCATCTCGGCAATTTGCTATTGTGGTCCATAATCAATAATCGTGGCTTAGCACTGACTCATCTGGGAGCCGATTTGTCCATGTTACAAAAAGGTGGCTTGGAATCACACCACTGATGTAGTCTACTAATGTGCATATATGTATACAAATGTAATCAGGTTCTTAGCCTGTGAACTTCATAGATCTGCTGTCTGCTGAATTGCTGAATTCAGCAATTGCAGTTGCTGAGTTATTTGGACAGGACACAGTATAGTCACAGTATCTAGGCTACTGTTTCCACTACAGATTTTAATTTCCCCTCCACTTTAGCGTCCAATATAATTTCCTCTTCTCATTTCTACTCTATTAATGGTCAAAAATGTTCCTTTTTCTTTTTTTATTGTCTATTGTTCTGTGCAGCCTGGAGGTTCCTTTGTTTTGGCCTTGTGGTGACAATGTGCAATAAGCTGTAAAAAGGACACTCTCTTCATCACTTCATTAAGTTGATCTACTATTGCTTAGTCATACATCCAGCAGACACAGAGCAATATAACTTATTTTTAACTTATTCTCGGTTCTGTGTTTTTAGCTCTATTTTGGTCTCCCACGGCTCCAGTGCTTTTTATAGTGTTGAAAGGCCACTTTACACTATAGTCTCTCCATCTACCCATTTACATACATGGATTCTAATAGAGCTTCCCATATCATGCACTATGATATCCACACACTGCCACACTTTGCACACATACTAGAGGAGACAGGGACTGAACCATCAACCTTACTGGTTAGTGGATCATGGTCATCTGCTCTACGATGCAGGGCAGTCAGCGAGTTCATTCAAGACTTTTTGATGAGCTGAGGGGTGACTCACTGTCAATGACTGCAGCGAGATTGAGTCGAAACAGTAGACTTGTCAGCCCATAACAATTCTCAAAGACTAATGCATCTTAAAAAATACAGTTTACAGGGTGCACACTTCTGTCAGCTGGGATTGGCTCCATCCCCTTACAGCTCATTAAAGCATCATAGATAATGGCTGTATAGATGGTTATAAGCTTAGAGTATATTATTGTACTACTGCAGCTTAAGAGTTGGCTTGTAATATTTATTTAAGGACTGAGTACAAGCATATGCACAATATCAAAGATGCCAAGAGTGCTGTTAATGGAAGATATCAAAAATGATCATGAACCATTAATAATCACGTTAAAAGGATGATGCGTCTTTATTTATTACAAAATAAATTATTGTAGTCAATTTTTCACCTCTACTGTGAACAATAAAAACATTACTATACATTTGCAGAATCTGGGGTAATATATATATAATTATGTACACTTACATAAAGAGAAAAGTAAATAAACCAGGTTTTAATGTATGTATTTAATGTATTTTTAATTGATACACTCTAGGAATAGAAACAAAAATCACTACAGTATTTTGTTTACATATTTCCTCTTGCTGGTGGTTGTTTGAGTGGAGTGTTTGTCATAAGCTCTGTGAAAGGCACACAGGGCTTCCAGAATACTTCATATTTCATTAACACACACACACACACACACACACACACACACACACACACACACACACACACGCACACACACACACACACACACACACACACACACCATTCAAGATAAATATGAAACCAAAAGGAGAAATTCATGCTTGAAGCAAGGGAACTAATCTCCCTCCTGCCTGTTTCACTCCTCTGTGTTTAATTGATAGAAAACGCATGCATCAAAGAAAAAGCACACTGAGATTTAATGGGCATAAAATGGACATTAGCATTTTAAAGAGGTGGATTAACACATTAATCCCAGCAATTTTCATCCAGCATTTCCAATGAGATCGTCACAGCGCGCAGGCCCCTAATGGGGCTTAACTGGCTTTTTGCTTTAGCGCTGCTCTCAGGGATAACACCAAAACTTTTAGTTTTTCCAGATCGGGAAATGAAGGGGCTTAATTTGTGTGACGGCTCTTTCAGAGGAGAGCTTTCACTTCCAAGTCAACAGACGTTCACATGACACGTTACACAAGTCGCAACAGTGCCACGAGTGTACGCCGCGTTTGTGTGAAGGAGGGAGACTTGAGAATCATGGGTTTCAGATGGTGAAATCGCGTGTGCCTGAAAAGCGGTGACCAAAGGGGCTGTTGTTGCATGAACATCACGGAAACGACTTTTCATCCATGCTGAACATGTGTGGTTTTGCTAAAACAGGCACACTGGGTTGTTCAGCTCAATCACTGTACTTACAATAGAAGTTCCAGTACACAATTTCACAGTGATGTGTGGTATTGGAGGGTTTTGCACACTGCTGGTTCTCTCTTTGCCATCAAAGCGCTCAGCATCCAGCCAGATGCAACTCATTGGAGCTGATTTTCTGTCAGGAGATCTGGAGATAGACAGTGGTTCGAGACTCCCACACTGAACCTCAAAGGTAGCAACTGCACTGCTCTGGACTGTCTTTACATACAACTTGTCAAACATGAGGAATGAAGTTGCCACTTGGTCCTGGAGGAGCGGTACTTGTGCTTTATGTGTGAGGGATGGATCCATGATCAGCACACACAGTCTGGACTTTATGTATATATTCACACATATGCATGTAAAACATGTTCGCACACACACACACACAGCTTACCTGCAATATAACCTGTCTGTGGCGCTGTCTAGGCGACACTGAGCTCTCATGATGCAATGCGTCCCCTCCAGTGGTGCGCACTTTCATTTTCGTCCCCGTACGCCTGCTCCTCCCTTTTGTTTGAGTCGTTTACACTGCAGCTTATGCGCACACAACAACATGTAGGCCCGCTGTACCTCCATGCAAAGGGAATGTAATGTAGGTCATCAAACAGAGCTGACTGGGAGAATGCTGTTGTTTTGTGAGCAGCAAGCCGTCCTCCAGAGGAAAGCACTGATGTGAAGGGAGGTGTGTAAAAAAAAACAACAGAGGGGGAAAAACACAATGGAACAAACAAAAGCTTCTTCAACAAACTGTTAAAACGCGGAGTGTGTCTGTTTTGGGTGTTGTCACTGGTGAGTCGGGGTATGGAAAGCCAGAAACAGTGCTTTCCCTCACTCTCCCTCTCCTCCCAGCTCATGTTGTCTGGTGAATAGTTTATGCCACGTACCTTTTACTCACCTCTCCTGTACTTTCCATCCCATTATCGCTCCAACATGAGATTGCACTCAAGACAATGTTGGAATTTTTGATAACACGGATTGTGAAACCGAAACACTGTTTTGAATTAATAAACAACGTGGTCTGGGGCTTTCAGAGGCAGAATCCACCCATTTCCTTCCTCCTGCCATATTATTAGCAAAAGTACTTTTTCATCTTCTGTCTGTTGTCCAGTACCATCTGAGTAATATTAGAGGAGGCTCTCAGCTTCCTGGATGGGAATCGGGGATGGGTGTTTCCTGAAACATGCTCTGGCAGGGTGCTGTGATTTGAGCAGTTCCTGAATGTGCAACATAAATGAAATCTGAAAAGACAGGTAACGCTCACCACGGTTTCCCTGTTCATCTCGGTGACATCTCCATACACAGGTGCTGCGCTGTGTCTGGACTCTGGCCCGTATCAGGAGCAGAGCGGAAACACACATACTCATCTGACGAGAAATCGTTCACTGCACTGGTCAGAACAGACAGAACAGGCACTTTGGCCAGCTATAAATGTATGACAGTTTTATAAGACTCTCGTCCTTCTGCCATGACCTCACACTTCCCCAACAAATCCAGTATTTTCAGCACATTTACTGGATAGACAGAGAGAGACACTCTCAACCTCCTCTCTGAGAGATGACGTGCTGACACGGTCGGTTGTTTCTTGCCAGAAAGAAAAAAAACACAAATGTTGTAGTGTGACCAAAATGTCAATTAAATCAGAAAATCCCAACAAGTGTCTATAATCAATGATCAATCTACAATCTACAGCTCCCTTTGTGAAAACACAACATAGTTAATGTTAAGAACCTAAAAATGGAAACCTTTCAAATGGTAAGGGGAAAAAAAATCTGGTTTTGATCAGTGAGAGAAAACATAGATGCAGGAAAATGTCCACCCAGGGGCTAACTGTGGCCAGTATTTGAAAAGCCATCAAAGACCTGGTCTTCTCTTCATCCTTTGAGAATAATTACACTCACTGTATCTGCTGCTCAGTCTGATTCATGTTAGCATCTTGAGAGACAGCCAAGGCACTTGGACAGAAAGGACAGAAACTTATAGTGCAACGCTCGTCTCTTGATTCGCCTTGGCCGGGATTTGACAGCCTCAAAAGGCTGGTAAGCTCAGATACTTTGAACCGTCTGATAAGGATCAGCTCATGTCAGACATATGCACGGCTAAGAGGAGTCCAATTTTACATACGGGCTCTCAAAGAACTGCGACATCCATAATTGAATATAGAGTGCTCTGATAAAGCGATCAAAGTGCCGAGCTTGCAAAGTTAATGAAAATAAATAAAGCAAAAACGTACATTTGTCTTTGGTGACAGAGGGGTTGAAATAGATGCTGTTCTATCCTTAGTGCTGAAACCTGTCGTTTAATAAGGACTGTAATGAGGGGTTTCCTTTTTTAAAAAAAGGACAAAGGAAGAAAAAAAAATCACAAGCCTGCAAACAGGACAGGATTTGATTAGGACAGCCATCTCTGTTGTATGTGTATGTGTGCACATGCACGGATGTGAGAGCGTGGAATAGATCCATCCATTCCTGATGTGGCTCCCAGCAGTCGACAGCTCTGCCAACCGTTGTCATTTCCTGGCAGCCAGATTACTCTTGGGGTGGCATTTTCACAGTTGTCAAGTGAGGATTTAATGGCCAATTATCCTCAGATAAATATATCTCTGCTGAGGAGAGGGAGCCGTCGTAGGAGTGGGAGACTATCGCTTTTAATTGTGGGCTAAAGAAAGAGAAAAACATGTCTGGTCAAAGCCTCCAGAGACTGGCCGACTTCCTATATCCCATTGCTGCCATTTCATCATCACCCAAGAAGGGAGTTGGATCCCTGAAAAATAAAATCCACTGTACTGTAAATCACATGTTATGCTTACAGCACAAAGTACATGCTGTCGTTAAACAGGGTGTCGCCATCCTCACTTTGACCAGAGCCTTGCTGTCGATTGCTTTTTTTTCTGCCACTGGTGTTCATGACAGGAAGAGGAATTGTTCACCGAGGAGACTGCTGGGACCAGTGGGATGACTGAAAGACAGGAATGACGGGATTACGGAATTAAAACCTGGGGAAAAAACAGCACTTACAGCCTTACTGCTGGATTACACATTTAAAATAAAACATGAGAAGATCTTACCCAATAATATTCATAGGTTTTAATAATGATATACTTCCCCACTAGTACAAAATATGAGAAGGAAATATTTGAAAAACACAATACTGACAATTATTTAGAGTGTCACTAACTGATAGTTCCTTTAAGTTAACAGAGGTCACACTTGCGACCTTTTGGTTTAACGGTTTAACTTATATTTCAGTTTGGTTCAGTGTATCTTTGTTTTTATGCACTGGAAGATTGTATACTTAGACTTCGGCCACACACACACACACACACACACACACACACACACGTACCTATATGTGTTATATGAGCGTTGGGTGTTTAACCCAGACAATCTCTTCTTTTCACAGCCAAATGGTGGCAGGTACACATTTGGCTAATAACTAAACTAAACTAAACAAACAACCAAAATAAACAAATGAGAGGAAGACTCCGGATCAGGTCAAACTCTACATACGCTGCCTGCAACTTCCACTTCCTCACAGCGATGAGGAGGATGATTGCGAGTTACTCCTATAAGCTCTGGTTTATACTGGTTTTCCCCCGGGGAGCGGAGTATAGTTTGCCTGAGAGGCAGCGGGGATGGAAACAGGCTGCTTTCAGGCTCAGGCATTATACAGACATACGTCTCTGTTGCTGGCAGGTTAGCAGTGTGTAGATGTCAGCGGGGATCGAGGCTAACAGGCTGAGTGGCCTGCACCGACGTCACCTCAGGTTAATGACAATGACAGTCTCAATTGCTGGGGTAGGTGGAGAGGATTTAATGCTTCCCCTTTGGCACCAGGAAGTGCTGATAATGATGCTGGGTGGCACGGAGCGTGTCCCTTCTGACACCAGGAATGATTTAAACCCGTGCAATAGTGAGCAAGTTCATATACGCACTCACAAGAAGACAGGCATACACAGTCAATTATGTCCAAACGCGTCTCACGTCACCAATTGTCTCCCTTTCAGCTGTTTGGTGAAAGCAATTAAAATAGCAAGCCCTGTGAAGATGCAGCACATGTAAATAAATAAATGTGAGCGATCTTTACACAAAATTACAAAAAAAATTATAATAATTCATTTTAATTGTCGTATTATCAAAAATCTATTATGTTAAATATTGGTGGCTTGAGTTTAAAATTACCCTACAGAGCTCACTTACTGGCTAGTGAATATACAACAACAGTGTCAAAACGTGTATAGTGTAGAATCAAAATTCAAGAAGTAGTTATGGTCAAATACACAGCAGAAACACAGTGGTTACACTGGACAGTGACATTCTTACTTTGCAGGCCCCCTCACACAACAAAAATAGAAAAACTAAAGTAAAAAAAAGTAATAAACTTTCCTCTAAAACTAGACTGAATGAATAAACTTAACTCCCAAACTAAAACAAAGGAGTGATTTTAACTGTATAAATACAGAAAATAAAAGGTGCTTTGTAGACAGAGATATGTGCAAATGGCAATAAGATGTGTGCAATAAAAAAATCAATTCAAATGTTTTGTAAATATATAAAAGATCTTAAAAAATAAATGTATGTTTTAAAGCTAAATTTGTGCCTTTGCAACTAGCACTCCCAGTCCTTGCCCAATGCTAAGCTAGCTAGCTCTGACATAATACAACTTAACACCAGCTAAAATCCTGAAGGTACGAATGTGACGGCTCTTGGATAGATTTCAATAGGAGTAATTGGCTTAGTGACAGCAGTGTTCAGTTTTGTGTAGGATTTTTTTTTTTTTAGCTAACAAGCTACCTTGCTAACCAGCTTTTCGATACAACCATGTGCAGTGACCTGTGCTACACATGTCACAGTCCACGCATGTCAAACCGGGAGCCAGACATATTTTATGCGTATAGCTCATTATATCAGATTGTAGCGTGCTATTCATGGTGTTGGAAAACAGTCCAATTACAACCCAACATTATACTTGTCACAATGCACGTCAGTAAGCTGTGCACGTATTTGACTTATTGAGCTCCTTCTGTCAATTACTGGACACAGTCTGCTTTTGTTAAGGTAATATTTACTTAACAGTACGCCTGTCACGTGACTGTGTTCCATTCATTCATTAAGGATGATAGTTACAGCAGCGTGGCCAGCAACAAAACATGGCGTATTTGCAGACAGGATGAGAGGGAACATCATGTGATGGTGGACACGTTTCCTAAATGTTATCCCGAACCTTAAACGTTTCACAATCTTCACTCTGGCACAGGTGTCGTGTGAACACTTCCTATCAATCTGACGTAAAATAACAAAATGTAACTGAACATTTTCTCTCCCCATCACCATATTCATGCTCACGATGACTATTTTAAATCTGCGTCTGGGCTTTGTCTGTGGTTTCTGCTCTTCCTCCTCTTCTCCTGCCTCCACTCTTTATGTTTACATTATCATCATTGACACTGTAATGACTGGTGTGATTATGCATGCGGACGGGGCTGTGAACGGGTGTGTTGACACGGTGTTGACAGGCTGGCGCGGTCACATCTCTCCCACTGTCTCAGGTGGGAGCTCTGGTTATGCACAGCCTTCATTTAGATTCGATTACAGTGATGCACGCCTTATGGGTGTCACTTCTCTTCCGCTTCACAATTTGGGGAGAAAGGATGGGCAGTAATTGTGCTACCTGGGCGCTGAAGCCCTGGTGGCAAATCAAGCAGCGGGTGTGTGGCGGCACATCATCTGGCTGCCTTTCCCAGGCTCATTTATTTGCCTCCAGTTGTCAGTGTGGGAATATCACGACGTGCAAATGAGCAAACTGGACCTTCAAGGAGCCAAACTGCCTTGTCCCACCCACACGGCCTGAGTGACACCTGTTATGTCCAATTAGAATAAGTAACTAGCAGCACAATCACCCATGCACACAACATGTGTGCTTACACGCAACACAAACAAACACACTGATGGAGCCAGAGCACGTCTCCACGTCTGCGTTTTATCTGCTTTAAGCTTCCTAAGAGTCTTTATTCTGCTCCACAATAAACCCAGAGCGGCGATAATCTGCTGAGACACAAGATATACATAAACTATACATGTGTGCATTTTACATCACGTCTAAAATGCATCATCCCGTTCTGAAGGCAGCGCGGGTGAGCACGGGTATCATATTCATAAACACCACTAATGCGTTACACATGCCACAATGACACGTAGTCCTCCAGTCAAAGAATCTGCTGGGAACAGGAAGATCACTGTTCCCAAATTCCCATCTTACCACCTCCAAAGCCTTTGGGTATTACATATTGCAAATAGCCAACAGCGGTGCAGTTGTGTGGAACAGAGCAGGAAAGCACGCTGGTTTTGCTTGGTTAAAAATGTAATGTTAGCTCTGCAGCGTTTACTGTCATACAGTTGTTGTTATTTCAGTCAGGGGATATTTGTGGCGTGTCTCTCGACATGGCCCGACCAAAGAAACAGCATTACTCAGGCTCTGGCCACATGTGAGCTGCACATTACGCCGAGCTGTGCTGGCCTCTGACCACCTCTGCTCTTAAACTGCAGTGAAAACAAAAGGAGGGAGAGAGTTCAAAGCCGAGTCTGTTTTGTGTGTAGTCATGGTGGCCGCTGCTGGATGCTTTCATCACATCTCCCAGTGATGCCACAGTGCCCAGAGGGGGTGATGTCACCGCGAGGTCAATGTCACATATGAAAGAAGGAGAGGTGGCTGCCAAGGACTTGTGGGGGAGACAGATTTAACCAGAAATGTCCGGAGATGGGAGACAAGAAAGCACCATGTGGCACATTTGCCTATGCGCCTGCACATCAGGCCTGTACGCCGTCAGCCAACTGCAGGCCACGAGGTCCGGGGGACGCAGATACTCAACCACATGCTTCTGTTTATGTCCCTGTCAGTCTTTGTCTCCTCTCCCGGTCGATCTGGAAAGCAGACAAATGGACAAAGTGCTCCGTGAACAAAGGGAGCAGTGGTATCGTCAGAGCGACGCTTACTGCTCAGAGCAGCTGTGGAAATGTCAAACAGGGCCGAGATGAGAGAAGTGTTGCGAGTGGGATGAAACTGCTGACACCTCGTTTCCTTTCATTCCCAGTTCTGAAGCTACTTTTGTCGCCGAATGTTTTATATATGTGCAGACCCCATCTCTCGTCACTTGCGCGTTCCACCCCGACATCAACCGTGGAAACACAACACATGCTATCACGCAAAGCCGCTTCTCGTGAGCCATTTGTTCTGCCGCGGTAGCGCGCTCTTTGTTTGAACCTATCTCGTCTGCTTCTCCCCAAATCGACTTTTTCGAAGGATTACAGAAGGAGACGCGATGATGTTATTCCGACTGGCTGAAGGTTCCTCTGTGTGAGTGTGTTGTGATTGCTGTCTCAAACTATCACTATTCTTTTCTTCCTGAAACGTAAATCTCATGTTTTAAAGATGCCTTTAATGGGAATCAAAGTCTAAATATTTCAATACAGCTATTTTATTATTCAGGAGACTCACAGGCATTTCCAGCCATCTGACTGCGAGAGATCCATGTGCCTCATGTCTTAGCGGTGCAGGTACATGGCTTCAGCTGGCAATATTACAAGGATTAGCATGGCATATGAAATATTTAGTGGATTTCTGCTCCCCTTCCTCTAAAACCTAATAAATCAAATGACTGCCAAATGTCATTAAAGTGATGGTCTTTGACTGGGTAACAGAGAGTCCCTTTTCATATTTAAATTTGGGGTGGAGGAAATGAAAGACCGGAAAGGTTACTTGGTTTAGCTGACAACCCCCAGTGGCCCAGTGCTGGTGGATGAGGACTGGATGAAGGGCAGATGGAAGCGAGAGTCGCGGGGCTCTGTGACAGAGAAGGTATTGTGTGATGTGGCGGCCAGGCGTCCTCGTGGCACTGGTCTCCTGTTGGCACAGACTGGAGCTTCTCTCCTGCTGTTCTGATTCGTCAAAGATGTTTTCTCTCTATTTTTCCTTTCTTATTTTGGGCGAAGCGTCACTGCACACTGGATCACAGGCAGGGACCTGTGGGACAACCAGCTGTCCCTGTCACCAACCGTCACCAGCTTTGTCTCTCCTCCTTCACTGGTTGAACAGATGATGGACAGTTGAATGGCAGGCACCACTCCCCCCCCCCCCCCCCCCCCCCCCCCCCCCCCCCCCCCCCCCCCCGCCTCTACCACGAACCCAGCATACAGAGGAATCATCGATATTCATCCTCTCGCCCACCTCTGCCTTCTCTCTCTGTGTTTTGACTCATTCATATGTAAACGCGGAGATAAAACATATGGTGCTAATTTGCAACAAATCAACAGTGACCCAGGCTGACTTTCCACTCCACATATTCATAGCGAGAGTCGCTAGACACCCAGCACCTGTCTGCGTTTGAAGCCTTGCCTTATTCATTACCAAAGAGGTAGCTGGTAAAGAGTGTCAACAAAAGCACAACAGGCCCATCATTTGCATTCCTCCTACAAGGTGACATAATGATGTAAATTATCAAAGAAAACTGATTTTGTATTAGAGGCTGAGGTTGTTGTAATGCCATTGGCGTGGGTCTCTCGAGACGGTATGAAAAGGAAATTATAATGGATACACAAGTCACTGTTTGTTGCCTTAACTCCAAAGGGAAATCAGCTTCAAAATCATCTGAGTGTGAACTCAATGAATGGCAGCTGTCCTCATGTCGACACCTCATCAGCAATGACAACACTGATCTAAGAGCGGTACAATGAGCCCAAACAAACTTTGATTTCACTTCACTTACATCATTACAACTGCTCATATAAGGTCACAGCATGAGGAACCAAATGGAGGAACGTCATGGAAATCGTGGCAGGATTAAAAGGAAACAGTGTTGACAAAGTTAATATCCACTATACATCATATTGATAATGTTCATTTTGAATAAGTCAGAGGTGGGAAATATTCATGTGGGGGCTGTCCAAAGCAGTCTTTTTTAAAAATTCCTTTTCTCTCCTCTTTCTTCTCCTCTTCATGTTGACTCGACTTTCTTCTCCATTAATTATCATGCCCAGGAGGTTTTTCAGGGAGAGGAGCAGCCATCAGGCTGAATCATCTTGACAAGGCGGCATGGCCCAATTACACCAGTGCTCCGCTGGGCTTTGATGTGGCGGAAAAGCAGAGAGATAGGGGCAAATTGCACAGCCATATTATGGTAATGATCTGATTTAATCCTGCCACTAAACTTTATGTAGCTTGTTTAAAGAAGATGCTAACGCTAATTACAGGGGCGCACAGAGGTGTTGGGTGGGATCGAGTAGAGAGGGCTGAGCCGTGGGGCTTGTGGCGGCAGCGCCGCCGCCATAGCTGGTGGGATTTTCCCGTCTACAAAGTGCAGCTCATAAATGTTGTAAATGAAAATGAGACAAAGTGGACTTATTTCTGTTTAATTATACATCCAGCGTGGGTGAAAAGGTCAGGGGAATAGGAGGGCATGTGCCCAAACTCCAAACCTGTTGGGCTACTGTTGTTAATTAACACATCTGAGGATGGGAGGTAAAGCACGATGGAGAGAAGGGGAAAGAGACTGAGACATGAGGAAAGGGAAAAGTAGGGAGGGGGTTAGAAAGGGGTGTTACAAGGAACGCACGATAATATCAGCCTGTAATTAACTTGTCACTTCAATTACAGACCCTAAGATTGGAATTGTCTTGGGTTATGGTGCCGGGCCCTGTCTGTATGGTTAATTAGTCTGACGAATAGCCACCATGCTCCTCGCCGCTCTCCACGCCGTCACGCCTGCAGCTATTTGGTTTATTGTTCCTGATGATTGACTAGCATGGAGCCAAGAGCTGATCCAACTCTGGAGAAGGAGCGCGACTGATCAGCTGTCAGAGGTAAAGCAACTCCATACTCGCCGCTATTATATATTAATGGCTGTTATGACTTTAACCTCTTTGCTTGCTTTTCTTTGTCAAATTTTATCGTCTGTGTAAAATGTATTATGGCAGAGAATGTGCCAGAAATAAGCTCCAGTTGATTTTATCTTCAAACAGGAGAAGACAGACTGGCTGGTTAGACCCGAAAACTTCACGTTTAAAGAGTTAACAGATCAATCACTCACAGCTTTGGGTTTAATAAGGGAAAAGAGGCCGGGTAACCTCGGGGTGAACCCACCTGTGGACCATCTCCAACGGTTAGACCGTAGCTATCATGAGAACAACAACAACAAACGAGATGAATCGCAAAAACCAACAGATACATTGATGTCGGGATTTTCTGTCTGTGTTTTTCTTGTGTATCAGGCCACAAGCCATTAGTGCCAGCGAAGATATGAAAGTGAATATAAATATCAGGACGACAAACTGCAGAAGAGAGAGGAGTCACAAAGCGCCTTCCTAGGAACAGGTTTATCTTTGATACCATCTGTTATATTCACAAGGAGAACTGTGTATATATCAACGGAATGGGGAAAAAGTAAACATAATTATCCATTTGCATTATGATCAAAGTTATTTAACATCCTGAGAGGTTTTTTTTAACTTTTTAAATGCAAGTGTATTGCTATAAATATACATTAGAGAGAGAGAGAGAGAGAGAGACTGCAGGATCCAGTCTGGTTTGTCCTCTGTGTTACCTCTCTCCGTGAAGATGAGGACATCTCCTGGGACACTGAAGGCCTCTTTGTAAAGCTTCATCATTTACACAGGCAGCCACGTGTACTATCACAGCTCGTGCTGTAACTCTTTGAAATCTCACAGTTCCACGGTGAGGGACTTGAGAAGATGTGTTGAACATTTTGACACAGGTATAATCCGCAGTGGGCCGGAGTGGATCTGTGCGTTCTCTCAGCGGAAAAACTTTGACAGATCCAGCAAATAACAGTCAGGCAATTAGCAAAGCAAAACACTTTTCCTAACATGTCATTTCAGTTTTTAATTTCAAATTCATCCCTCAGTCTACTTTACACTTGACAGTGGCAGCAGCATCTTTGAAACGATGTTAGTCTTCTTATTTGCCTTTTTTCTCCTTTTTCTCCAAAAGGCACTTTGCCTCCAGCCCTGATGGGTTAATCCAAACTACTGAGGTACACTGCCTTCCTCTGTGATTAGTGTTCTAATTTTTTCCATTATTTCAACTGCTGGATACAAGACAAATTCATTGCTGATAATAAACAGACATGACATCATAAGAGACTGACTGAGTAGTCACTGATGCATCCAAACAAGGCAGCCTGGCCCTGTTTCCGTGAAGGGGAAACATCATATGAGGGTAAATTCACCCGCAACTTTATTTTACTATTTGAGGACTTTTTTTTGATGAGATGACAACATTACATAAAAAGGCCTCGGAACAAGGAAGGTAAAAACAGGTCAATAAATATTGTATCTGATGTGATTATCTTCATTTTCCTGTTTTGCTTCTATTACCATAAGGGCCACAGTGCTACAGCGAGGAAACTACAAAAGTCATGACGCAATCACACTTTAATATATCACATCTGGATCCTTAGCTAACTGGTATTGGCTACAACAACATACTACACAGTGTATCAGACTACTAAGGGTCTCCATAAAAATACAATCTTCAACATGTACACCCAAGGATCACATTGTAAATGTGTGTGCTACTTTAAGTATAATAATGCCTCTGTAATGGTGACACTCGGCTGCGTGGCCCATATGGACGCTGTGTTGAGGCACTGCTGCGTTCAGACCCAAATGACCATTTAAAGGGCACTAATCCCAAAATCCAATTCCAACAACAAACATGTACTTCATCGGTCTGAACTCCCAGCAGTGATTTAGATCCTGACTGATTGAAGACAATGTGGATTTTTTAGTGCAGCAGTTACACCCGTGTACAAAAACATTGTTTTCCTGTGAGCGTCTGCCATTAGAATATGTCATGCACTTGAGGTTACGCTCTCCCGGTCACTGAAGAAGTCTTGGCAGCGAGAGGCTCGGGTGGAGGTTGCACAAATGCATGGTGAGGCTTCCTCTCTGCCTTGTTCTCCTACATGTATCTGTCAGCCTGTGGCCTTCAGAACTCCAGCCCAGAAAGCCCTGCGGGCCTCGTTCTGTCTGACATTGTCATTACTGGACTACGTACAAGTGTTGTGGTTTACAAGATTGAAAACAAAGAGACACTGTGTTTCTTTTTCTCATTTCGGAGTGGCGGCGTGATTGTGCACATATTTACGGGAAGTGAAATGATCCGTGAAAAATGTTTGACCTATCAATCAAATCTGGCAACGGGCAGCAAATGAAAAAAGGCTTTCTGATTAGACTTGAACCAAAGTTGCCTGGTTTCCATTGCACATCCTCTATTTTTGGGTTGGAGTTTTTTCTGTCCCTTTCTTCTTCTTTTTTTTTTTTTTACATGTTTTTAACAACTTGGTGCCCTGCACTTAAAAGAAAGCATGAACCATCAGTCTATGATAATTGATTGGCTAGTCTGGTTCCGATGCAGAGGCAGGCGTCCATATGAAACCCATCACACAGCAGTAACAGCAGAAATGGGGAATGTACACTTCCTGAATAAGCTGCTATGCAAAACCTCTGCAGCTACGACAGCGAATTCACATGAGTTCGATTATCAGGCTCCTCCTCGATGGCTTAATGATGGCTGGACTGCCAGCACTGCCCTGATCAGCACAGACAGCACAGACACTTTGATCAGCAGTAATTAATACTGTACCACGTCACAGGCCTCGCTGAAGCTGACACTATTCTTTTCCATTTTGCAACTTGTTTACAAGTTATTCAGGCGCCTCCTCTTTCTTTGTAGTCATCAATCAGTGTAATTGTCAGCGACAACACAGTTTGGCCCACGACACCTGGGACATGCTTACGAAATGTGATGAAGACAAGGCTTCGGAAAAATCAGAGTCTTCTGAGGAATTGGGTTAAAAGGTTAAATTAGTATGACAATTACTTCATGATTGTGCCGTTAAGTCCATGTAAAAAAAAACAGGCAATGGACTGATTAAAGTGTCACCTTTTTTTTTATTCCCTGGGAGGATCAAACATGGACGTTCAGCCAGCTTCGTTGACCGCTGCCATAAAAGTGTCCCTTGCATCGCAGATATGACGTGAAAGCTGGAGAAGATTACGGCATCTTAGTGCGCACAGGGAATAACACAGCCTTCACACTGACATGGCCAATAGCATCGGAACCAGCCTCCTGTGAACTAACTGAGCAATTCATAAACATAAAGCAGAAGACTGGTTCAAGAACTCAAAGTTATTCTGGTGTTTTCACTCGTGCCTTGTGCTCATATAGAAAACTTATCCTAAACTGCAATCATAAAGCTGCTTTATAAGACGCCACAAATACCAAATACGTCTGTTATTGCAAGTGACATTGTCATTATGCACTGACACAGCATCCCTGCTCCAGTGGGGCATAAAAATGTCCTACTAAACCGGCAACATAAACACACTGATAAATTACATTTATATGCCATCAAGCGCCGACATTTGCTGACACCAAAAGAATGTTTCTCCCAATCTGCCGAGGCGATGGCTCTCATTATCCAGCCGAGGAGTGAGCCGCGCTGGGTTGTTAATGAAAAGTACACAGACGGTGACCTTTGTAAAGTCTCCCTGCAAATGACAGAGTTAACAAACTCCAGTTGGGGCACGGTGTAAAAGTGGAAAACGGGGAGAGGTCCTTGCTGCTCTGAATACAACGAGAGGAGCGAGTGACGTGTCTGTCTGTATCCTCAGTGTGTGTTGGGTGGAGGCTGACGGGGTCAGAAGGGTCACACTGGTCACCAACTCCTGACTCTTTCCAGGAATCACATTTTCAGAATTAAAAAAAAAAAAAACAGAAAAACAAAACCTCAGACCTAAGCTCTGCCCTGGCACCGAGGGAGCTGGAACGAGTAGAAAGACTACGATTTAATTCCCCAAATAGTGCAGAGGAATTTCTATAATGGCTAATGTCTTAATTAGCCTATAAGAAATAATAGCGGCCTGGAGTGAAACACAGCCCGCCACATCATGACAAAATGGCAGTAACGGTTGACTTGGACTCCCTAAAAACATGCATCTCATTAAGCATCAGGCTAACGGGCTAATTTCCTATTCTGCAGACAAGGTTTATAGAGCGAAATCAAAATGCAAAATGTTATTAAGCGTAGGTGTGTCCAGCAGACGGCTCATAAAAAATGATATTTTGTTTCCTTTTATGCAGCGAGATATGCAAGCTAGTATTTTTGCGGTATTATTGTACAACTGTGAAGGCACATTGAAAAACAATTAGAGGATTTACTGCCAGGCATCAAATTAAACCGCCTGTGACCTCTGGGTTCACGCATTCATTTTCATAAATCCTTGCCGGGTCTGATTTATTGAAAGACCTTAAGACGGGTTACCAGACGAACTGTGAATTTGCTGAGTTGATGATGGCACCATGTTTTTTTATACCACAGCCTATTAGGCTCCTCTGGAGCTTAGCTGATCACTGCTGATGAAAGGGTCAAGACAATGACAGTTGCTATATGAGATGCAATCAGCGCGGGGACCATTAATGCTGTGGTAATCATCCTTTATGGCTGTATCGGTTTATAAATAAAAGATGTACACAGCAATACCAGCAGACTGTGCTGAAGGATTATAGTGAATACAATCTATGTAGACAAGCTCTGGGTGAAGCTCGCTGCGTTAGGATGATGTAGACAGCGTTTGATGAGTCGTCAGTATCATGATGAAGTTTCTCGCAAATAATCTTTGTGCTGTTCGCTCCATCTGGAGCCCGAAGAACAAAAGAAACACACACAAAGTGTTCTAAGTTTTCATGGGAAACGTTTTAGCGCTTTGCGTCGTCGCTCCTTGCTTCACGGCAGGTGCCCTTTCTCACGCTCTCACCAGGACCATATGGGCCCGTCCGGCCTCAGCCTCAGCCTCAGCCTCAGTCTGCACCGGGCTCGCCGTCTGCCAAAGCCCTGTCACACCTGAGTACAGACGATCAAAGAGTCCTGCAGCGACCGCAACCACACAGCTGCTGCACGTGCCAAACTTCCCTCCCTGCCCCACTTCCTTTGCTTTCAGCACATGTGTTTCGAAGGTTGACCGCTAATCCTCCATTTATGTGCATTACCGGCTCTCTAGAACTAACTGGAGTGACAGCTCTGGAAACGATCAGCCATGTTGTTGTGTCTACGGCGACGTTGTCCGCTCCGGTTTGCTCAGCTTTCGCTCTCTTTGTTCGTTTTGTTTGCCGTCGCGTGTTTGTTTGGCCTCAGCTGCTGCGAGCCTGAGGACGAGGCTTCTGCAATCTCACGCGGCCAAACCGTAACCGGCGAGGCATAATTGTCGTTGGGGTTTCCACTTGTAAAACAATGGCTTTGGCCTGCGTTGGAGGCAGCTTTTCATAGCAGCCAGCTACAGAGAGCAGTGTTTTCTGAATTGGGCCTGAATTGGGATGGTCATTAGTGAACTCTGCGGGGACTGCCAACGGTGCAAAACGCTGAGTCAGACCAAAAGCAGCAGAAACCTCTGGAGCAAATAAATATTCCCGATAAAGCCACGTATCCTGGCAACAAACAAACAAACAAATTTTAAAAATCAGCGTCTGATTAAGCGGGAGAGAGAAAGCTATTGATTATCACTCGGCTCACAGAGATTCCTTTAAATTGCCTTGACTACTTAACGGGACGGAGTTTGGCGCAAGGAGGGACCATTTGAGATTAAGTTCATGTCTCCTGCAGCTCAGTCTTCATCTAGCAAGCTGTGTTTAAATGATCTTATTGACTTCTGCACAAGCGCTCAGTCTAAGTTCACTTTTTTGAAGCTGGAATTGATTTAGAAAATATCACCAGAGTCCCTCTAATGCTCTAAGTCCCATTAATTTCCTCTGGGAAGATCCATCTTTTTTTCTATTGCATCAAGTGAAATGGGAATTTATTTGTACTTTGCTATTCCCCATAATGAACCCAAACCCAAAGAATATTATCAAATGTGTGTTATGCTTGTAGCGATACGGAATTTTAAAAAAAAAAGCATTTATGTAACATTTTCCCCCATACGTGCCATAGGGAAATCTCCAATCTTAAGTGAATTGACTGCGCATTTCTGTCCCTCTCTGGCTAAATGGTGTAGTGTATTTACTTGCATCCTAAACATAACCCTCTATTAAATCTTATACTTCCACTGTTTTATTTCTGTGAACCTTCTGTCTTTATATTTTACATTTTTAAAAAAAAACATATGACGTACATGTGGCATATAAAACATGAGACATGAGACAGAACCATGCGGAGTCCATGCATTTATTAAGCGCAGATGCTCATCAGCTTTAGAACGACTTCTTGGTTTGTAGGAAGAAATGCTGCTCAGATGTTTGGAAGAAATAAAGTATTCCGTGAAATGCAAACATACTCACTGCTAATCTAGACAGCGTCAGCAGTGTTTACGGTTCTGCGTAACAGAGAAATACTGTAATTATACTGATAATTTACTAATCATTCCTTATAAAATGTGGAAACCGTGACAGAGCTCACCCAATATGTACCCAGTATTTTGTATCAGATGCAGCTGGATGCTTTGAATAAACTATAATTCAATGGGGAAAAAAAGTGGTTGCTTGCATAACTGATACTCACTGTACCATTACTGAGATGCAAGCAAGGCCACGCTTGTGTTTTACGATGCAGATGTTTATCAGAAGTGAGTCACAACTCTTTGGCACTAAGAAGCGGCATTGTGATGTACCGGCGTTATTGTCCCACTGCCAGCTGCAGCAGTCTCAGCTCAATGTTCTCATGACAACTGTTAAATCTCAGCAAAGCCACTGAGTTAGCACATCCCCAAGGTCAGATGTGGACCAGTGCTGCACAGTTTTCCACAGAGTCACATTCAAGATGCTGCAGCTTTGTCCTGAAATGAGATATCAGGGGCTTGAATGAAATGAGGGTCTTCCTGCCCATAGCTTTGACATTCGGGATAATGGGAAGAACTGAAGACTGATTACAGTAAAATTACACTCACATTACAGTATGATAGTAGCTAACTTTATCTGGATTAAAAAAAGAATTTTGCGAACTTTTGTATTGGCGTATTTTTTCTATGTGTGTTTATTTACAATTTATGGAATTGATGATGTACATAGTGTTGTAAAAAAATATGCCTCTTCTGTGATTTTGTTGTGAAATGTAATAGATTCCAGATAAAATAAATTTTTAAAAAACCTGTATTTCTCACGGATTTACAACTGATCCCATGTGTTTTTTCCCTCTCCCCAACATTTCTGAAAAATAACTGAAAAGCAGCATTGTCATTTTTCCCAGCACTTACTGGCAAACCGGTTAGAAGCACTGCTGACTCATATGCTGTTTTATAAATGTGCCGTGTGTGGGAAATCCACATATCAGTTCAAACACCCACAAACCTGGCTGGCACACAAGAGGCATAACAAATTTGATGCTGCTTGTCCAAAGATGGAATTAAAGAAAATAGACACAATATCTGAGTGTTGTAATTAAAATTATTGATCCAAACTCCAAAAAAAATGGAGAAATGTCCAATCGCACAATCCATTGTATATTTGAAATCAATTTAAAGTGTAAAAGACCTAAATGCATAAATATTTGGAGTGAGGTTTTGCAAGACAAGAATATTTTACATAAACAATGTTCACATACAAGAGAGGAATTGCTACGCTGCCATGGAAAAACTGGAAACTTAAACACTCACTGTAACACACTACTCACAAAAAACAAAGCAAATGTTGACAGCGATTGTTGCGAGGTACAAGGAATCACAGTCACGTTCCTGTTGGAAATATTAGCTAATACGTTTAATTTATGAAAAAAAAAGGGCTTAGAAGATCTGAGATGTCAGCTAAGCCGTGAAGAGGCAAAATGGGCTGTATCAATAGGAACCAGACGGTTTAGGGGTCATTTGGGAAGTAGTGACAACATGCCACTCACCAAATCATCTCGAGTCTCTCTAATGTAAAAATTGACCATCCTCTTTAGGCCGACCACAGTGGATTTGTACGCGGCCGGGCTACAGGGTTGTGCAATGCTTCGTTCCTAATTCAATAAGGATCGCTTTCTCTATAGAGAGCGCTGGCGTCAGAGAAGGGAAACACAACGCAGACTGAAGTGCAACGAGTGAAACACACAGAAAGGGTTCGATTTTGGTTGTCATGCGCTGCGTGTTACACTGGGGTTGAGAGCATTTGGTCCGTCGCCTAATGTGTTCATGTTGGCACTCGCCTCCTCACCAGAATGGCTGCCAGATGTCTCTTTCTTTTTTCCCGGAGCTGAGGACCTTAAACACGGCGACTTGAAGGGCCCGTGTTGCTGCTCAAAAAAAAAAAAAAGAAAAAGAAAAAGAAAAACCCACCAACAATGTACACGCAAACTGGCACCATTTATAATGAGTCACACAATTGCTTCAAAGTGAAATTACATCCATTTAAACCTGTCCTACACATCACCCAAACAGGCTCCGAAAAAGTGTCTACCTTCAATTTATAGCCAAATGAAAACCGCAAAGACAAAAGTGGGACATGTGCAAGTTATTATGGATACACTCTATTCTCAGAGATGAGAGCAGCATGTCGGGGAGGGGGGGGGGGGGGGGGGGGGGGCATAATCTCTGCAAGTGAAATTACATCCATTTAAACCTGTCCTACACATCACCCAAACAGGCTCCGAAAAAGTGTCTACCTTCAATTTATAGCCAAATGAAAACCGCAAAGACAAAAGTGGGACATGTGCAAGTTATTATGGATACACTCTATTCTCAGAGATGAGAGCAGCATGTCGGGGAGGGGGGTGAGGTGGGGGGGGGGCATAATCTCTGCCCGGCATATTTGTATGATACCAGACTTTGAAATGGAAAAATCAAAGGAAAGCTTTTTCGAACAAAATGTGGACTTTCTTGCTGTCTCTCTGTGAGCAGGCGCGGCATATAATCATCAGTTCAGCTGTTGGTGCAGACCATGAAAGGATCTGGGCTCCATTACTATATCACAGGTGATCACAGGGAAATCAGGAGACATGCTCTGTGAATAAAACCAGCCAGGGAAAAGGAGCAGCCTGAGCTGCTGACAGAGTACAAAAGAGGGCAGATTGTTTTGGCATGGAAAGGCTTACGCTCACATATATGTGAATATATATATAAAGGGCTATAAAACCTTAATACAACACTTGGGAATGATGGAAAAAGTCGGTGCACGGTCTATAGTTAGAAGCCACCGTGTCCTAACAGCTGTCCACAGCTGTGTGGGCGGCTGAACCAGTGGCAACTGCACCCACACCAACATTGGATTTATCCGACATGCCTGTCAGAGCCAGGAGACAGAATTATAAAGCCGCCGCGCTGTCAATAGCCAACATGCTCGAGTGCGCGTGTAGTAACAAGGCCGTGTAACCAGCGTCAAAGACATTTCCCAGAGCGAGACGCCATGCAACTGAAATTACCAGCAGAGGAACCAAACTGTGAGAACACCAGCATCTGCACGGGATCCAATGAAACGATTTGTTAAGAACTAGAATTTATTTAGTCCAGTCTTCAAAGTCCACTCAACGCACCTTATGCATGAGTTTTGCCATTCACACACTGTCGGCTGTGACATGGAGAGCAATTAGGGGGTTAAGTGCCGGGATTTGAACCACCAACCTTCTGATTGGTGGATGACCTGCTCCAGCTCCTGAGTCTTGTTGAGCTGCCATGTTGAGCAACTGGGCAAATCAGTTAACCCTGACGCTGAAGCCAAACCTTAATGGCTTCCATCCCTCTGGTCATCAGATCCGCCGTCATCGACCTGAAGAAGAGAAAGAGTCGGAGGAAGTAACACCTGGTTCCCTGGAGCCCTGTGAAGGCCCCCGGATGGGGAGCGTGCCACGCTGAGGGCCTGTGTGGTGCTCAGCTGCTGGATGAAGGATGCTGAAGAGTGTTACCAGAACAACCAGCTGAGCAGATGATCTGAGGCAAGAGGCACTTAGCGGTGACATTTGAACATCTAGGTGAGAGGTGGGTCAACAGGGGGATAATGTGTGTTTTTGTGTGCGTGTGTGGGTGTTAGTGGCTGAAAGAATGTGTTTTGATTGTGTGTCAGGACCAGCAGGGTGAAATCAGGTTACCTGTCACTAATAAATCTCCGTGTCCCGAGCATATGTTTTACAGACAGCCCATCTGTCTGTGGCTGTTGCTGTAAAACTATCAGCCACAAGAATAAAGTCCGGCCAACACGTTCTCCCAAACACGCACATGTGTCTTGAAAGTCGAAATATTTGATCAACAAGTTGGTACCAAAACGCACACACACACACACACACACACACACACAGAACTTGGTGAATTAGCTTCACAGGACATGTTTCTCTCCCACTCGGTTTAAAGTGGAACCGCACAGTGTTTGTGGGCCTTGTCTGCACATCTGGAGGTGCTGCTGCTGCAGAAGGACCCAGTCCCCTTCTCCGCAGGCCTCATCATCCCCGTACTCGATTATAAAACCCATCTCACTATGTCCATAATTATTCCACACATGCTTATGCAACAAAGCAGTAGCCAAGCCAAATGACAACCAGACCCGAGCTATAAATTAAGACTTATTCCTTTACTTTAATGGCTCGCACTCTCATAATGTTTGCCACTAATTCTGTGCTGCAAGAAGTTGCAACACTGCACTTTTCTTGCCCATGCATCACTCTTATTAACTCTGTGTGTCTAAGCAACAAAACAAATAGGGCTCGTGTTGAGACTGAGAAAAACAAACAAAAAGCATTATATTCCCCTTTGCAAATGATCTGCCGAGGCAAATAGACGATCCAAAGGCTTTAAAGACACAATTACACATGGAATATTTTCATGATTAGTGTTGTAAATCTTTGCACATAATTGACCAAATCTCACTTAAGACTAGCATTTAGAAAAACCAGCCTGAGACTGAGAAACACGTCTTTGGGAAAGTCACTCTGTAAATCCATATCAAGTGTCGAGCACTTTCTCAATTTTGCCCAATTAGGCAGCGCCACCTAAATCCTCCTCACTGCTTTACAGTGATACAGCCACGTTCACATCATGACATTCACACGTCCTCCTATTAAGAACGCATTTTCTGACCCGTTAGCACAGCAAGTCTTGATGCACATTTGAAGGCACATATGTGAACATGTGACACACACCCAGATGTTTTTAGGTCCTTCTTCAGATAAATCGAAGAGAAACGTAACTGTAATTGTTCCAAGGTTTGGATTCAGACGGCGTCAGTACTTGGTGACCACCCTCTGACAGACATCACGCCATTTTGTAGCAGCTAATAGTCTTTGTTCACCCTCTCTTCCAGCTGCTCCGTCTTTCCACATGCACAACATGTGCCACCCACTGATCGTCAGGGCCCTTTTGTGGTCTACCTCAGGTCATTGTCATTGTCACCTTTTCTGTTTCACTTTAAATCAGAATACCCCTATCACATGATCATGGCCTGCCTTATAGGGTCCAACATGGGAATTATTGTCTGAGTTCTGAAACTTTACAAATTGTATTTTGTCCAAACTCGCCCTATTCTGCTGCAAAATATTGTTAAAAAGCTTTAACATTAACATCACAACTCGTGCATGAATGGTAATGTATTTGAATATAGGACTTGTTTGGCCCTGACATGATACCATGGTAGGATTCAGAGGAGAGGGGGGGAGAGGAGCGCTTCCTCAAACCAGGCCTTTTCATTCAGCCATACCAAGCACTCACTTAATCAAGCAGGCATGTGGCATGATGTGGCAGCTGCCTGGGTGCATAAGTACATGTCTTGTGGTTTGTGCTGGTTTAAGACAGGACGGATGTGGCACTAGTGGCAGCCTGTCTCAACTTGTTCCTGGTGTGTTCGTTTTGACAGTCAGCGAAGACCCCATGGGCAGCTCCTCCCCGCCCCAGCTGATCCAAAAACATCATACATTTGGTTTTCGCGACAAAAATAGAAGCCACATTATGCTTCAAATATGGAAAACTGTTGCCCAGAGAAACAAACAAAGAAAAGTCATTTAATTCCCCCCCACCACCACCACCCTCCACTTCTGGCTGTTTTTGGAACAGGATGGAGATACTTACACGCAGGCGGTTCAGACTAGTGCACCATATGTATGAGCGTTAATGTAAACGTTGCTGGGCCTTGCCTGCAGAAGCCATTTCACAATATAACAAATGTTCCTCCAAGCACCACATCTGTAGAGAATGTCAATAAAGGACTTTGAAATGTGCACCAACGCCAGCGTTCCAAAGGGGGGGGTTTGAAACAGCTTCCAAAAGGAAGACCAGCGGGGAACTGAAAAGATGTCCATCCCCCCCCCCCAACTTTTTCTATATGTAAATCCACATTCCCCACGGGCTCCGTTTCTCGGCGAGGTATCTATATATGGAGCCACTTTATTACGGACAAATCCTCTTTAATGTTCTTGTCGGCGGAAGAGCAGCTGGAGCGGAGATAAAAACGAGGAAGCAATCTGCACCAGCTGTTGAAGTATTAATACAAAAATTAACTACTGTGTGTTGGTTAATTGCTTTCTGCTTAATGTGCTTTCAAAAGCCTTGATTCCTCTTTTCTGTTACACAATCGCGACTGCGGGGGGATATCAAGAGGCCTGTGAAATTAAAGATTCCATTTAAAGGAGCGCCCTCCCCATTCTTCTCACGGCTCAGCGGCCATAATGGACTCATGTGTTGAATAACCAGAATGGCCACATTAGACACCTGCTACTGTGGTCTTGGTAGACGCAGATAGGGGACTCGAACACAAGTGGCGCTCATCCGTCATTAGCTCCTGCAAACATTTCCAGGAGTGAGACTGTAAGTTTATCACACTGGGCTCTGTCCCGTTCCAGCACTCGCACGCCTACACAGTCGGCTGAGTGACGACGAGCCGTTTCAAACAGCACAGCTGGTGTGTGCGCTTTAACTGCCGTTGTGACGAGGGTGTGTGGAACCCAGATGCAACACTCAAGGCTAGAGGACAGTGGGAAATGTCTCTTTATTTACAGGCGTGGGAGTCGAAACCAAACCAGCAGGCAGATGGGGCAGAGGTCCCGGTATGGTGAGGGCTGCAGAGTAGTCGAGGCCAGGCAGGAGAGTCCAAACCAGGCGAGCAGGCAGACGCCGAAAGCGCTGAGGCTGAACACGAGGTCGGAGGCAGAAGGCAGGTCGAAACACTGGGAGGCAGGCGGGCTCATAGTTCATGATCAGGCCACGGTCGACATCTTCCAGGAAAACAATGCTGGATAAGAGTGCTGTGTGACATATGAGCGGTCAGAGAGAGGGCTGCCACCGCAGAGCCAGAGCCAGAAGACAAGGCAGGGAGCAGGCCAATTTGACACACATTATTACTCTCTCTCTCTCTCTCTCTCTCGCTCTTTTTCTCACACACATACATACACATACACACAGTTTTGGCACTATACAGCAAAAAAAACAAAAAAAACAACAACAACATTTCAACATTAAAGTGCAAGAATAAGTAGAACAATTTATAATGTACTGCATTTAAAATTGTTGTCTGCCAAAAATAGATTTGAAACATAATTTAAGATAGGATAAATAAAAGAATATAAGAATAGTATAAAGCAAATATGTGTTTCCTGTACTGGATGATACAAGGCCAGACAAATAGTACAGAGGAGCAACTTTTGGCTGGTCAGGTGTTCATGCTGTTATGATCATTAAAAATAAACAGAATAAGATAGAATGGAATAAAAACCTTATCATACAGCTACATATATATATATATATATATACACACACACACACACACACGCACACACACTATACATATATATAACTCCCCTCCTCCCTTCTGCTTTGATATTGCATGCATTGTGAACATGGAGTCTGTATCTCTGTTCCAGCGGCACCACCTCAAACTGTCATTAAAGTGCATGTCCTCAGGTGGAAAATGACTTCTGTGGGGGAGCTCCTCCAATGATAACATGGATTTGCTCTAAAATACGTAGCTTTTCTCCGAGCATCATGAATAAGTAAACGGTAACGAAAACCCCCTTTGCCTTCTCACTATCATTCCTAATGCTTTTGCTTTTAAGATGCATATTGGGGCCATGCATAAAACATCCTCTTTCCCTCCTCTCTGCCGCCCCATTGAATGATGGGAGAAACTTGCGCACACAGAAAAACCTCTTCACGGCAAAAACAGACAAACAAACAACAAAGTCCAAATGAGTTCGAGGTGCAATGCTGAGGCCTGAAATTACACATCGCTCCACTTCCGTTTAACTGAGCGTGTCTGTATGCATGTGTGCTGCCGTTACTGGAGTTTACTTTAGCTGAATGAACTTCATGTGATCTTTTAATTCATCCAGTTGTCGCCGTTGCCCTGGAAATCAGGTCCGTGATTCTGGCCCCGGCGCTGATAAGTTTTTCACTTAGCCCTGAGAGGATTAAATCAATTATGTTGATTCTGTATTTACTGCTTGCGTGCCCACAGTCGTTTGTAATTAGCTTATTGCTTTTGATCTGATGTAATGCGATGAAATGCCTTGAATGCCAGTTCTGGGAGCCCACTTGGCTGGAGCTACTCGGGTGGGCGCCACATTGAGGCCCCCAGTGGAGCCCATCCGATTGTCCAAGCGTGCATGGGGAGAGGCGGGGACTGGGGGAGGAGGGCTCCGGGGGGACTCGCGTGAGCAGCCGCAGACAGAGAGGCAGTGGGATCAGTGTCGCAGAGGACGGCGGGACCACCCGCTCAGATGGCAGCATCATCCAAACCTCATTACCCTCAGAGGCCTTGCTCACCTGATACCTGCAGGTAGAGAATCACAGGGGAGCTCGGCAATGATAGGGCTCCTAGGCCCAAGGGCCCTCTTAGAGTAACTCGCATTCAACTTTGGCCACCCACATCAATCAAAGAGGCCATAACATAGAGATGATCATCTGCTTTGGAGAGAAAGAGCTATTTATTCACGGGAGGCTAACTGGTCTACCTAGCCACTGTTCTGCATCCAAGCCCACGCAGCACTACAAAGCACAGGCAGGATGCAGAGCTGGATTTGAAATAGTCCAATATATTTGGACTTGCCTGAAGGACCGGATGTTGCCTGACAGTTTAAGGACAGGGAATCCTTTTCAAGTTAATTCTGTCAACCTTCTGGTGAACAGACGGACACAGGCTTTGGCTTTACTCATACAGGAATGAGTTGGACCACGGTTAAAGGCAGGGTTTCAAGTGCTGCCCATCTTGCCTCAAAGGGAACCCGACTTCCATTCAGACTACCCCGACAGAACCCCTCCCAGAGCCCCCTCTACCACCCCCTTGTCTCCCTTTCCCAAACGGGAGAAACAGACCCACGGTGCACTGCAGACTGTTCTGTTTATGAAAGAGGTCAGGGTGCCACATATGGCCGGAGCGTTAAAATACACACGGCTCCTGCCGTGGCTGCTATAAATGTATTGCGGCTGTCTGTACACGCAGGAATAAAATAAACTCTGAATGTTTCAGCGAGAAGTGCTGAGAATTTAATGATTGAGTATTTGAAACTCCGGTCAGATTTGTACACGAAAAAGCTGAAAAAGCACACGTCTTGAAAAGTCCAAAGATATTGGGTTGGACGTCAGCAATATGCAGAGAGTTGTTTGACTTGGCAGCGGGGTATAGGCAGATTTGCCGGGGATAAGTGTGTGTCACACGCCATCTGAGAGGATCGCAGGGCCACAGTGAGCCATAGGAAACTCGCGGTGAAACTCAACACATGCAGCGACAGCCACAGGCGGTTCACGTGGGCCAAGGAGTCTTAGCTCCCAAAAGACTTGACCCTAGGGGAGAGAGAGCAGGGCTACTGATCAGTGGAATAAAGAGCGGCGAATATGAATATCTTCCTCTTCAAGGCAAATCTTTATGCACCACCAAATTCGGATTGTTCTCAGTGCACCGTTTTTTCCGGCTCCGTCACAGACATGTGTCTCACTCTTTCACCTCACCAGCAAATAGACATCGTCCTCAATAAGACAGAGGTTGGAGATTACGCTGTAGATCGTGTGGACATGACGAGCAGGGTTTTATGACCACCGCGCCATCACTAAAGCCTCCGCCTGACCCCAAAGACAAAACCTCGACCGCGTTGTGCTGTTGCAGGCGCCAGTGAATGTGAGGAGAAGGTCAAGAAGGGCTCATGGTGTGATGCGGGGTTGCTGTTTTAGTTTTTATGACTATCACGCCTTGTGTCTGGCGCAAAGTTAAAATACTGTACGGTCGCAAGTGTGATGCAAGCGGCAGCCAATTCATTCATCACAGCAGAGATTTAGTGAACACCTCCTTTCCCCTGCTGGCGGCAGCTCCCAGCCAGTGTGGCGAGAGACATCAGATTCATATTGTTAACTGTATTCTGTAATTAAAGTGCTTTTTATTTCACAAAAAAATATAAAAGCGTAAATCAAGCCGCCCAGACGGCAACAAACGAAGGCTGTGACACAATGTGAGTTGCCAGGGAGTGTGAGTAGAAGTTCAGGAGGGCATCGCCGGGTGCAGCGGCGGGTGACGCCCTGTCTGTCTGAGATCGGCCCCGGTTCTGGCTAATCTGGCTGCGTCCACCTCTCAGCTCTGTGATCTCAGACTGACACCTCACAGTTGTGGGTAATAATCCACCATAACGCCAACTCCTGCTGAGCAGTGAAAATCCTCCCCCCGCTGCTGTTTGGGGTTTTTTCCAGTTGCAGGGTCATGTGCTAGCAAAGCATTGTGGGAAGAGAAGGGAGACCAAGGTGGAGGAGGAGGAGGTGGAGGAGGAGGAGAAAAAGTGTAGGGTGTGGGTTGAGGGGGGGGTTTGCTCATAAAAAAAATAAAGAATAAAAACATGTGTAATGAGAAAACATGTGGTGTGTAACTATTGGAAGTCATCAGCAACAGAAAATAATAATTAAAGTGCAGGATGGAGCAGAGAAAAAAAAAAGTGAAGCTGTCTTTTCGTGGCTGGGAGACCACTGTCATCATGTCTCAGGAATTAGGCAAACATATGCTGGTCTGCTGCTGTTGAAACCGAGGCGCCTCGCTCAGGCTGCGGTTTGGGAACATGAAAGGCTTTGTGGGATGAGCAGGAGGACTGGCCCTAATTCAGGGCCTCATTGCCAGGGAAGCTGGCAGCAAACTCCGATTGTGGGACAGGGAAAGGAATTTGGTTACATATTCCAGCGAGGACCGCAGCTCCAAACAAACCCAAGCAACAGGCTGCTGAGCAAACCATTCTGTCCACATTCAAACCTTGTTGTTGCTGTCAGGGGAAGGCGAGGGATTCACTCCCACCTGACTGAACCCCAGACGGGCCCGAGGACTGAAGACACGGGGAACAGGAATGTAGAAGGTCGCTCGCAAAGTTGAACTTGCAGCTCTGCCTCCCTGCTGAGATCTGCTCCCATGCAGGACTCACTGGTTTGGAAGTGGTGTTTGGAAAACAGAGCACGCTCTGTGTTGTTTTATTGCAGACCACTGTACTCCTCATCTCTATACCTATCTTTCAGAGGTCAGCCTGTGATGTGCAAAGGAAACAGAGGAGAGGCAGGGGTAACAGGTCTCAGTAATCCCCAGGTTCACCGGGTTAAACACAGCATGCCTTCGCTGTAACCTGATCAACTCAGCAAATCGGATTCAACTTTTTAGCCCTGACGTGTCTCTTTTTTCAAAGCTGTTTTGACATATATCCATCCACCCTGACCGCTTTCCAACAGTGAGACGTTTTCTGGCATTTTCAGACAGGCAGGGATTAGATTAATCATGTCTCTTCTCGGGGCACATATGATTATGGTTGACTGTTTACAAGTTTTCTCAGATGTTCTCCCCATGCCAGGACATGGTGGTAGAGCTCAGAGCCTGAAACTCATTCACGCATGTGGCGGTCTTGTTTTAGACGGAGCTGCAGTGAAATTTAATTTTTTTTTTTCTTTTTTCTTTTTGGAATAGTGGAAAATACAGATGTGAGGCAACATTGGATTGTTAGCATTTATTTAACTTCTTGGACGTCCAGCTTGTTGGGTCCAAGTGTGAAGTATGTTGAAGTGATTTATTACATTTCAGTGACATGTGAATTCTGTCGATGCTGTTAACCCCACGCAGGTTCACATGAATGAAGAATGCATTACTTGCATTGCTCCTTAAGTTAATTTGTCTCTCATTTATCATGCAGTATCATGCCCAGCCAGTTGGAGGCAGCACAGACTGGAGGATGGTGGGATTGCGGCGCACACACACACACACACACACACAAACACACACACACACACACACTTGCAGTCATGTATACACAGAGTGTGAGTCACTTAAGTAGTTGAAGATGACCATATCACACATCTGGGGTGCAGACCCACACAGCCAGTGGCTGTCATTGGCCAGAGGAGCGGTGACATGTGGCATGTGGGGTGGGGGGGTGGGGGGGCGGGGGTAGAGACCACATTCAATTTCTGTCTATAATCCTCAGCCTGAGAGAGATGTTTGGTTGGTTTGGGTTAAAGGCAACGTTGCCCCACATTCTCATCCTCTTCTAATTACAACATAGCTGAGGCTCAGCGGCAGCCAGCGCAACTGTTGTTGTTGTTGTTGCTGTTTGTTGACATTACGTCGTCCTCCCCCGCAACACGCTTGACACACGCACACGTTCAGACACCTACAATCATGACCAAGTCATTTACACCCATGTGTGACACCACTGCACGTGCACACACACACACATGGGAGCACACATGCTGTATTTAGGGACACTTAAGACTCACGCTGGAGGCAAGTTTTACACAGGGGGAAAACACACATCCGTCCACAAAGCGATCAACATAGTTGAGTGGTAACCAGAGCTGAGCCCAATATAGAGACACAAATCTGTTTGGTGCCACTGGGAAATTAGTACAACCAGACTGAAAACCAGTAAAACACTCTGTCGACATTTTGGTGGACCAGATATCACAACTTGTACATATGTGAGCGAAATTCAGTGTGGCGAGAGGAGAAGTGAGTCAGTGATATGCCACATACTAAGTGTACCAAACAAATGTGCTACCACTGACGCTAATAGGTGCCAGACACAACATCGTCGAACTGGTTTACTGTGATAACATAACAAAATGTCAGCCTGCCCCTGAGACGTGGAATATTTATTAACCTGGACAGTACCTGCGTAATGGATGTTTTTGTGAATGGGTTGTTTTCAGTAGGTCGCCCATATGCTCCAACTCAACATTGAGACACAACGCACGTGTCTTGATAATGCTGACACACATCAGGACCAAAGCTACAACTGCAAGTCTGCCTAAGTACATACTGTACCGTACACGCCACGGTTTCTCGGTCTGTAATTTAGTGTTTGCAATTAAAAACTCCTGCGCCGTCCGTCCTCTCCAGCACATCATTTACTGAATCAACGCCTCTAAATCAACTGTTTCCTTCTGTGACAGACTTGTGTCTCCCGGAGGAATTTGCTCTTCCAAACCACTGTCTGCGATCCCCATGCTGTTTTCACTCCCAATCACACGCTTTATCTCCAATTGCTGACTAATTACCAAGAGCAAAGGGTTATGGGAAAGGCCCCAAAAATGGCAGCCTGGTGTTTTTGTGGTTCAGCATTTGGATTGCTGCTTTTTTCTTGTGCTTTTCTTTTAATTGTCTGTTTGATTTACGGCGTGTGACACTGAGGGCAGATGTGGGAGAGGTCAAAGTGGGGTCAACAGCAATTTCAGAAATTGAAAAAGAATCAAATGATGGCTACAAATTGTACAAGGACTATATATTTAATGGTTGGTCATCAGTAGAGGCAGCCATAAGGATTCAACAATTCACATGAATGAAATAATAAAAGTAAAAACACTCGTCTGAAAACATAAAAACAAGGTTTCAGATTGGTGTTTGTGAATATGAGTATTATTGTGTAGCAAATTGCAGCGTTTGCCTGTAGAGCAGAGTTTTCTCTCTTGAAAAGCCCTGAAACAAAGGAGCAGGCAAACATTGATCTCCCTGTGAGAAGTGGAACTGTCTACAGCACAGGTTGGAAGATGATTATCAGCAGAGGGAGGACACTCGGGGACAAAGCGAAGCATCATCGACTGGCGTTCTCCATCATACCTCTTCTTCTGTGATCTCGGACCATGTGGATGAAGCAATCTGACGACACGCCACGCCCCGCTGATGTGCGGGCGTTACACCTGAGGTGACTGACTCATACAGAGGCACAGTGCGTTGTGACATGTACGATTCTCCGGAGAGAAGAAAAGGGAGACACTTAATGCCTCTGTTCATGATGAAGCAGCGAATTATGGAGACAGGGTGTGTCATCTCATTCCCTGCTCCTTTCATCATAATCTCCCCCACTGCGTTCAGAGAAAAGCTCACTGGAGACCATCAGCCCCCAACTGCAGCCTAGAACATCACACAGAGATCTACCTATGGCCTATTTCAACAGTTCACAATACAGGCAGCTTATGGATTTGGAGCCGCCATCTTAAAACTGAAGGAATGTAAAGGAAGTGTAAAGTGGTGGATGTTTGTGTTGCTGGTGAACATGTTGCTCTCACACAAGTGTCACCTCTGTGCCATGCAGCTGTTATTTTCTGCACTGACTGATAACTGACAGGCTGCATACAGGAAGACACACACACACACACACAAACACATATGCATACACACACATTTTTTGGCATAACTTTTTCGTAAATTAAAATTCTTAAAGTTCTTTTATCGGCTCCAACCAGAAACAACAACAATACATGCACAGTTTCTGCTGAATTTCAAACTGCTCATTTACAAAAAACACCTGAAAAGCTAATGTGAAGCCTGTTGAAATAAAAAAAATGGATTGAAGATTTTAGCAGTTGCGTAATATTAAATATTTTTGTCTTAAGGTTGAACAGCAATTTTTAGATTTGAAAAAGGATGACGACTTCACATATGTTTGGGTGGTTTAATCTGCACCAGTGAAACATATTTTACAGTTTGATTATATCTGTTGTGTGTGACTTTGAATGTATTTAGAATTAAGTTATTATTATAGCAACCTGATAAAATGGTATATTGTATTAAATGCAATATTTTTGCTCCCAACTGTAGTGGACAACAAGTATGAAGTTAAGTACCCGTGTACCAGTCTGTCAGAACTGAACTTAAGTACAAAACAAGTGTACTTGGGTGAGTGGCACTACCCAGAGTGTATCAGTGAGTTCACCCAGAAACTTGGCCTCCATTCATTACAACAAAATTGTTGCCTGCTTTAAACATAATTATATTTCTGTCGCTTTGATTCTAGTCCGATGTTATAAAACACTTCTAACCCAAACCGCAAAATCTATCCACAACTACAATTAAAGTTAAAAGTGCAGTTGTTTTACGATAAGAGCTGCAGGATCTGTAGCCACCAAGGCCTACCACCTGCTTCTGATTGGCTAGCAGCATGTTATTTTCCCCTCACACATACCCCAGCATGCACTGGGGTTTATTTATTAGGAATAAAAAAAAAAGAAGTCACTAATCTGCGTTCGGTTCAGACAGCGGGCTCCCCCTACACACTCACTCACACACACACACACACACACACACACGCACACACACACATCTGTGTACCAGCTGAGCAGGGAGCAGTCCCACTTTTAGGCCTTCACATATCAAAGAGCCTGGGGTGTTCTGGCACCACTGGGGTAGTTGTCCTTTTTCACAAAAGACAAACAAGCAGAGAGCGCGGGATGCGGTCCAGAACTGCCTTCGACATAGTGATGAAATGGGGACTTGGCTCCGTGACATAGATGATCTACATGTGTAAAAAAGCTGTGGAGTTCTTTTTGTCTTTCTTTTTTTTTTTTTCTTGACATTGTCAGTTGCTTGTCCTCAGCCTATAGCATCGCAGACCACATTCTTTATTAATCTGCCTTAACCATATACCACAAAACAACATAATTTGCGGAACTGTTCAGTGGCTTCAAACCCTGACTGGCGACTGCGTTCGTGTCAGATGTGCATGGAAAGTACCACGCGGTGTGTGGTACTGCAGTGATGAAAGTCATAGAGATATTCAGAGGTCAGGATCTTAGTCTGACACGCTGACATCACCATAACACCAGGAATTACACAAACACAGTGGAGTGACTGTCTGAGAGATTATCAGTTAACAGGTGATATAAATTATCCTACGATTGTCAGAAAGTCCCTAAGTGAGTAGCATCTGTAAACAGCTCATTGTCATGTGTTTTGTTTCCGCAGTGGAATCGCTTACTCGTGATTGTAATGTGGAAACTGAGAAAATAAATGATGAAAATGATGGAAGTCCAGTGCATCTTAAAATGATCTTTCAAGACATCATATTTAACACATAGAAACAAATCACAGAGGTCCAATCCATGTACCGCAGCACAAATACAGAACGTTTTTTTTTTTTCCAGCAAATGGAAACAAGGCCCGTTTGGGATCAAAGCGTCTAATGGGTTCTGGATAACCAGAAGCTGATGTCAGTTTCTGGCCAAGTCAAACAGACATGCAAACACATGTGGCACTGAGTCCGAAAGATTTTTCAATACTGCACAGTCAATTATAGCTACATTACATCTAATCTGAGTCTCCCCCCCTTCACAAACCTATGGTCGGGGCTCAGAGCGCCGCAGCGTGACCTGACCGGTTCAGCATTTCTAAATAAAAACATTGAATAAAACATTTGAATGAGTCAAAACACACATTCTACCAATTATTGCACCCGTGTTCTATTGTAAACCAATCTGCCATTCAGATGGACACACAGGAATCGGACATGAGAGCAGCCTCAAAGAACATCCTGAATATGGGGGAAATGGTGATTATAAAATTTTTAGCCAGTGTTAAACATAGCTGTCACCATCAGCACGCTCCACAGTGTCAGCCAGTTTGGAATGAGGTGAAATGTGCCTGGATAAATAAACACATTTCAGTGTTTGTGTCAATGGTCAGAGAGGAGGGTGTGGGCACAGTCTGGGCTGTCAGATAAATTCTTGATCACTTGCCAACGCAGAATCAGTTTGCCAGCCACAAATCTCACATTTATTAGTAACAAATGGGCAAAGCAGTTCAATTCATCATTTGTGTGTATGTGTGTGTGGCATCGTTGCATCAGCACAGACAGAACACAACAGACAAATTCTTTACTAACTGGGGGGGATTTGGAGTTGCACATGAAAACACCCCTAGCTGTTCTTCCCCTGAAGTACAACCCATATATGTGTGTACTTTGAATTACATTCGTATGTGCAACGTATGTGTGGCTTGTAGTGAAATTCAGCGACCGGTCACGGAACACAACCTGAACCTGGGAACAATGACTCAAGGGGAAAACTTGCAGATTAAAGAGCAGAGAAGCCCTAATAAAAAGCCTCTAATATGAAACAGTCCCCATCAAAGCGATCCCTCCTGATATTTGCTGAACTCTTACATATCATATTAATGCCATTTCAGCCATTGTTCACTCAAGCTGCGTTTGATCTGCGGGGCTGCTATAACTCTATGGGGAAATAGGAGCACTAATGAGAGGAGTTGGCACTTTATAAACACTGCCGAGAGCAGGTGGCGCTAGGGGTCACGCTGGGCCATTGTGTCCACCTCAGCTGCTCCTATTCACAATGACTTGTTTTTCTTAGAGTGTATTTTGACAAGTCAGCATTCTTCACGGAGACGTCTTTGTTAAAAGTTAAGTCTGGAGACGGTGGTTGTATCATGCTTAACAAATGTGCGATTAATCTGCAGCATTGTGCTGAGCGACGGGCTTCTCCAAAAAACAGGTCATCTCTGCAGCTACAAAAGATGTTCTCTCGTGATGTGCAAGGACACACACACACACACACACACACACACAGAGAGAGAGAGAGGACATAACGCTTCTGTATGGAGTTTTATAATCTCTTTGTGCGTGAGATTTAAACAGGGGCTCTTTTGTATGTCAAAACCCTCACTTTTAATAGGCATCTTATAAAGGCGCTCAGTGATCATGGTATTCAAATCACAGCTATAGCAGAGCGCTTCCTCATTTCGGTGTCTGGAAGTGATCCCAGGCAAGGAGGTGTACCACATCTTAGACACTCTTTATGTTCACTAACCATAGGGTTCTTTCCTGTGGTGCTATCGCACGATCATTTATTGAGGCCTAATCAACATGTACCGAATAGTGTGTGTGAATCATTTTAAAGAGGCCCCTATGTGCATCTAAAACTGTGGCCACAGGGTTGTGAGGATTTTTCGGCAGACGATGTTGATATTTCAGCAAAGAAAAAAATGAAAGAGTTAATGTGCATACATGATTCTCATAGTGTTGTTATGAATTATTTCCTATGAGAACTGATTAAAAAATGTGTCTATTATAATCAAATAGCATATGCCACTTAGCTCAGGCTTTTTGCCCCTGAAGGCTTGAATTACATTCCCTTTTACAGTGAAAGGACCGAACCATACACATGATCTCACAATGCCACTTACCTTTCAGATAAGTGGATGCAAGTGTGAGTTATATGTGGCTCCAGTAAAAGTTACAAATGAGACAATTTTCAAAATCAGCTGGAATCCACCTACTTACCTTCACCGGACTTTTTAATCTTCTGCCTAACTACAGTAGTTTGGCGTTTTAAGACCAGTATCTAATAGGCCACCAGTTGTGAGCCACACAGGTACCCTGGTGCTACAAAGAGAGGGTACAGGAGTGGTGTGGGTGGTGGGGGTTGGGGGGGGTATGGAGAGTGGAAAGAAAGTCAGCAAGAAAAGAAAACCCTCCACTGAACGAGCGCTCCAGCACATAGCCTAAATAATACATTTCAGGTTCTGATATAACTATTACTGCCTGCGAAGAGCACTTTGATGTTAATTGAAACCACTGGGCAGCAATCTGCTTTATAGCACTGACAAATAACAGTTTCCTAAGGCTAAGCATTGAAGGTTAGCAAAGAGAGGAGGCACATACTTGCTCCATATGCTCATTCGATATAAATAAAAGTCAAAAAAAGAGCTTGTCTTCGCTAAGGGAAGCACAGTGTGCCGAGGATAGTTCCTGGCCGGAGCTGCGCTGTATAAAAAAAAATGCTGTTTACAATCCTCACCAGTCCATCACCAGAGGTCCTGCGTGGTGCAGGACCAAGCTTGACTGTATTGTTTGCTCTTGTCCCTGTAGTTTGCTTCTTCTCTCTCATACAGTCACCAGAGCTTAACTTGCTCACATCATAATACAATTTAAGTGGCCTAGTAGAAACTCCTGCTCCTCAAAGATATCATTATCCACAATAGCGATTGTCTCATGCATTTGTACTTTTTTTTTTTTAGGCCGTACAATAGTTCGAAGAATGGAAAGAGATGATTGCAGGGCTGCGGGCTCTGGTTTTAATACAGACACACAACGTTGAACACAATGGTTTTTGTCTTCCTTTACTTTTCTTTAGTACGTTCTGGCACCACGCTCCCCTCGCCTTTTATTCTTGCCGAGTGTTTTTAGACGCCCATTATATCAGAAAAAGAAGCCCTGTCAGAGGGTCATCCAGAGCTGATGCAATGCACAATAACAGAAAACATACCCCCATCATGAGCACAAACATATTGGCCAGATCAGCAGACAGGGCTACATGATGATAGAGGAAGTTCAAAGTGATCCCCCCCCCTCATCCCATATGATACCACATCAGAGTGTGTACATGGCTGACCTTGGCTGATGCCGAACCCCACAGGTCGGACATGAGAGGAGAGGTGCCTGCTTTAAAGCCTGGTTCACTGTCGGACAAATGACAGGCATTGTTGAGGAAGGTAATTGGCTTGTTTCCATGTAAAGAGCCGGTACGTTATGATTGTTCACAGAGCCTTGAATCCGACCATCAAACAAAAACCATCCAGAGAAGTTTCTCCTTTCTAACATGTTCCCCATCACAGTGATTGACAGTTAAAACATGTGACTGACAGTTTGATGCACTCCCTTAAGCAACATACTGAAATGATGGATTGTAAATATGGATTGAATGAAGTCCTGTTGATTTTGTTTTTTTTTTAATTTTCAAAGAAAACTTCCCTATAACATAAAGAAAGCATTCATTATAGATGTACATATAGTTGGTGTTCCAGGCACTAAAAAAACTACAAAGTCACTTTGAAATGAGTTTCTTTATTTTACTTGCTGTAAGTAAGATATATGCAACTGTCATGATGTAGTCTTGGTATAGTTTTTCATCCGTGCATGTTTTAGGACTCTTTACACCATTCAGCCAATGGGCCACAAGTGAAAGCATTAAAACCATGCCTCTGCAGGGTAGCTGGACAAGTGTCTTTGCATTATGACTGCTCAAAGAGCCCCAAATCTGACAAAGTCAGCCACAGAAAGTCAAGCAGCGAGCCCTCTCCTCACTGAAATGTTAACCATAAAGATGATCGACAGCGGGAATATGTGAATGATAGTTTGACGTATATAAAGAACACAGTGAAATGATGGATTGGGGTGATGGGGCCTGGATCAAGGCTTTGACATAAAAGATAAAAAAAGGAATTATTTACAACAAGCTCTATAGAGGCACTGTAGACCGACATATGTTCACGTGAAAAAAAACCTATGTGCGGGCACATGGATCTAGTTTTCACAAACGATTCCAAGGATATTTTTCAAATGGATTCTCCTTTTGGAGGACACGGACCAAGCAGAGGAAATGTAGGTTATTAACAAGAATCAAAAGAACCCACTCCGTTTATTAGTAAGGGATGCCAGAGACACGGACATCTTTGAAAGTGGTAGAGCTTTTGAGCATTTTACAAGACAGGTGAAAGCAACATGTGTGTTGAATCACTGCAACCGGCTCACTTGGGTCAGCTCTGCCATAAAAGAAAAGAGATTACAAAGGAAACTAATGAAGACACTGATCAAAGTCTGTAATGGTAATATGTAGCAGGTGTTTCAGACCCCTGCAATCCGCCCCTGCACCACCCTCCCACCACTGCTGCCCCAGCCGTGAAGCCCTCTCATGTATTTCACATGTGCGTTTGTAGGAACAATGGACAGAACACATTTCAGCACTATTCAAAACATGTTATGAGCAATCTGGATGAACCCTGGGAGGGAGCCTTAACTGTGGCTGCTACACAAAAGGCAGCCACATAGACGCTGTGCGTTTACGACGCTCTTTCATGATCGCTAGTGAGTTGAAAAGGGCTGAAAAAGCCCACTCCTGGAAAAAAAGCACCTGGATTTGCCATGCATGCAAAGTTGAAAGGAGGTTGGCGGGACGTGAACTGGAGCGCGTTCAAAGCGTGATTGCTATTTTTACACATAGTCGGAGATGAAAGTAGCATTTGCTTCTGATTTGCAAAAGTGGGGAGCATATGGAAAATCCAGGATGAAGAATTATATTGTAAGTGACTGTTTTTTTTTTTGTTTTGGAAAACTTTCATAAAAAAATAAACAAATAACAAAAACAATGACAACAACAACAACGACAACAACAACATCAACAATAGTAGATGATACACCACGACCATTTTAACGAAGCTGTTAAACGGAACTGACTTCACACAGCATGTTGATAGAAACATGTGGGGTTCGTTGATCTGTACCTGCGCTGTACCTGCGCAGTGCAATACGTGGAGCGTGCCGAAGCTGCTTCCGCCTCTCGCTCGCGCGCGCTCTGGGACTTGTAGTTCCCAGCGCTGCGTCTTCAGCCTCTGCTCGAATAACCGAGGCACGAGCGGCAATTACAGACCGCGGAAGTCGACCGTGCGTCTCCGACTGTGGTCAAGTGACAGGCCGTCGTCGGCCGCGCCACGTGCGAACATGAGAACGGGCGGAGCCGCCTCTCGCTCCGGCACTACAACAACCACCGTCGCCCGTAATGAGAGCGAGGCAGTGTAAACACAACTCCAGGAACATGAAAAGATCGGATGACAGTGAGGGGGAGAAGAGAAGAAAGGTACTGATAGCGTTTTTCTCCGTTAGGTCTGACATATTTCTAAGCCCTGTCGCTGGCTGAATGTCTGAGGCTCCTGATGTGCTGCTGCTGGCCGCGTTCTGACGGCTGCATCGCCGCCAACGGCAGCGAATACCTCACCTTGCCTTGTTGCCTTTATTGTGTTTTCCATTCCCCCCCTCCTCAGTCTAACACAATGAAGAAGTGCAGTTACATTAAAAAAAGGGGGTGGGGGGTGGGGGGGCGTTTTGTCACGTAAACACGCCGCTGGTGAGAAGCCGTAGGTCGCAGAGGAGCGGAGCAGCGTCTCATGTGGGAATGCTATGCGCTGTGAGGGCTGCAGCAGGGTCACTGTGAGGAGACAGCAGGGGGAATAACTGTGCAGTAGGTTTGTGTACAGTTAGGGTGGAGGAGGGGGGGGGTGTGGTGGTGGAGGTGGGAGACACGTCAACGCTCAGTTTGGGTGGTGTCTGAGGAGTGGAGAGTGAATCCAGTGTTTACAGTTTACACTCAGCTGAGCAGCTGATTGCAACAGTAAACAAATAGTGAAGTTAGTGTGCAGTGTGCTGCTGCCAGGCCAGCAGCCTCCAGCTGTGTGGGGATTAACCATAAATACATAATGATAACATAACAATAATGATGGTGGTAATAGTGTTTTGATGCAAAGTGGAAATGATAACCTGTTGGCTCGTGTGATTACTGTCAATCAAAGCCTAACCTCAGTTAATGACCCAGCTGCAGGGCCTGCTCAGGTATTAATGTGTGACATGTGCAGGGTTATATTCTCATGATGTGAAAAGAGACGGCTGTAATCATAACATGTGAGGACCAACTTTTTTGTTTTTCTGTGTGTGAGTGTGTGTGAGTGTGAGTGTGTGTGTTGGTACTCTGAGCAGCCTTTCGTGCTGACCAGGGCTTAATCGGGCTTTCACATGCCGTATAACCGGCCTTTTGCATTTGTTTAGATACTAAGGAAGAGGAAGGAAACGACTGATCTGTGCCTGAGGCACCTCGAGCTCTGTTTTGCTTATAGTCATCGTGTCTGTCTGTCTGTCTGTCTGTCTGTTTCTCCTCTTATCTCCTGAGTTGGATAGCGTCTGCTGTGGCACATGTGTTTGGATCATGTTAGACAGCAGTGAAACTATGTAGGACGCAGTTCCTCCTGTTTATGAAAGCAGCCATGGCGGCCAGATGAGTGGCTCAGAGAGAGAACTCATTCCAGCTGGCCCTCAGGCAGTCGGGCAGCACTGCACAGACCGAATGGCTTAGCGTCCTTACTCTGTAGATAAATAAAAGGATGAGCAAGAGGAATTGTAATTGCAAAACGACTATATGACTTTAGAGGAGGAGGGAGCTGCATACATTTTGGCAGTTTTATAATGATACAGTTATTATGACAACTAATAATTTGGACATGATGTGTACTGTTTTCAGTGAGCAAGTGTGCTTGCAATGCTGCACAAAGTGAGAAATGTGCTATGATGGGTTCTCTGCCATTGTGAGTTAGAGAATGCAAGCACCCACAGATTAGTGCCAGATGAATACACAGTCTTCTTACAAAATCCCACTGCAGCCTGTCAGTCGCGCACACAGACAGGTGGGATGCTATATATTTTTTGGCTCAAATTGAAGTGGCATCACTGTTAATCATACCCTATCCACAGTAATTCGTGTTTATTTGAATCAAAACTTATGAAGTGTACATCTCTTACACCACGTAATCCGTCAGACGTTGTTTGACACACTGTATTCTTTGCGGTCTCAGCTAGGAAAAAAGAAAAACATGGCCTCTGCTTATGTTGCGCATTGCACTTTTCTTCTCAAGTAGCTACATTTTCACAAGTTTTCTCCACATGGAGATATTCAGCCTGCCTCAGACCCAGATGAATTCAAAATATTTCATTATGTTTCATCAGTGTTGTCATCACAGGATGAAATTCTACCCATGTCCTCACAAGTGTGAAAACAGCACTGACCGTGTCCCTTAACCCAATGTTCTAATTCCGTCTTTGATGCAAGCTCGCCATTTGGACAGCGATGACAAGTATAAAGTGCTGTGCCGAAACAGGAAGTGTGTTTGTGAGCGGCTGGGTAAGTAATGATCACACAGGGTCACCAGATGTTTTGAGGTCCCGGGCCCAGCCCAGCCCATTGCTTAGATCAGCCTCATTGGTTTGCTCCGCTTGTGTCACCTAGTGCAAGCTGTTTAGGGTATTTAATTCCTGAACACTCATTAAAATGGTTTGTGTTTCCCTTGGCAATTCTGTTAAATTAACAACTAGCGAGGTAAAAGCTGATTATGTGGCCACACATCCAGACATGGTTAATCAATTCTCCCCCACAAAATGTTAGCCTGTGAATTAGTGTAAAGGAAACGATTTATGGTGACTAATGCCGACGTCCTGTCATGTCAGGCCTGGTGTTTTAGCAAGAGGGGGGGGTGTCAGATTCAGCACATTCAGCAGCTTTGTGCTCTGCCGGCCATCTTTTTCTGCCTCTGAACCCAACTACATGCTGCTTGCTGTATTAATGAGCCAATGATGGAGAAATAGTGTTGGGTACTGACATAAAACACGGTATGGATACCTAAGGCAGGATAGCACATAAGCTCCAACCGAGCCAGATTTACACCCAGGCTCTTGTGCAGACTGGTAGAAAGGGGAAGCACTGCATGGGGGCTCTCACAGCTTCATCAGACCCCCGCCAGTTGTGCTGTGGAAAAGCCAGGCCTCAGAAAAATACGGCTGTGGCAGATAATGATACCATTACACTAATGGAGCTGGCAAATGAAGGAGAACCCAGATGCCCTGCTTTATTACCGGAGGGGGTCATTTCCTCACTGCATTCCTAATGGCCTGAGCACACAGTATTGATCAGGCTATCATGCTGCTAATCCTCTACAGAATTACTTATCGCAGCCTAGGTGTCGATCCACCGCATGCCCTGCTCTGGCCTTGCCGCTGGGCGGCCACTGCATAGCCAGCAGGGACCCACTGGGCCGTTTATGCAGTCATGATTTAGGGCCAAGCAGGGATGGCGTCTGGGAGGTCTTCAACGGTGGGCTGGCCAGTTCGATGTGTTAAAAAAAAAAAAAAGGAGGCAAATGAACCTAACAGCTTTCATTTAATTAAGGAGCAGGCAATGATGTGGTTCCTCCCTGTTTATGACCCAATTGGCCACTGCGTAGCAGGGGAAGCTGTGAGGTTGGCTGTTGTTTTCCGTAATTGGGCTTTGCTGTAAATAAGAGCAGGAAGCCCTTGTGTCATCAACATCAGCAGGATGAAGGATTTTCACCAGGCCATTGGACTGATGGGATTACACAGTACTCCACACACAATATTGAACTCTACTTTACTCTGGCTTCATGTGTGTTTGAAAGCTGAAGTATGTAAAGGTCTTGTCCAGTGAAACCAGCAGTTCCACTTCTGATTGTTACATTAAAATTGTGACTCGTCTTGACAAATGAAATGATACTGCATAAGAAAAGAAATGTGTCACATGTTCAAGGCATGCTTCATTTGAACATGACGGTGAGTGGTGTAGCCTGGACCCATCATCATTACAAATGAATAAGAGGGTCAGGTAGCACAGAGCACTTTGCCCAAGGCTTGTGACCTGTCATGTCCTTGGCCTCTTTACTGGGCCCCTGTGTGCATTAGCATCCTTAGGCCTTTGGAAGTGTGGCATCCAAGCATGAGCAGAGCCTTTTTGTCACCTCTGGCCTTGGCTAATCAAACACTTTACCTTAAGGGGGTACATTTAGCCCTGTTCGTTAGGGCCACTCTAGCAGCCATAAAGAAGTGTTTATATATTTCCATCTGGAACAACCTGTCGTGGCTATGGAAACTAGCTATTGATCCATATATTTAGTCATTTCTTTCTGCGTGCACTATCAATATTGTGCAAACATCTGTCCACATGAGGGTTGACCTCGGCCCCAGCCTCTGTTTTTTACTCCCATTGGAGTCCAGTGATATACTATTCTGAAAAGTAAAATCAATGAATGAATATGAAGTTTTGGTGTGTAATATAGTGCAGGCCTATGGCCCCAGGTCTTTCATTGATCTGCTATGTGAGTGTTAGAGAGGGCTGATTAGTCTGCTGCTGAGCTTTTCCTCTACATGTCTGTACCTTGTCTGGCCGGTTTGATCTTTGGCTCATATATTTGCACTAAGGTGTTTATAGATCAACACAGTTAGTGAGGCCTCTTGTTGTTCCAGTTTGGCGCAGCACTATCAGAAATTATTTTAAAATCAGATGTGTGTTTCAGTGCATTTGCTGGAATATTTGCTGAATTGTGTGGAAAATGCACGGCTTTGTTTGCATTTATTAATATATTGGTCATTTGACCTTTATCATCTTAAATTTAAGGGCAGTGAAGATGCTAAGAGTGATGCTGGTAGGCCTTACGTTTAAAGATGTTAGAGGTAGAAGGATAGTAAATATGTTGTGTGAGTTTTCTCTCTGTGATTAATATTATATATTCAACATCTGGTGTTTATGCCATTAGAGCAGTGACTGCTAACATAAGCAATCTGTTTCATGTAGGTAAAATTATGCATCAAGTTACTGTTACTTACAAGATGGTTCTCTGTTGATGATGTTATGATGTCCATGGTACAAAGGTGGGTTGAGTTCTCATGGTGAACCCTGTATGTTGCTCCTTCTTTTCCTACCACTTTTTTTTATAGCATTCTGTATTGAAACCATGACATTGTAAATGTGCACGATGTCTACATTTGGTTTACATCTGAAAGGATATCAGCTTTTACGGCCCTGCGTGCATTGTCTCACGGTACATGGCGGAGATGACCTGCCACAGACACCCACATGTGGTTGCAGACCTGTGCTTTTACTGTATAAATGGAATAACAGAGATGGCCTTACGCCGGACATTACAGCATGTTGTGACTGGGAGACTGAATGTCTCAGTGAGTCATACTGTAACTGAAAGCTATGTGTGCCAAAGGGTTCCTGCAACCACCAGCTGACATCTTCTTTAGCAGCGTTAGTCTAATATTCTTACTAACTGAAAAAAAGATGTTTATAAAAACATTTAATTTGCACAACATATATAAATGTTGTGCAAACTTGTTAACACTTTATGCACAAATATTTTCGCATGTTGCTATGACAACCAGTAACCATTTGGTTGGTTTTTGGTCCTATGGGTGCAGTCATTCAGATTGTCCAAACAGCCCTTGACAGCTTACGTGTCTGACAGCCTGTGCTGAGCACCTCATATTAGTGTTGAGGCATTAGCCACAGATGTCAGCATATTCACAAACAAGGCCGCAGTGTGGATCATGCAAACTGGCCAACCAGATCAGCCGTCAGATCCAATGAGATTACATCGAATGTGACCTGCCCAAGTAGGGTTCATCTGTCATGCATGTGTCCCGTCACAAGAGAGACACAGAATAATCAGTTCAATCAATAGATGGCGGTGGCTCATTGGACTGGTGCTGAATAAACATGGGGATGACCCTCTCACCTCATACACAGAGGCTAGAGCCTCCTGGGAGTTCATTAGCCACTCGAGGCTATGATCCGGATGAGTCGTTATTTTCCTTTTCTGTTTGTTTGGCATTCTGGTCGGTTGTGTGTGTGTGTGTGTGTTTATACTGTGTGTGGGGGTTTGTGTAGGTTGACAGGTGTAATTGTGAGGTGTGGGCGCCTTTGAATTTCTGGTTGTGTATGTGTGCTTGCACACTCTACAGTATTAGTGTGCGTTATGCCTGGGGTTGGTTTGCGTGTTAAGAGAACAAAACATATAACAGTGTAAGATTCTTCAGTGAGCCTGTTTAATGGTATTAGAAGATTTAATAATCACAGAGGAACTCTTGCATTAAAATTCCGTCCAAGCAAAAATGTCAGTAATAATCATTGTTGGCCTGGTTGTTGCCAATTTTAGCAAACTCCAATAAACATGATTTCACTGTGCAAAGCCACCTGCATGAGAGAGAGCTGTCTTCATGCTGTTTATTTGTGAATTTATTTTCCTCTGTAATGACTCACCTTTCCAATAAAAGTGCCTACTGCCACGGTGCTGCCCGACATCTGGTTTCAATGGAAGGTCCAGAACCGCTAATGCACAAAAGCTGCAGGATACCGGGTTCACAAGGTGCTGTAAATAGTAACTGTTAATTTGTACATCATAAGTTCTTTTCCATAAACGTGAGCAATGAAAGTGTGTTAAAATACCTGCCTTGCCTTCAACTCACAGCGCTGTGGAGTCCAAATAGACTTCGGCATTGCTGTTGGCAGACACAGGCATCCACATATGTGTGTGTGTCTGTGTGTGTATATATATATACTGTAGGTGTTGTGGTGTTGTGGTGTGTTTTCCTGGGTTTGTTTTCATGGAGCTGTTTATTTTGCTCGTTCCACCATTTACCCTGTATCAAGCCTTGGCGAAGTGTCTGCTCACTTCAGGTCGTCTGTTCATGTCTCAGTGATTCTTCCTCTGAGTCTCGGTGTGTTTTCTTCATCAGCTTAACTTTTCCTTGCATATGCGAAGGAGCCAATGACAGCTTGACTGGCATTCTGTCAGACGGGCGATGCCTTTCCAATGGCGGAGCATCAGCTCTTTCCTGAGCGTGTCTGTGTAGGAAAGTGGGGGTATTGTCAGGACGTGACCGGAACACTTTGCATGTTCTTCTCAAGACAGGTGCTCCTGGGTGAGCACTGGTGCATGACAGTTGCCTTTCATCGCTGTCTTCTCCGCACTTAACCCCTGACCAGCCCTCCCTTCCTACCTTCCTTCCTCTTCATCTTCTCCTCTTTTCTCCCCCCACCCCCTTCCTCCATGTCTGACCCCTTCCTTCAGCCATCCTGAGTGATGGACTGCGAAGACTGGTGGGCGAGTTGTGTGCTGTATGTGGTGGTGGTGTGGTGCGGCAGGCTTGTCACAAACCTTCCAGTCAGGCCATAGAAACCCAGCTGTCCAGACTGAAGTACACACACACACACGCACACACACACACCACTTTTTGTTCAGCAGTCCGTAATTCCATCCACTGCTGCTGTCAAGCACTTGATCACACGTGCATAAAGAGAGGAGCCCCTTGGCTGAATCCCGTCTTCTCTCTCCCTATCATAATGTAGGCAGATCTCTCCTCCTCTGCCTGTTTCTCCAGCTCTGTTTATTCAGATGAGCCTGACTGGGGGGCAGCAGGTCACATCCGCCCGCCTTGCTAAAGTGGTCCTGAATCGAGGGTTGTCTCCAGTGAGATGGAGAGAGAGAAAACACGAGGCGGGGTGAGAGGAGGCTGCTGATCGGTCATGTCAGGGCTGTTTTCAGGGCTGCTTGTGTATGTGTGTGTGTCATGGAAGGGGTAGGAGTTAGGGAGTTTGAGGGTTCAGTTGTCAACCCCTGTGTCATGCTTGCCCTGGCCCTGTTATGTAAAGGGCATCCACTGTCATTTGTTGCAGGACTGTCTGCAGTGGAGTGAGCCACAGAAGCATAAAGACAGTCAGCACACTGTGAGCTCTCAGGTGCCTTCAGGTGCCACACATTCAGGTACAAAGTGATACTGTGCAGAGAGTCATTCTTTATTAATTTGACAGTCCAAATGTTTGTGTCTTATCTAGTTGGGCTTGTGAGAGATATGGGTCAGAGTGGGCCTTTTTAATATCAATCACGACTGAATGTGTTGAAGTGCAAGCGTATCGTCTGATCCAGTTTTGTTTCTGCAGCGCACACTTTGTATGTATGTTATTTTCTCCTTTGTTCTTTGAGCTTGATTATATTATATATAAGTGGGTCGATTAAAGGCCTGCCTGAACCCAGCTGTCGGGGAGACATACACTGCATAAGCTTGTGTTTTAATAGTCATTCTGTACTTCCAAGTTTTTGAAGTTCATCCCACTATGTGTGTGTGTTTGTGCACATCTGTGCCTGTCGTTGTAGGTTTAAGTGTGTGCCGCATCTGACGTACATCTCCCACTTTCTCTCTAGCATAGACAAACAGCAATGGTTTAGACGCCTTAAACGTGTTGTTGGAGTGTCAGCGAAGACACGAGCACAGCACACACCATGAGCATAATCCAACAACAACCTGTCTGCCATACTGCACACCCACTATCTGCGAGTGGACCCCTTCCCCACAGCCATTGTCATATATAGGGACATTGTCACTTCGGAGATGGACTCATGTAAATGCGATGACAGGGTAGTGTCCCGGCTGACTGACAGCACAGAGGGATTGGGCTAATCTGAGTGACTGATGTGAGGCACACAGCGGCTCGGCTGTCCCCGTAACTCCTGAGAAATAGACAGCTTCAGCAGAGTTATCTGTGTTTGTAAGTCCTTCTGCTGCACTGGGATGACAATAGGGATTAGTGCCAAGGTTCTTTAAACTGTTTTTTTATTTTTATTTTTTTTTGGGGGGGGGGGCGGCCTCTTATCAGAGTCTCAGCAGGATGGTGCCGCAGCCAGTTTTTCCTGACTGTCAATTACAGAGGGGATCATTAACTTCAAGGGTATAAATGTTCTAACACTGGTATTACGTTTGGAAGCTAAGTTGCTGACAGATGTTCCAACTTTAATTCTCCACTTGTTTTTTTTGTCCTTTAATTAATTTATGTATCACTATTTGGGTTTTAAATATTTCTTCCCCCTGTCTGCTCTTTGTTAGCCTCTAATCTCAGTTACCACGGTAGTCGCAAAGACGATTGGGCCTTGTCACTCGCCTGTGTTTCTTATGAGGTTCATTCAGCTAATGTATTCAATATTAGCCAAACTGAGAGGTACAGTACACAGTATCTAATGTTCTGTGTGTTCATGCACTGCCTCAATACAGGTGGGAGGCACAGGGCGGGAGAACGACAGTATACAGTATCGCCCTAGACCTCCATCTTTTCAGGGGAACCCATCTCCTTGGAATGGTGCTTGAAAAAAACAAAGTGAACACAGCTTGTATCGCTGTAGATTTTTTGGTGGTAAAGAAAAGTAAAGTACTACTTTGGGGCCTTCGTTTGGAAGCTTTGTTGGTGGTTGTGAAGCGTGAGCATGACAACTGCGGTTGGGATTTTCTAACACAGAGCTGTGATGGGATTCAGTCAGGTGTATACTGTAGGTAGCCACACAGAGGAAGAAAGAACACTGGTGGAGGCGAGGCGTTCAGGGGAGTTGGAGAGAGATAGGCGGCAGAGACTGCTAATGGGCAAACTCTCTTCATCCACGGCTGCCACCACCACCACCACCCTGTTTTCTTATGACAGCTTTTTCCCTTTGTTCTCGCGCTCGGCCCACTCTCTGCCGGGGATTCGTGACAAGTTTTCGCGGGCTGATCAAACGCCGTGGTGACACCTGATTAGGATACAGCGCGTGTTTACAGTCGTGCATGGTGAGGACCCCCCCTTCGCAGACAACAAGGGAGACTTCACCTTGACTAATTAAATTTGCACCTGCAATGCCAGCTGTGACAGCCACTGGAGGGCTGCATTTATTTATGTCACTCCATACATACTTCCTGTGACGCTCATGGAGGCTGAGTTTGCACTAGCGCCTCTGTTTACCCGCAGTGTGGGTTTCTACAATAGCTGTATTTGTTGTCTTTCTTTCTGTCATGAAGTTGGGGGTGGGGGGTTGGATTCGTCTCATACTGTGGAGGCAGGTTATTGTATCTAAACTGATGGAGCCACTCAAGGGGGCACTGTTGAGCAGCAAAGATGGGAAGAAGATGGACATGTATCTCCCTGTGTGCCATTGGCTTTCTAAAGTACTTATGACTGATAACTTAATACATATTTTTTTACTTGCATATTCTGCCAGTATAAATTTATCTTTATTGCCATTTTCACTCCAGTTTGCTTTTTTTTTTAATAAACAGCAAATTCAATTTGAGGGCCGAGTTAGATATTTTGCAAGATTTGATAGAAAATACCAACGCTTGGTGATCAATTTGATGTAATATCACAGAGTTTATGTGGTAGCCACTCTATGTTCTAATATTGTCAGGCCCAGTTCTGCAAGCTAACTAACATAAATTGAATTCTGCTGTATCTCTTTCGGCCTTGTTTGAAATAATGTGATTTGTGTGTACCTCCGTCAGTGTATGTGTGTCTGTTTAATCATGCATTATATGTGTGTTTGCACATGATCTGCCTTTCTGTGTGCATGTGTGCGTATCAATCTAAATCAGTGTTTAGAGTGTAAAAGGCCACAGCTGAAATGAGCAGGACATCAGTCACCCAGTAGCAGGAGACAGGGCCTGGTAATTTGTGCACCCCCCACCCCCCTCTCTCTGTTGGTCTTCCCACACACCCCGAACCCACCCATCTCGCCTCCCAGGCCTCAAATTGACCAGGCTCGACTGCTGGTCATGCTGTATTACATGGGTTGGATGAAGTAATTATTTCTAGGCCACTGACTACAAGTAAGATTAATAGTTTTTGAAACGGCCTTAATGGAGGGCTGACCCGCTGTGACATAAGCATTATTTCAAGCTCACCTCGACTCTCATCCCTCTCACCTCTGGGCACTGGCAGAGAGTGATTTATACCTGTGCTAATGAGGGGAGGGGACCTAGGAGCTCAGGGCCACCAGGCTACCAGTGCAGTGTTACGGGCTTATTCCACAACTCAGCAGACAGTGGGGTCACCTGAGCGAGGCTGGGCGAGTCTTTGCTTGATTGGGTTTTGGAGACAAGACATAAAAGTAATTAAGAGCTACATAATTTTTTTAACGCATCATTGTTTCACTGTATGGGGAAATTGTACCTAAACATGAATGGTTTAGGCAGTTCTTTGGATTTGTTCTCCCTGAGACGTCTCCAAGATACAATTGATAGTGTATCTCACATCTGATCACCCTTCTGCCCCTTGATGATCTGGCACCTGAAGGTGCAGAGGAGCTGGAAAATTGTCACTAGGTGGCACTTGGACATCGTGTTATCGGATGCTCTCTCCCCTTCGCCCCGCCAGCATCCTCCTCCCTTCCCTCACTTCCTCCCTCCCCTCTGTGCTAAGTACACCTCAGATGTCAGGGTGTTTTATTTTTATTGGATGAGGGCAGTGTGTAATGCATTCACCTCCACTCCTGCCAGCTGTTAAATGCCCCAGAACATGGTCTGGCCAGGCTCCGCCCCGTTAACCCCTCTGATTGGCTGTAATAATTAGCCGAAGTGAACAGTAACTGTAGCACCTTGCATGGGTTTGGGACAGTGTGCGACTCCCTGATACATACGTGACTGGATAGTTCCTCTTACCCACGTTTTGGTGACTTGGGTCTGGCCGCATCCCAGCTGACCCCAGTGCATGTGTGTGTTTTGAGTTTTAATATTAACCCTCACCTTAAAGACATGCATGCAGTGTGGCGCCAGCAATTACATTTTCAAATGGCTGGGTTTGTAAACCTTGAGGATGTTAATCTTTCACTATTGAAGCTACTGGTAAGAGTTAAAAGAGGATTAAGCTATTCAATTCCTGGTAGAATATTTTCCTTTGTTCAGAATGAGTGAAGGAATAATAAATAAAGAAATGAGGTGACTTCTCAAGCAAGACAAGTGCCGTCTGCTATACTTCAGGATTCAGCTAATACCATTACAGCAACACTATTTGCTCCAGGAAGACAGACAGACGGTCGCGTAAACAGCGACAAATAATATTCAGCCCTTAATTCAATATTAATCTGAGGTCGCGTCGTAATGCCAGTTTATCTGGGTCAAAGACTACATGGAGAAGAATTAGACCTGTCCCAGATGTTAAGTCCACATCTATTTTGCCCCATATGTTTTCCATGAGGCTTAGGTGATTGTCCCTATTGAAACTTATCCTTTTGCTCTAGTTTCTCAATAGTACTATTTTCAGAAATACATTTTTCTAACATATAAATGTCAACAAACAATTCAAGAGGTTGTCCTAGATGTCTACAGAACAAATACGCAATCTAGATCATACAAATAGTGAAGCACAGTGTGTAATCTGATTACTTTTCCCTTCCAAAATGATTTATTTTATGCCGTAGTGAATCTGACATACAGCCGAGTTGATGGTAAAATATCCATGAAGTATTTTGTCAAGTAGCAAATCTTATGTATAGCATTAGGCTATAGTATACCACATGATAATTGTCACAGCTGTCAGCCAATTCGACATAGTTCCCCTGTCTTAGCCCAACGTTTACCCTTGACTCCCAACCCCTCGGGTTGGATTGCACATCATCTTTATCCCAGATGAAGAGCCAGACTCGGCAGTGTCAGAAGATGATCTAATATGGAGTCGAAAGGACACAGAGCTAGGAAATCATCGTCATTTGAAGAGGTTGCTTGTCACATGATGGGTTTGATCAGCCGGTGCTGCGGTACACAGAGCCGGGTCTTTGCACTGTCTTACAGTGGTACTGGATTAGATACACATGCCACTGCTACTGTGATCAGTCACTCAAACACAGAGACACGTGGCAGGACTAAAATCCTCCCTGCGCACGTCATCCAAATCTTATACAGACCTCTTTGTCAAGCCTACTGTATGGAAATGAGGGGCATCGCTGTTGACAGTGCTTGTACTTGACTGTTTTTGAAGCCATTTCGATGATGTAGTCTATAACCAGCATCATATCACAGATGCTGTACTGCTTGAAACACAGCATCAGGGTATGTTATCTATAAGCGCCTGACCTGCCTGGATGCTACTGCTCTCTGACATGATGAGACAATAGCAGTGTGTGGGAGTAGTTTGTCTCTACACCCTTCAAACTCTGTTTATGGCTAAGTGCTCCTGAATTGTTTACTGCCACAAACCAGAAACCCTTCAGTGACCAGGTGCGACCTCCTTGCAGCAACAAGTCCATCCATCCAGCTGATCTACCCTGAACGATGTGTTGTCTGCAGGGCTCTGAGCAGCGTAAAGTCAGCCTCTGGAGCTGTAGATTTTAAATGCTCCACCTGCTTATCGATCTCTTCTGCCCCACTGAGCCAGCCAAGAATGGGCTACAAAGGGGGCTGTATAGACAGAAGGTATCACGTAGAGGGAAAGGGCATTGTGGGGTCCTCTTGTCCTCAGGTCTGTCCTTGACACTGCCTGTGGGACAGGCCTGAAGGACGCCTCTTGTCCTCCCTGTATGCCCCACATCTAGCCCCTTCAACTAGCCAGCCCTCCCCCTGGGCCAAGCTGCACTTTGCACAGCCATATTGATTTTTTTGGAGGGACAGGAAAAGTGTGGTGTGGATGGTGAGGGTGAATGAGGGAGGGGGGGGAAATGGAGAATTGAGGGAGCTTTCTGAAGCACTGACTTCTCCTTGACTGCACCTCCAGGCGCAGCAACCCATTGGCCCCGGTGTGCTGCCGAAAACTGCTAATCACAGTCTTTCAATCAACACTTTCCTTCCTCTCCTCTCTCCTCCCCCCGTCTCTTCCCTGTCCTCATTTTCTCACTCTTTCCCTCCACTGAACCGGACCCCGCCTGAATACCAAGGGACTGGGTCTGCATTAAAACCGGCCACTCCACATGGAAAACAGCTGACCTCGTGAAAGCATGTTGTAATCTGAAGAAGAAAACTAAAAAGCTTTCAACCATCGACAGAATCTTAATGGAAACATTATGGGCCGGCTGCAAACTAACAGTTAGGGCAAAATGGCTATCCGCCCTTAAACGTTGGTAGTGATAGCCACTAAAACCTGGGCACTGTCTCTTGTGACCAACATGCTGCTAGTTTGGAATCCTGCACTTGTTGCAAAGCTCAGGTGAACCCTGAACAAGGTGTTTAACCCCCAGTTGCTTTGGCAAAGAACTGACAAACTTTTCGCTGTCTTGCCGAAACATCTTTAGATGTTGTTCTGCAGGTCCTGTGTGTGAAATTGAAGGTATGCGAGTGTGAAGCAGCTAGTATGTTTCTGATAAAGAGCAAGCTCAGACAGTCTCTCCCGGATAAATAAAAAGGTTATGTAAAGGCATACATCGACAGATCTCTTAAATCGCCCCTTCTCCCCTTTCTCTTCTTTCCTTCTCTCCAGATTTGACATTTGCTAAAGGTCACAGAAACATCTTTTCTTCCCCCCTTTGAGGTGTAGATAAGTGTGAAATAGAAGTTGACACTACAGACACATTGAAAAGCACTTAAACAGAGTGGCCATGTGCCAACCTGCCTGTGTTTGGCTTTGTGCATTTGTAAATACTTTTGAATGATTGATCTGGAGACCCGGGTCTCTCTGTAAGCCTGTCAGGTGGAGTGAGCGAGATGGTGGGTGGGAGAGTTCAAGAAACAGATGAGGTCCAGTACGCTTTCACCCCCTCCCTTCATCTTTCCCCCTCGCACATGCTCACGTACCCCATCGCCTGACAGAATTACGTGTACCCTGGGATGACGGGGATGGAAGAGTAGGTTTAAGTAAGTATGTGTGAGAGAGTGTACACATGACTCACAAGGAGAGAGCGGGACAGAACCTTTGATGTTTGACGCACACTGGTTGTGTGTTTACCTCATCATGCATATGTGACATTTTTCAAACGTGACAGGATCCCAACAAAGGTGATCCCATTGTATGTGAGTGTGTGTGGGTGTGTCTAATTAATGACTGGCAGTGTCCCCCCATGGCTCTGGTAATGTGCTTAGATCAGTGTTAGAAAGAGGGCATGAAAGGACTGCCGGGCACCAGCTCTTTAAATGACTGGCCTCTTGTTCAGGTAGATGGATGGAAATCTTGCAGTATTAATGATCATGTCCAGCGCCGACCTGTCGTGACGTGAAATGAACAACGCGCCCTTCAGCCCCCAACAACAGCTAACGGGCCCGAGCTGGTCCATCTGCCATCTGTCATCCCTCCCCACACCTGTGGACCCCCTCTGAACGTGTGCTGCACGCGTCTGTCGATACATACACAACGTTCACTTCAGTCATATGACAAATATCCAATGTTTAATGAAGTTTCATTCATCCTTTGTTATTTGTCGAGAGGTTTTATCATTTTTGGTTAAAAAAAACAAAAACAAAACACATTTCATTCTGTATGTTTGCATCAGCGTAAATGGGCCCTGCATCAAACCTGATGAGAAACATAGGCTTGACCTACATGCCAAACTGAATCCGTTACTGGATAATAGTATCCGAGACAAAAAAGACATTGAAAGAAATTTCGCTGAAAATCAGTGTTTTAGATGTTTCTGGACACGTCTTCCTGACACACTTTTGTCTGTCCACATTCATGGACTGTTCTTGAAAAGAACTGTGCAGACATTGGTTTACACATTACCGACTGTCCTGCTCTCAGGTCAAGTCCCACACATTCCAGTTAACCATTTACCAGTCTGACCAGTTAGCCATCACACTGAGTCACCGTTAGCCATCACACTCACAAGTGGTTGTAAACAATTGGTTGGTTAATTTTTTGTCCTGGGTGTTTTGTCAGTATGGAATGCCTGAAATGGAGATACAGCAGTATTTATAAATTTGGGAAAAAAGAATTTTAAACACAGTAAATGTGACTGGACCTGCAGTTTTTGTATGGTATGGACTTAAGGTATGAACTTATTTTTAGTATACAAAGTGGAACCACGCCCTGCATGTGTAGGTATTTGTGTAAGATGGCACCTAGGTGCTGTGTAGTCTCACTATAGCTCAAGTAATTCACATACTTTGAAGATGAGGTAGTGGTTGACCTTATATATTCCTAGTTAGCGAGTCTTGTGTTTTAATTGTTCAAAATTCGTCTCCATATGTTTCTTAGTTTCTTTGCATTCAAAACAGAATTCAAGGGTTCCACAAACCTTTTATGCACAATGCGTTCAAACACAATCTTTCTGGTGCAGTGGGCCCTCCCCGCCCTCTTCAACACCCTCTGTCGCTTCGCACGAACTTCCTACATTCATCGATCCACCGCCAAATGGAGCACGGCGGAAACGCCTTTGATGAAAACTGGTAGCCTGTCTGTTTGACTCCGGCATTTTACAGCTGGGTTGTCAAAACTGTTGACTCACCGTCACTTTTGCAGACGAAGAGCAGTTTTGAAATAGGTGTCACACAAGTACCAATGGTTTGCTAGTTAAATACAGAGCTCTGTCACACATCTATCTCTCATTACAGCAGATTTGACCTGTTTGACATCATGGGCTTTCTGTCTGTCTGGACTCTGAGGCACCTGCATGATGGAGGTGCTGCCCTCCTTTGGCATAATTCTTGCCTCATGTCAAAAAGGAAGAACATACAGATATCAATGAAGAGTGGAAAGACCATAGGAAACACTGGAAAGATGGGGGTTGTCAGTTTTGCTCATTGTAGTTTTAATCTGTGGTTACGATGCATTTGCCAAATCTGGACAAACCTACTACGATTCATGTGTCCGCCTTCAGCAGATGTTCCAGTAGTGCTGAAAGAGCTTTTATTCCTGTGGCAGCAGAATTATCTGGCTATTTTGAGCTATCGATGCTCAGCACTGGACACTAATCTACTCCGGGAAAAAAAAATTGCTTTGAAGAAGGTGTCACAGATGGGAAAAGAAATTAAATTAATAAATAAATGGTACACAGTTTGATATCTCTTATAGGCCAAGATCAAAGCAAACCAATTGAGTTCTATTCTACCTAATATGTTTTTCTGTGATAAACAGTCTGGCTGAGGGAATAATCCCATCAAGGAAGAGAGAGATTAAAAAAAAAAGCATCAGATATATCACTCGGCGCAGACGGTTGGCACGGCTACCGTGAAGTATCTGCGTTATTATGGGATTGGTAATCTCGTTTCTTGGGTCTGAGTGAAAGCGCAGACCTTTTTTTTGGGGGGGGCACATTTGCGGTTTTCCTCCTCGAGTCATGCACAGACACAGTGAGACAGGGAGACAGACACGGCACTTCTCTGATACTGCGAGAGTCCATCTGCTTCAGAGGGCTCCGGTAACTTCTTGTCTTTCTCTCTTTTTTTTCCTGTGGAATTTCTGAGAAGCCTGATGTATTTGACAAGTGTGTGACAGCTCTGGTTGTGTGCATATGGGGTTGAGGCATCATGCTCGCTACCCCGGCTTGTGCGTTTTTCAGGAAGGACGTGTATGTGTGTGCATGGGAGACATTCTCACACACACACACACACACATACACACCATCACTCTCTCACACACACATGCAGTATTGTGCTTGTGTACAGAGAAGGGCCTTGCGCACTCTGAATAAAACAGACTGTAATGATCTCTTACTTATGTGCACACAGTTACAGTAGATGGATGCCAGGATCCAGACTCACAGCAGCACACAGATAAACACACACGGACTCAGATACACACACATGCATCCACATACAACTGCAGCCCAGAGCCTCACCTTGATATCCTGAGCTTCTGTCATGAGTTAGAATTTGACACCAATGAATGTGTGTCAGGTTGTCAATTTCTTCCAACAGCCTTTGAATGCAGTCTGGCCATGAATAGTGCATGTTGTTTTGTTTTTTAGATTCCAACTGTCTGCAGGTCTGTCTTTTCGTTTCAGGATAACTTGCAATGCCTGTACACTCATGTGCATCCTTTAAGAGAACTTTCAGCAGGTGTTGTGTTGTTTAGCCTAAGGTAAAGATTCAGCCCTGAAGGTAAATTCGCCTAACGGCCTCAGATCTAATGTCCTCCCGCTTCTCCTGTCTCCATTATTTGGCTCTGTTTTCCTCTGTCCTGTCTTTAATGCACACCGTTTTGATCCATCCCTCCTTTTCAATCTCGACACGCGTCCTCTTTTTTTTTTTGCCTGCATTTCACTATTATTAACAGAACATTTTACTTCTCTCTAAAAGTCAGGACATATTTTGGCAGCTGCATCTCATATTCCCTGTAGCTTGGCACACGAGGTCTCTGGCTTTATTAGGGCATGAGAAATGTGAGATGTTTGTTGTAAATGTCTCAGAAATATACACAGTTTTGGTTCTCCTTAAACTGTCGCAGCCGTCGGGCAGTTAATCCTCAGGCCTTTCCCCCCAAAACGTATAAAAGATGTAAAAAGACAGTGGCATGGTGGAGACGTTTCTCCCTCTGCACAGATACCATGCAGAGGAGGTGCGTGTGTGTGTGTCTGCATTTGTGTGTCTGCATGTGCACCTGTGTGATTGTGCACTCACATTCACATAAGCTCATGTGGGAGGGGAAGAGGGGCAGGGTTGGAAACCAGTTGTGAAATTTATTTGGGAATACAGTTTTTATGCCCGTTGCCATTGGATTTACAGGTCAGAGTGGAATGTGGCCCAGTGAAAGTGACTTTGATCCCTGCAGCAGGTTAACAGTTTTATTGCAGGAGCTCTGTACGGTACGGGGCAACTTTTATAAGGTTGTGAGGAACCATAGAAAAATCATAAAACTGTGAGACGTCAGTGAAACTGGTTACCAGGTTCTGTCATGTCACAGCTACTTTGAATGCATCACTTGTAGGAACCTTGCATGTCAGCTCGTTTGAATTCATTTAGTTCTTCTTCAGTGTGTTAATGTACATTTCACATAATTAAAATTGGGTTTGTTTCCAAACAATATGTTTAAAGTAGGGTGTTTGGAGTTCGGTGTTCAGCTCAGCATCCACTGCTTGAATATCACAGGCTTGTTGTCAAACTTGAAACTGTGTTTTCAGTACTTCATAGTAAGTGCCAACGCTTAAAAAGGCCAGATTCTATATGTTGATTACTGAATTATGTTTTTTTTTTACAATTAATGAATTAACATATACGTTGTATATAGTGAATATATACTTATATTTTGCCCCTTACACCACCTTCTACATCTCCGAAAACGTAGGCAGCAGAATTAGCATGTAAAAAAAAAAAAATGTAGATTCCCACAGATACTTATAGCCTGCGTGTCTGTGCTCTGTTCCTCAGAGGCGGAAGTTACTGCAGGAGTTGGGAGACCAGAAGATCCCCTTTCTGGGACCTTCAGACCGGGGCTTTCAGCAGCTGGTGAGTCTGACACAGATGATCACTGGACCTCTCATTCTGCACGGTAAGGTTCGATCCTCGTCGTTGCCAATATTATTATATTGGTTTGTGTTTTCCAGTGGGACTCCAGTTACTCTGGCCTGGTTCTGAGGAGATCCTGCTCGCTGCCTGCTGAGCTCCATGGGCGAGTGCAGGCCGCTCTGCTCACTCTTAGAAGCAAGGGCTGCCTCCTGAGGGATCTGGTTCGGGTCCGTGATCGAGATGTGTTCACCACTGTGTCAAGGGCTCTGCTGGGGGAGCCAGGTCACACCTATCGCTACCTGGACACACGGCTCTTTGCCATACCTTGGCACAGTGAGGACGCGGGGGTCAAGGGACCAAACTGTTGTGACCCTGACTTGAAAGCTGCTTGCAAGGCATTGTGGGAGCTCAACACCTTCTTCTGCTCTGACGTGTCTCAACTAAAAGACGGAGACAGACTAACTCAATCTGCAAAGGGGGAGGTAGAGGTGAAACAGAGTAAAGAGGGGGACACGGAGTCGAAACACAGTGAGGACTCGAAGAACAGTGAAGGAGGGGACTCGGAGTCCAGGCAGAGCGAGGAGGGGGACACCGAGTCCAAGCACAGCGAGGAGTGGGACATAGAGTCAAAACACAGTGAAGAAGGCTGCACGGGGTCAAAACAAGAAGGCGAGTGGGAGACTGAGTCCAAACACAGCAGCGAGGAGGGAGAGTCCTCCCAGGTCAGACCAAGTGAAATCAGTGTTGCGGAACAGAGTGAAGACAAAAGCTCTGGCTGGGCAGTTAAGGCCGTCGGTGGTACAGGAACTGAACCTGTGGCGCGAGGGGTCCACGGGAAACCTGTGGCCCAGCTAAAGCACAGCCTGTCAGATTACCACATTGAGGACAAGGAGGACCAGCCCAGTGGACAGGGCTGTTCCCAGCCCAGTCCACCACAGGTATGCACCGGTTCGGTCAAGTTCAATGTCACCTTACTCAACTACATGGACCCAGCAGCTATGAGCCAGCTGAAAGAGGAGCCGTACTACGGCATGGGGAAAATGGCGGTAGGGTGGCACCACGATGAGAACCTGATCACTCATTCGCCAGTGGCTGTCTACAGCTATAGTTGCCACGATGACAAAGGTAAGGGCTAAGCTATGGAGCCTCATGTGAACCACTGATTTAACACGGTAGAGTCTTTTATTTAACACTTCAACATCATCATCGAAGAACAACATGTCAGTGAGTCAGTGGCATTTTGTTTCTGAAATTAGGATTCCCGTTTCCCTTTCACTTCAATGTCCCATCAACTTATCTCGGTTGCTTTATAGTGGATCAGATGCAGCTAACCTTGTGAATTCTAGCCCTACGGCGGCGCTGTAGCAGCTGTAGACATGGCCTCTGGTGGGGCAGCCATCAGATCCATCTCTGTGATAGTGTCAGGGCATTATCAAATGTCATCACCAGCTTGCTGCTGACAGCCTTATCGCCGCCTGTGCGTTGGGAGATCACAGGCATTTGGATCTGAGCCCTGAACATGCGCTCAATGGTTCAGCCGAACAAACAAGGCCTTATCACACACGCTGCATCTCATCTAAATCATTTCCCCCCAGAAATGATCGATGTGCAATTATCTGATATGGAATAATGAGCCCTGCTTTGCAAAGTGTTTCTGGCTGTACTGTATGGATAATACGATGTCTCCTAATTATGGGATGGGAGCTCTTTCAGGAGCTGATCGTATTTGCTGATCAAGTTGATAGAGAACCTCAGCGAGAGAAGAACTCTGCTTTCTAGAAAGCAGCTGGAGAAGAGCATGTCGTCATGTGAAAAGTGGCGTTTTTAAACAAAGGTTCTTGTAATAAACGGCGACCAGCCACAACATTAAGACCATTAACTTGTTTTAATGTTGTAGATCTGTGAACTTTTTGTATTGTGAAGCAGCAAGGCCATAAAAATGAAGTAAGACTACAAGATATGTTTAAGTCACAATTCCTGATGGTTCAGAGTGAACTCTTTCCATAGAGGCCACAGATAAACACCTGTCTGCCAGTTAAAGGCAATTTTAATGTCATGGTAATCTCTGTTTATGCCTTGTTCACAATAGGTTTGTTGCATAAAACAAACTTTTACTGTAAACTCAGTATTTATAAGACTTGAATAACTGAGCTTTTCATTGTCCATTACTCTTTAAAATAATTGTTTAACCATTTAACAGAATTAGTAGATTTTAAATAAAGTGTCTAGTACCATGTCCTGATCCCATCGCCATCAAAAGATGGAACATTATTTCCTGTTTTGGTTAGAGATAATGATGCAAACCCTCAGTGGCCCTACACATTAGGGCCCTGACCCCCAAGTCTGAGAACCAGTGCTCTGGACTGCACTGTTAAAGGCGGGAGCTCTACGCAGTCTGCATCTGTGTGTTGAAACTTGAATTTTACAGTAACACACAGGTGTAATGGCAACTGCTCTGACATCTCAACACACTTTACAGCTGCACTTTCTTCACCGGGGTTCCTTAAGCAGAAACACCTGCAGCAGAGGTCTGGTGCGATGATTTGTTCTAAGTCATTTCAACTCTGACCCTGCGAACACGAGCTTCAAACACGGCGCTGTAACATCTCGCCGTGCTTAGCAGCTGTGTCGTCTCTAGTTCTGAGTGACCCCACAGCTCCAGACTTTACAGAGGAAAGTGTGACCAGGCTCCGAGAGCTCCCACATCCAACTAATGGAATTTTTACACTAAGGAATGTTTGCACGTTTAGAGAAGAAAGAAAGCCCAGGAAAGATTAGGCATCTTAGCTTTACAGAGTAGATGTTTTGCATGACCTGGAAGAGAGGCTTTTTTCTCTTTGAGCAGACGCACCTTGTGTTTTTCTTTTTTTATTTGCTTCAGCCAGAAAAATGTTCTGTCCCCTGCTGCGCTGATCCAAAGGAATCTGCCACGACCGGGTGTTTTCCAGCACAGGGGCCGATCTTCCGCCATTCCTGAAGCCTTGGGGAGTGCTGTCATTAGCTGGCTCTTAGAGCACAATGGCTGGAAATTAAGTTACTATTTATCCGTGCTGAGCAAAGGAAAAGGCAGCTGTGGGGTAGAGAGGCGCAGAAAGACTTTAGTATTGATTTTGCTGAAGGGTGTTGGCCAGCCAGGCCAAATCTTGTTTTCTTAGTGTTCCATGTAAGAATGGAAGGAGAAAGAAGAACAGGGGAGGTGGTTACAGTGAACAGCCACAGAAACAGGAGTATCCGTGGATACCTGCTGTCTAATAACACACTCTGGCATGCGCTGAACACCATCAGAGGCTTTTATCCTACTATTTCCTCCTACACAAGCATAATGATAGCATAAAGATCCTGTGCTAACGGCCAATAAACTCGCAGGAACACATATCACTTTTGCTTGGCTTTTAAGTGACTCTACTTTCCGGAGAGAAAGGCATACATCTTACATCCACTGTTTGGGCGGTATGGATTTAATCACTGCATTCCTTTCTATTCAGGGTCGTTCTTGTATGGGCACCTCATTACCCAGATTTCTCTTTTTTTCTGTCGCTCATGTCGGAAAAAAAAAGTGTTATAAACAAATAAAGTCTATACAGTACCAAATCAGTCGATTTATAACACAATAAAACACAAATATTTGTCTTAAAGCGTGCGAAATATTTGAAGTTTTATTGCACTTTTAATGGATAAAGCCATTGACCTTGCTGGAATGTGAATAGGAACTGTGTGTGACTGACAGGTGAGAGCAGTGAGGGCGGCAGCAGTGAGAAGGCATGCTGGAGGATCGGGCTCAAGGTAGCCTGGGACATCCACACACCTGGCCTAATGCTGCCACTGGAGTCTGGAGACTGCTACTACATGCGAGGTACTGCATTTTGCTTTGGTAACACACATCGACACGCGGGTGCATGTAAACATGCTGCTCACACAGCTTAGCCACATTTACCACCATGTCTGACTTTTGGACGAGGAACACTTTTATTAACCTCATGTCTGTCTTACTGTTTCTTCTTCTTTGTCCCAAATGACCCGTGACAGCAGGATGCACTTCCCTCTCACCGCCATGCTTCACTCTCCCTTTTTTGAAATTCACTTTGCAGCAGTGATGGAGCTCAGGGGTTTGTGTGTGTTTGTGCGTGTGTGTGAAGATGAGAATATGTGTTTGTGTATGTGCAGGGTTACTTGGCCTGAACACAGAGCTTTTAGGTTCCGTGAAATCGTGTGCATTAAAGAGGTCAGGAAAACCAAATGTGATGTTTTTTTGAAGTCCTGTGTCTCCGTGGACATGAAGCCATAGTTTTGTAAATCAAAGCCTAATGCTTTTGGCGTCAGTGGACACCTACACCTTCCCCTTTTTAGCCTCATCGCCTTTCTTATATTTTCTGAGTGATGGATATTTATCCACATCACAGCGGAGGGTTGTGTCCTGCTGTACAGTGTTGGAGATTTATTAATTTTGGGTAACTCTACTTTAGGAATATAACAATATGCATAAAGTAATCTTTTGATCGGTCTTGGCTTCATCTGGAGCAATGAATGTACTATTTTTTAATGCCAAGATTAGCAAGATGCTTGACAATTCTACTAGCTGAACTGTACCGAAATGTTTCTGTAAAAGCCAATACACAATAGAATCTTTTTTTCCCTTTTTTTATTATTTTGCTACCTAATCTGATAGCCATCTTCATATGTGGTGATTACTGCATATGTATTTGACCTTGTGATTAGAGAGGCTTTCATGTGATTAATAGATCACTGTTTTAATCCCTCCCGCAGCAAGTGTGTATATCCATCTTAAATACGCAATAATAACACCACATACACAATCACATATGCTGTTTTTATATGCTATATAAAACAGTGTTTTTTTTTATGATGAGTCTACTTCCTGTGACCGCTGGCTAAATGGCAAAATCATTAATACGCTGCAGAAGATTTAACCTGTGAAATTAAACGTTTTGGATCAGGAGGATGAACATGTAGTAAACAAATCCATGTTTGGAGGAGATGTGCTCCATGTTATTTTTCTTTTTTTGTCCCTTGCACAGTTTGGGAGGAATGGAACTGTTTTTGGTGAGACAGCTGTAAGAAAGGAGACAGGAACTTTTCATTGTGTAGCTAATAACATCACTATAGTGAAGAATGGTGGCAGCAGCATCATGCTGTGGGGCACTTCACAGTGGCAGGGACAATCGGATCTGACCTGAGACTGGCCGACTGTCCATCTTTCAGCAGAACAATGACCTGGATCATAGGGGTGGGGTCAACGTCTTTCTTCTAGTGGCCAGCCATTCATTGAGACACCTGAACATGGTGGCGTCAGGAAAACTGTGCTAAACTGCCCTAAATCCAAGGTTCTTTTCCAAGTGGAGATGGAGAATGGAGATGCTTTAATGAATTCCTGAAGCTGACTCTTTGAGAGAGCAGAAATGTCTGTACCTAATATAAAGGGCTTGAAGCCAGCCTCCTTTAGCTGGGTAAGATTTACAATAGAACAGTCAGTTTCAGGCCGGCCATGATAATAGAGTGATGGCTGCTGTGCAGACCGTTCTAATGGGACTTGACTGTCGCGGATCAGCAGGGATTTATGCTCCAGTTGGTGAGTGCGCCCTTGAGAGGCCAACTGCTTCGCAACGATAGCAGCTCACACAGTCCTTGGCAGTGTTGCACTTTGTCGGCCTACCTGCATTAAAGACTTGGCGCAGGGCACAGTCACATGCATGCACCTATAAATTTGCACAACTACTATGCACAAAAATAAATGTTCTCACACATCCGCTGCTCATAGGAGAGAGGATATGCCGTCAGTGGCATTTTTAACACATGCGTGTACACACAGGCAGAGCATCACCTCGAAACCAAGTGTTAAAATAAGTTGTACCAGTGTTTCAGTGACATACACCGTATGATAAGCAGTTTTGTGCTATTAAAAGAATACAACAGTGGTGTATAACCACAGACACCGCAATCTCTCTTCAGCACTATTTGTCGCAGCGTGGCCCTTTGAACTGCTAATGTCTGAGCTGCTGGAGGCAAATTGAATCACCATCATTTCCACCCAAATGGAATTTCACTGGTTAAAAAAGAACAATGCAAGTCTTGACACCGGGTCTGTTCAGTAATCAGATTTCCACTCCCAATGCACAGGGGCACTGGAGAAAAGAGTTGACCCAATATATTTAAAAGCCTGCTTCCTGGAAATGGAGGACAAGTGGCAGCAGGCGCAGGGGTTGAAAGAAAGATAAATATTTATTACAGTTATCGAGTTTGCCTCGACTCCCTCCTGATCCGTCTGACGCGTCAGACGCGCCAAGAAAAGAGCAGATTGATGGAGATAATTTGTTATTGGATATAAACAGTTTTAAAGACGCAGAGTAATTCTGCCCAGAGACCTAATCCTTCACAATCTCATCAGGGTGAAGAAAACACCGGCAAGTTGTTTTGTTTGTCACCATCTTTTTTTTCCCCCCTCCACCAAACAATAATATCTTTCTCCCAAAGCATTTGGCTGTTTGACTTTCAAATCACAGGCATTAGCCAGTGTACTCTTGCTCAAGGCGGGTGTAAATATGCACATGTGCAGTGAATGACAGCTCTGTCATGGCTAAATTAATTATTGGTATGAGGCAAATAACGGCAGAGCTGAGAAACATCTATACACACAAAGAAACACATGGAGGGATCTGCAGGAAACAGCAGCAAGGCCTCTTTGTAAAGCTCCTGCGATATTGGACAAATGTTTGTTGGTATGGATCTTCCATCCTGACAGATTGAGAGCGATCTGGTTCTGTTTGGTAATTAAAATTATAGCGCGATGCTGCTCATTCTGTTTGATTCGGTGCTGGACCAAGCGCAATCTGTCTGAGGGAACAAGGTGATTTAGTTGGCATGTTGCTTCCCACACTGCTTTTCATCTGCTTTTCTGTTCTCACTTCTTTTTTTTTTCTTTTCATGGTCTTCTCTTTATTCTATCTCAACAGTGAATTCAAACCACACAAAGATCAAAATGTGAATTTTTTACTGTTATTCCACACTGCGAGCTGCGAGCTTATATTCTGTGAAGGTTTGGTTGTTTCTGTCGGATGCATGGATGAGTCCGGGTGGAGCTTTGTGGAGCACTTTGATAGTTTTCTCTTCTCCTTGTTTATCAGATGACCTGAACAGCACCCACCAGCACTGTGTCCTTGCAGGTGACTCTGCACGCTTCAGTTCCACACACAGAGTGGCTGAGGTGAGACGCGAACTGGCCCGGAACTCCAGGCACAAACAACAATGAAACATTTTTCATTGAATGATATATAGTGTGCTAACTGTGGTTTCAGCTTACGACTGCTGCTGGTGCTTATACGTACAACAAAATCCTTAAACACTATGATGTTTTCTGTGAGACTGAAATATTTTGTGGTTTCCAATGGGTGGAAAGAATCTGTGATTTTATGAAAGCTTTTCAGACGAGTACAAAAGCTGTCGTCTTATATTCCATCGAGAAATGCACACATGGTGTGTGAAATGAGAGAATTTGTATGGTATAGTGATAGAGTCTTTTCTCTATCGCTATCTACATGATAGATGTTTTACATCTCGCTGTACATGGCTTTAAGGGGTAAACCTTGTCTCCCTCCTACCAGTGTTCTAGTGGGACCCTGACCTACATCCAATCACGCTGCCAAGAGGCCCTGTCCAACCTGCACACTGACCCAGAGACAGGCTCCCACAGCCTGCTGGACCTGCTCCCGACAACGCTACAGCACTGTGAGGAGATTCACAATGAGGTGGGGACACGGTGCTATGTTGTTGTTGGGTTTTTTTTCACTTTTCACATGTTTCTGTTCATGTGTGTGTGTGTCTGTGTGTGTGTGTGTTACCCAGATTTATCCTGATTTTTAAACAATGGCAGTTAAGCTCAGCTGTCACACAACAGTGTTCAGTAATTTATTAGTCAAAATTCAAATTTACGACTGCTGCCCAGCGTCAGATGAACTTAGGACAAATAAAAGACAAACATCACAACATTAGTAAAAGTGGGAAGTGGGCCTGCGTCCATACCCTGTAAGTACAAGGCTTCAGTGTGTCAGCTGGTCTCTTGTGTAGGTAGGTACTGGTATAAAAAGCATAATAAACGACTCTGCCGTTGCTGCAGTCAACAGAAAGAAAGAAGAAAAGAGAACAGCGGGGGTCCTCTCTACATATACTTAAGCTGGGGAAGTTGCCCTCTGCAATAATGAGGGTTGTGTATATGAAAAAATCATCTGGAAAAGCCAGAAGTCTGTGAAGGTCTGAACCTACTTGACCTCCTAAGAGACTCACTCACAGACCCATCACTAAGCTCCATGGGATCTTCTGCTATTTTCCAGAGATTTCATTGGGCGGTGGACTGTGGGCTTCAGTGTGTCGTGTTATTTTTAACATAACCTGCTCTGTTACCGCAGTCATTAAAAAATGGCAAAGAGTAGTTTGATATGACTTTTCCAGTCCCTCTGCTTCGTGGCAGCTCCTGACCATGCTTGAGGTGTTCTGGTAGAACGTTAAAACTCCATAAACACCCGAATGGGATCCAGTGCCATTTTTCCACCTTCTGCTTACCTTGTTGTTTTTACTCAGGGAAGTGCTTCAACATGAAATCCAGGTTGTTCTCTTTTGTGCGGGCCTGTGATGGATTGTAAGGCAACAGCCTCTCCATATGTTATCTAAAGATGGAGTCATGGCCCACTCCCCTCCTTAACCTCTTTTCACACACAATAATGAGTGATGCTGGCTTGGGGTATTGAGGGATGGAGAGGGGTCGTCTGTGGAGCCGTCAGCCTCCTGTGTCAGCCTGCCGTAGGCCAATGGTTAATATAGCACTTCACCTCTCCCCCTTTACACCCCTGGGCTCAAAGCGCACATCCTAGCTGACGCTAGGGCCTGGGCCCCTCAGTGGGATGCCATGACAGATGAGTCTGACGTAAGGTTGTTTAAAGGTTGTAGACAATATTAATTATTCAGCACTGCCAAACAATAGGGCTGTCTGATTTGGGGGGGGCGGGGGGGGGTGTTGGGCTAGTTGAACTAGTCGCACCTGCTACCTTTCCACATAGCAGCACAGGATTTTCAAGCAATGGCCCCCTCCAGGAGAACAGGGCAGGGTTATTCAGGGAACCAGATTGCTCTATATAAGATTGGAGGAACATCTGTATGTATAAGTATATCTATAGGTTTAAGTAAGAGGGGGTGGTGCTCTCATGGGCTCAAGCCCACCCTACCTGGTACTCGCAGTGATCGATGTGGCCATTTGTTTAGAGTTGCCCATGAGAGCAGAACACCCACTTACGTGATGTATTGTTGCTGGGGTTATTTATGATGGCGGCACACCTTGGTGCTTGGCGGGTGCATATTGCGTAGGTCGTGTTTGACATGGACGACCAAGGAGCGAACAAGCCTGAGACACGCTGGCAGACTGACCTGAGCAGTGCCTTATGGGCCTTCCCTTAAAAAGAGCTAAACAGCCAGCGAGCACAGGCGGATGTGTCATTGACACCGTGCAGTGTAGTGCAAAGGGAGGGGCGGGGCGACATAGGTGGGTCTGACGTGACGATGATGAAGCAGAGCATTTGCCAGCTGAGTGTGCGTGTTTGGAGATGGGTCGGGTTGTCGAGTAGAAGCAGGGGTTGATGGGAGACAGACAGAAATGAGGAAAACTGAAGTTCCAACCTGTTTGTTAGGCACGGCCCATCTCACTGTCTCTTTTTAATCTTACCTCCTGTCTTAGGCGGCGGTGGTGGTGGTGGGGCGGGGGGGTTTGGTGGTAGCAAACACAGCATCGCCACACGGCCCCGTGTGCATGTTTGTCTTTGAAATGCTAATCCCAGACACAAACGTCTTGTCTCATTTAAAGCCACTGTGTCACTTCCCAGGTGGGTGTGTGACAGAGTGCCCTGAGGGACCCCCTCTAATGATGCTAGTCCCCCCACAGTAAATATTGAAGGGTGGGACAAGGTTTCTGCACATGTTCTGGCAGAAAGTAAACTGTGTGTAAGGGGAGGAGGGGTGTGTGTGTGTGTGTGTGTGACCTTCCTGTGTCCTGTTTTTCAGGCCAGGATTTGTCCCTAGGCTCCCAGATCCTTGGTTGGCTTTGGAGCACCCCAGCTGAGGGAGGCATGCAGTAGCATTATCACTGTAATCGTATCAATTACCTCTCAAAACATTCTAATGCACACAGTCTGTACTGTCTGCTTGTTTTTTCTCTTGTATTTAATTGTTTTATCACTCTTTAAAACGCAAAGTGAGATGTGTGTTTTTGTTCCTTCTAAAGGTTTAGGTTCTTTCAATGTGTTATACATACTCATATGTGCGTTGTAAGTTTGTTTTGGAAGCACTACACAAATAAAGGTCGACCCTCAGAGGATCAATGTTTCGAAAGTAATTGGATTTCACTTGTTCTTAGCTGTGCAAAAGCACAATTACGTCCAAGATTAGATCTAATGAAGTAATTTAAGTGTAATTTAATGATTAGTCACACTGATGTGAAGAAGCAGAAACTCCACGCTTACCTACCTGTTAGGTCTGAGCAAGAATTAAAGGAATGATCACTCCCATTTTATATTATAGAATTGGGAATGTATGTACAGTACAACCCAGCTGTTGTGTGACCACTCGTGGATGAGTGTGATCAGAGTAAATTGTATAACTGGTGGCTCGCACACAGCAGGGTGAAGCAGTTCTCCTGGCTGATGTGTGAAAAGGTCCAGGAAAGGTAAACAGAGGACGACAGAGCGAGATCGATCCCACTCTCATCAGTTCCAACCTCGGGGCCCCGGTCTGGAAATTGATTGGACCTGCTCAGGGAATACCATGAAGGTGTGCCTCATTAAATGGCTACTTGGCTTTAACTCCAGAGTCGCCGCGGTGGGCAGCAGCTCGACTAATGTTGGGCTAATGTGTGGTTAGTGTGTCCGTCATCTGGAGAGATGACAGTGCCTGCCGCAGGGGAGCCACTAGCTGTCATCTCAGTGAAAAATACTGGCCCTAACAACTACTCTCGCTTTCTCCCACACCTTCGATCAACCAGCCAGGAAAGGTGGCATTTATTCAGAGTTCCCCTCTTGGTAATGCTCAGCTGGATGTCCGGACTCCAAATGCCACACCGGCCAGCACTCCTTGGTTGCTTTAGATGGTTCGCCTTTGTGGCTGCCACCGGCCTGCGCAGTGGGGGACAGGCAGCCATGTCGGCTCAAAGTGAAGACATAGGTTGGTTTCTTCTCACTAAAGGACAGGCAGACAATCATAGAGATGGAAGGAGGGACAGACAGAGAGAAAAGGACGTCCGATATCGGCGCTCAAAGGCTTTGTTGTGTGTTTGAGCCGCAGTGATCGAAGGGGAGTGGATTTGGACGGTGTTGAAGGGACCATAAAGGATGACATTTCTTTGAAGGATGTGTTGTATGGAGTGAGTGAGGGGCTGCTGAGCAGTGCCACTGGCTGTGTACTCTCCCTGACATACCCCAGTCCTTGCATGTCATCCCCGCTGTGATCAGAGCCTTTTTGGAAGCAAATGGCAGAGTGATGTGTGCAGCTTCCACCCGAGACAGACCTCACTCCGGTTGTTTACTCACATAATTATTGCCCTTTGTTCTAACTTGCTCGAATGGCTAGTGACCTGCATGGACATAGAGAGGGATGACCACTAGAACATTGAAACCATCTCAGCACTTTAAGCATCGCCAAGATCAGTATCCACTTTCCTATGTTACTTTTAGTAGCATGAATCAGGATACTGGAAACAGGGTTTGTACAAAACCACATGTGGTGTTGTCACTTTTTGTATCACAACCATGGTTGCTGACGGAGGAATGTGGCCTGTGTGCTTCAGCACCTCCAACCAGTCATGACACTGTTTTGGCAAGTTGGCGAAGGTTGGAGGTTTAAGTCCTGCTGAAGTAAATAACCGTGAATGTAAAAGAATTCATAGGATTTTATTTCTCATTGCAGCAGCTGTAAGGTCAGTGGGAGAAATACAACATTAACGATGCAGTGATGTGACAGATGACTATGGCTTGTTTGACCCTGACCCCTCCGACTGCAAAAGCGGACTGACCTCATCAAAATGAATGAGAGGGCTGTGTTTTTTTCCATGTCGGGCTAAAATTACTCTGAACTCATTAGCCAGTACAAATGAGTTGTATATTAACTTAATTTGTATGAGAGAGGGTTAGATGAGAGTTAATGACTGGCTCATCCAAAATCTCAGCTACACGAACGGAATGAAACTTGAAACAAAGCAAAACTATTCTTATTGAGCTTGTGAGTCCTGAGACCTGTCGTGACTCTTCCTGGAGTCTTAGCTGTTTTCCTTGGCTAATGCACTGTTAGAGAAACAATAAACAATAAACATCTTCAGTAAGGGAACAATAGCTCTCTCAGTCCCATCTGATGTGCAGCTCCTTTGTGTTCAGCTATATTTTGTGTCATACAGTCAAAGTGCAGACAAAGTGGAGTGTGCATTGTTTTGTGTGGATGATACTTTGTAGGACGTTTTGGGGGTGGGCAACTCACAGCGTCTCACGTTTACGTTCTCCGCAAACGGGGCAATCTTTGACACACACGCTCACAGTGGCAACTGTATGCACCGACATTAACAAAGCCACTAACGCGTCAACGTAGACAGATACACGCAGGGGCACAAACACACTGATCCTCATGCAGTTACAAACATGCACACAGAAAGACCCAGTTAGAAATAGACCTGGCTACATGAAGCATCCTTGTGAGGATTAAATCAGCACTTCAAAAGAGCAGGAAAGGAAAACACTCCCAGCGGAGGAGAGGGGAGCGGTTCGGCAGCCGCGACTGTCATCTCCAGATGGAGGTAGGGTGTGGGAGAAGAGGGGAAGGAAGGGAAGAGAATAAGGAGAAGAGGAAGAGGGCGGAGTCTTCAGGTGTACTCACTGCCAGGTGTGTGTTTATCTTTGTGTGTGTGTGTGTGTGTGTGTGTGTGTGTATACTGCCTGTGTCTCAGGCAGTATACACACTGGTGAGTGAGTGTATCCTTTGAGTGTATCCTTTGATTGAAGTGTATCTTCCCTGTTGTTCCTGTTTTCCTTTTACAAAACGTTATTTGCACATGGAAATAATTTAAAGACAGTCAGCACCAAAATCATGTAAAATATTTATCTATCATAGTGGTGGGAATTTTCGAATTTTGAAATCAGTTTGTAAAACTCAGTTACATATTTTATTACAAGCCGAAATGTAGTCATTGTACAACAAGTAATACCATTTCATACAGTAAGTACCTGCTAAACACATTTTTGAACATTCTGAGCTTAGAGAAAAATATTTTTGTTTGTTATTTATTTATAATGTCATTTTTGTTTTTATATTTTTATTTGTGTTTGTGTTTCAAGTAGATAGATCATTTTGAAAGAAATCTCAGTCAAATTTAAAAAGTTAAATTAAAAATTATTGTATTACCTATACAAGTTTTGCAGATATGTATGCCTGTATAAAGTTCTAGATTCAAGCTACATGATTCTTTTGTTATTCACACAAATCTATAAAAGTTTTTTGCATTAAGTTACTAAGTATTATGCTGCAATCTTTTACATATGTAATTATGTTTATCATTTTTGATGAAGCTATGAGCGAATTGCCTGTTGTCTGAAGATGCATCTGTGTTTGCCCAGGTGGAGTTTGAGTGGCTGCGGCAGTACTGGTTTCAGGGCCAGCGCTATGCCCGCTTCTGCAGCTGGTGGACCAGACCCATGGAGCAGCTGGAGGAAGACTGGAGGCTTATGGAGACCATGGTAAGGCCCTGTCAGATGCACGTCTGTGTATCATCAGCTGATTGACACTCATTACTCCTACATACAAGATAAAGACTTCCGATGCAAAAATAGGTGTAAATAGACTTAGAAAAATACACAAAACATGTATTCAATATAAATGTAACCAATACCTACCAACCCCAATTTACTATGCCTGAAGCAATAATTTGATCACTATCTTGTCAGTCAAATCATAAAACATATTCTTATAAATAAATTACATGATAACCAGCTGCATCAGTATCAGCTGCTTCGATTTGTTGTTGTACTCTTGTTGGGTAATAGCAGGGGTTTAAAAGTTCAGCTTGCTTCCACTTGTGCTTCTGATACAAATTACAGCATAAGTGATCTGCTGTTTGATAATGCTCCGCTCAAGTGTTTGTTTGCACAGTTACATGATGCATTGTCTAACGTCTCGCCATAGTGAATTGTAAATGACATGTCACATGTTTGTCATAACCTCGCAGGCGTCTTCTGACAGAGGAGCACAGACACACTGCGATTAGTTAGAAAGGAAACACTTAGCAATGTTTAACTCATAATTAAGACACCTTACTCACTTCTGTGTACAGTACATAGGTGCGGCACCCACATGCGCATACACGTGCACAGACACACACACACACAGGCGTACACACTGTAGATAGAGAGCAGCAGGGGGCACTCTTGTATCACTGTAGCAGCAGCAGAGGGGATGAAGGAGCAGTATTGTGCTGCTCTCTCTCCCTCTCTCTCCCTGTGTGTCTTGATGTCTCTCGCCCATTCCTGCTGTCTCTGGGAGCTCTCTGTCTCTGTCAGTGTCGAGTGCTGAGCAGTAATCACATCTAATGCTCAGGCGGGGATAAAGACAGGGGCTGGAGAACAGTACTGCTGCTGCTGACACTGCCCAGCTCTTGTCATAGTCTCTCCCTCTCTCTCTCTCTCTGTCAAACAGCCTGGCAGAGGGTTTGTGATGGTGGGTGTGGGGGGGGTTAGTAGACAGGGGCTAAACTCATCCAGAGCTCCACCTCTGGGCCCAGATGAAGTGTGTGATTTAGACCTGTATTTAGAGAAGGACATCAGTGAAATGTGAGGTCTTTCTCTCACTCTGTTGCTGTCGCTCTGTTTTTCTCTCCATTTCCATACACTGACCACTGAGCATCATACTTATATATGATACAACATCATTTTTTAGAAAATATTCAATATGGAATCATACTAATATTTGTTGCATTAGTAAATAAAATTGTGTGCAGTGTGTTTACATTTCACTTCTCTCTGATGTGTGTTTAGAGCAACATTAATTTCACAGTCTAAATTCTTCGACTGAATTATTAATTACATTGTGTCACATTCCACAAAAGCGAGTATGTGTCTCCTGCAGAAACGCGTATTGAACCTGTGTAAAAACAATACTGTGGTGAGTACATAAATGCAATGATTCACTCTTGTGATGAAAGACAACATTATTGCTCTGGCAAGCAATATTTACATACATGCATCGACCTCTGATATGCTGATGAAAAGCACTTTATAGATGTGGCTTATAGATTTTCCTTTTGTCGGCTTGGATAGCTGTGGCTTTTCCACCGTTAGATTAAAACACATTTCTCTAAATTACTTTGAGTTATTTAAATTACGTGGGTTCCTCCCTTCATTCTTTTATTGCATGTATTTTACATTTTGAAGCTGGCAATTGACAGCGCAGTGTAATTTAGTGAAATACAAGTGACCCAGTGTGCTGATGCTGTTTGCCGTCTGTTTATTTCGAATTCATCTGCTCTTGCCTGCAGAGTGTATTTTAATACAGCATTATTTTTTTTGTCATATTTAATATCACCATGGGTTGTTTTAAATAACTAATATATGTCTCTTTAAATAGAGTTTATAAAATGTTGTTTTATACACTGTGCTGTCGCAATAAAACAGCCTATTGTTTTATCCTGCTAAAATAGCAATACAAACAGTCTGCCTTCCTCTCTTTATTGTCATATTTAGCACACAGTATTGTGGCATGCACAGGGCTATGTGTGCGTTTGTTAGTCTGTATGAAGAATATTGCAATGTGGGGGGACTAGCTCCTGTTTATGGATACTGTCTCTCCCTGGGGCTCTCTCTCCCTGCTCCTCAGCCTGTTGTCATGCAAATGCTTCTCCTTCCATTTGAATGACATTCTGATAAAATACATAAATAAATAAATAAATGAAGAAATCGAAACAAAACAAGGCCACTTGCTTGCCTCTTTCCGGTTCCTCGTGAATTCACGTGGCTCCTTGATAGAAACAAAAAGACAGCGCGCTGAATCAATTTCAAGTGGAAGGGCTGTGTGTGTGTGTGAATGCACAAAGAGAGTGTAATGTATGTATAAATACACGTGAGGGAGTTTCCTGTGTTTAAGGTAAAGGTTGTATCTGGAGGGTGGGAAGAGGACAATAACTTAAAGGTTTGACATTCCCGTGTGATCCGTGGAGCTGGAGTCCGTTTAGACGTGCCTGCTTCTCAGGCTGATGTTCCCTCAGGACTCTGCTATCATGACTATCATACAATAGTGACATTTCCTTAAACCAGCAACAATGAATAGCTGCCGTCTCACTGACAATAGACAGAGAGTCTTGGCTTTATGCAGAATATTTTAAATACCGGTGTGGTATTTTTTTTTTTTATCTCTCCTCTTTTCACTGTGGGGGAGAAGCGACAGCAGCGAGCCCACAAGCACATCTCCCTTTTATTTATTTTTTTTCCCCCTGTCAAGTGTGTGTGTGCGCGCGTGTGTGTTTGTGCCAGTGATGTTAATGTATGCACTCGGCATGACTTTAATTGATTTAGCAGCTCTGCTTGCACAGTACAGCTTTTTCCCTAATTTGTCACTTTCCTGACTTCTGTGGCTGCTCATCTCGCAACTTCAAAAGCCACTGCGGATGCAAAGAGATTTCAGCGCGCTCCGTCTCCCCCTCGCTCTCTCTTTCTTTATGCTCCTTCTTTCTCCTGTTCTTCCTCTCGCCATACCTCTGTCTCGTCCTCACACTTTCTTCCCCCTTATTTGACAGGAGAACGAGCCTTGTGGATGGAAATCTTTTCAGCGCATATCAAGGAAATTAATCTACTTTCATAATAAATGGGATTCACTCCGTTGAATGCATTTGTATAATTCAAGATGTACAAAACAGGAAGTAGTATTGGGGCCATGTCTTTCTCTACTCTACTCACCCAGCCTGTCACTCCCTGTTTTCCAGTGGTTTGGTCATATACACATAATATACGCAGCACACGCTCTTTTTTTTTTCCCTCACTGAATGACAAAATTTACCTTCGCTGATATATAACAGAGGCTGCCTTTTTCATGGAGACCTGCATATGTGTGTGTGTGTGTGTGTGTGCACACGTGCAGGGAGGTGCTGGGTGACCATTTCATCCTCTCCCCTCACTTTAATAACAGTCTTCGGGAACAATCTGGCCTGCTGAGGAGGGTTGCACTGCAATTGTACACAGCCTGGCCTGGTCGCCATCGATAGCTGATTAGGTTATTGACCTAGCATGTGGAGGGTTGGTGCTCAGGAGGCGGGTTGGGGAGGGAGGGATGGGGGGTAGTGAGCTGTAGGGCGAGACTGTAGAGACAGACAGGGGGGGGAAAGGGAAGAGAAGGAGAGAGAGATAGGGGTTGTGCGTGTTGGGGGAGGAGGGCCGGGGAGGTCAATGTAAATGTTATTGCAGTGTGAGCTCATTTGATCAAAGTCCTGGAAAGGTTAAGCGAATCCAATCTGGTTTTGTATGGCAGAGTGGAGACACAGGCGCTAGGGAAGAAACCCCCAGGACGGAGAATGGATTATCATATTGGCGCTGGAGTAGCAGGGGCCTCCGACGGACAGTTTACCCTGCCCGTAATGCGTTTAGACAGCAATTGGCCTTAATAACCTTTATTGACTTCAGCGGGTCAGTGCCAAGAATCTAATTATCAAAGTGTATCAATTTCATTGGAGTTTAGAGTTGCACCGCTCAAAATAATTATTTTAAGGTCGGGCCGGGGCAATTAATCCCCTCTCCACTTATTTGATGGCTTTGTAAAACATTATAAATGTTATGGTTTCTGTTGTGCGTTTCACCATAAATAATTTCAGGGAGCAATTTTTTGTAATGTATTATTTGGAGAGCTTGCCACGCCGATCCAGCCGAGGGAAAAACACGGCGTATTTGGAAAGCTAGGCCAGAGCTGAACCATGTTGCAGATGTTTACCAGGAGTGATTTTTTTTTTTTTTTTTTTTTTGCTTGCCGTTTTATTTGCACGCTCAGTTTTACGTTCAGTTTATACGCACACATGGAAACCAGATGAATTATAAGTGTGAACTAAGCAGTAAACTATTAAAAGACCGTTTTTTTAATTGCTCATTATGGAGCCATTTAATTATCTCTTGCGATAAAACACAGTGTTTATGCAAGATATTGTTTTGCATTTTAAGCTTCGTACTGTGCAAATAGGCTTAAACGTTTATTATATTCCGCTGCTTTGTGGTTCGCACACATACACAGGGTGTGTGTGTTTGTGTTGATGTGTATGCATGTATCCTTATGTGTGTGCATGAGTGGGGAAGTAAATGTAATGCTTTACCGTAGTTTATCCTTCATTGACAGTCAATATGTGCTGTTACCTGGATACTAGCACCTGTTTTTCCTTATCACACAGCAAAGACTCGAGGCCTAATCCACCCGTTCATTATTATCCACCCGTTCATTATTATTACACAGCCTTGTTTACCTGCAGCTCTGTATTAGGTTACCTGCTTTGCCCGATTTAGATGGAGCTGCATGAAAAAGAAATTACTCAAAGATTATTGTTATTATTCATTTAAAGAGGAAATATATGGCTGATAATACATTTTACATCGCGCAGACGCTTGTGTTTGGAAATATAACATTAAAAGAAGCTGGAAGACACAGAGAGACAGAGCGGGGGAGAAAGTGTAGCAGTGCAAAGGTATTTGCGATTCTCTTTGAAGTCCCTATTCAACGCGGTAAGCTGAATTTTCAACAGTGGCTGATAGTGTTCTGCGTAAATGCTTAAAGCCCTTTGGAGAATTTTCATGGACAGATACGCGGTGGCTTGAAGGGAGCGTTTATGTTACCTGGAGCCAATGCAGCCCGCAGCTTTGTACCTAAAGATGTACGCTAGTATTGAATGGAATCCCACAGAGATTTGTCTATGACGGAATCTCGCTGCTACATCGCTACAAGCCAAAGAGCTACAAACAGATTTAACCCTGTCAGTCCTCAGCTGGTGACTCTGTATACGCCATGTCAAAGACACGCAAGGACAGAAACACGCATTCATAACCTCGCACTTACACACACACACACATGCACACACGCACACACACAATGGGAAAGTTTAGAAGAAACTTTGTGGTGGTTTAAGTGTAAGCGTCAAAGTGACTGTTGGAAATGGAGACTTGCATTTGTAAATTGTGTGTTATGTTTTTAGTCTCCCGTCAATGATTTATTTTGAAGATACGACAGATTGCGGTACTACATTATTCAGTTATTTTGAATGTTCCATAGCTATGAAATGTGCTTTTGTGCACAAATACACACACACACACACACACACACACACACACACACTCAAAACAAACTCAGCTGCCAGTCATAATTGCTCTCGTTATCATTGTTCATAGTGTGCCAGTTCATTTTATCGTCTTGAGTACAATTCCTTGTGGAGCGCCATCTCATTTAAAACAATTAAAATGATCCCTCATATATGTGCGTAATTATTTCTCAATAACAGGATGTGGCTCCCTTTCCTGAAACATTAGGTGGGGTGAAGCTGTTGCATTTCCATTCCTACAATATCCTCAGACCTGAGCAAACTTGTCTCTGTAATTGAGTGAATGTGGAAACCGAGGTGGAATGCAGTGTGGAAACCAAAAAATGAAATTGTGTTACATCTATTAGGAAAAGAAAAAGAGCTCATCAAAAAAAGAAAAAAAAAATTTCCTCCTTTTCGTCTTTGTTCCCGTGATTGCAGTCCGTCTCCGTCTTGCAGTGTGAGGGTGTGGAGTTTCACTGACAGTGGTTTGGATAATTTATTTTGTTTGTCTGTGAATTGGGATGTTGACAGCGTTTTTACTGTATCAGCAGGCTTTGAAGGCGGCTTGTCTCGTCCTCTTAGAAAACAAATGAGCACTTTACAGAGACTGATCTGCCTGATCCGCTTAGCAGCTCCCTCCATCCCTGCATTTATTTATTTTCTCACTTATTTATTACTTATTCATTTACTTACCTCTGTATGGATTTGGTTTGATTTCTCTCGCTCTACCCATGGCTGCCCCCTCCTCCTCCTCCTCTCCCTCGCTTCCTCCTTGGCCCCGATCAGCAAGATAAGCCTTCAGAGGAGGAGAGATAACATCCATTAAAGTAGTAAAGAGGAATTATGGGGCAGCTCAGATTAATCACTGCTCAGCTTAATCGCATTTAGTGTGGACGGTGGGGTTGGCTGCAGGGCCCAGCTTCTTCCTGTGTCATACCAACACACACACAGAGAGAGAGAGAGAGAGAGAGAGATGCGAGGAAGGACAGTGAGTTTGTGCGAGTTGGAAAGTGTCTTGATGTGGGAGGAAAAGATGAAAGAGTGTTTTCAGAGTATCTCATAAGCCCACATCTCTTATAGCTGACTAAGACATCACTACTAACCAGCGGTAAACATATAATTATGACAGTACTCTGATCCAGGTGTGATTGTTTACTTTTGTTTGGGAATGTGTCAAGGTGGTGGAGTGAAAGGAATTGCAACAGACCCCGGAAAACCCAAAGACAAAGTAACCTTAAGTCTTTGTCAGCGTATGTCATGTTATTGCAGCATTAATCTTGTTCACTATGGAATACATGGTCATCATTTGTTTAATACTGATCATGTTCAGTATCACAGTATCACATATACTGAGCACTGTAACCCAGACTAAAAATAGGTCCCTCAACCCTGAATACTCTGACTGCACTTTTCATAAACCATGTGAACCTGAACCTGGATCTCCCTGCGGTCCTGCGGTTGATATCCTTATTATTATTTATCTGCAGGTCAACTCATATTCATTTCACATTTATTTGTACAGCCCCTAATCACAGCCACAGTTCTCCTATGGGTTCATATCAAACGCACATAGTAAACCAATAAATGAAACTGATGAATGAAAATGAAAACAGCTCACTCCAGTGAAAGATCCTAAATCAAATTGGGTAAATATTACATCTTAACTTTACATACAATACACAAACTAAAAAAGGCCCCAAGCTACAAAGTCAAATATCCCTGTGATGGGAAGACGGTGTAAAATGTGCAGAGAAAAGGAAGCTATATTCGAGAAGAAGATTGTTGATGATAATTGTATATTTTTTGACGGGGTAGAGGAGGTGGAACTGAAAAATAAAAACATGGTCAAGGTTGTAGCGTTTTTGTGGTGGGTGAGGTTAGAGTCTGGAGGAAGCGTGCGTCCTGGGAGCTACCTGGGCAGTGTATATATGCATTGTTGGTTTTTTGTTCTGTGCACCTCTAAAGTTGCGAGTCATGGACTGTATCATGCTGGATATGTGTTTCCCGCTAAATCCAATTTTCCAGTTGTCGTTTACTCAGACGCCAGTTTTACCTGTGAAGTAGATTTCCAGGCTGTACCACACCTGGCTCCTATCCCTCCCTTGCAGATAGAGCGATCTGATGGGTGGTGTTAAATGGGTGAGATGTAGGACAGTGTAATTAACGCTAGTCCTTTAGCGGGGCCCGCCTCACTCCGCTGGGAGCACCCGATATAGTGCTCATTAATTCCTATTTGTGTGTAATGAGAGGGTCATGTTGGATGTAATAAATGGCTCTTTTATTTGGGTAGGAGCTGCAGGGCGGCATCCTCTCCTGGCTAACAGTCTCATAAACACCCTTTAGCTGCTCTCATCAGCCTCCCTGGGTGGGAAGCAATCACACATACACATACATGCATACATACATAACACAGTGGATGGGAGTAAATGTGTGGAAAATCATGTGCGGAAAAGCACTTCAGTAACTTTTGTAAATCTTTTTTTGTAGTTTGAGGCAAATATCCAGTATTGTATATAAAAAGTTTAGCTGTTTTAAAACAATTTCTTTACATTTAAATATCCTTGCTATGGTTTGTATATGGTTTCCCACATGTACTATACATAGTATGTATAACAGATTATATACATTTGATTTTTAGATTTATTTCCTGTCGACAAAGCAGCCAATGTTTTTTTTTTGTTCCTGCCAATGAATTCTGTTAAAATCATACAGTCATTTATCTTATGTTAATTATAGTAAAATATTTGAAAGTGCAGATTGTGTGAAATATCCCCCGGGGCTGTGTTCAGTAGTTGATCCAAAGTTTCAACACATAACACAACACAGCATTACAATGTGGGTCGTTGTATTGAAAGATTAAAACTGTGATTACAAATAAAAGAAAACAAATAATGTCATGGAAACATGTTGGAACACTACTGCTTTTTGACGTTATTACAGTTATCAGGACGCAGGATGTATCCTGGATTAGACGTATGGTGGATTCACTTTTAACTCCCTTTAATGAATTAGATCATCATCTCGACATACTCCATACTGGGATTCTTTCAGTGCAAAGGCGCTTTGTGTTGAACATGTGGCGTTTAATGTAAACGCCGCCAGTGTCTGTGACTTCTTTGCCAGATTGAAGTAGACAGCGTTTTATTGAGAATGTGACTCCATAATCCAGTTATATGTTACTGCTTCATGGTGTGTGCCATTGTCTATTACTGTATAGCCATGCAGTGTGGAGAGAATTGTATCAGGCAAAAGGGCTGTATCCATAGAGCCACTGCAGATTAAACACAACCCTGCTTTTGTGTCATGCATCATATAGAGCTTTTGAATTTCCAGTACTACGGCTTGAATTAAAATGAATCAGCAGGAGAATCACAAACTTTCAAATGACCCACATCACACCAGCTCACATAATAAAATCTGGAATAAAAGCCAAAGGATCCCATGTTTATCCATCAACTCACTGTTACTGCATAGACAAGGCCGTAACTAAAGTATGCAGGGGTTTAATGTAGGGAATGGGCAGTTCTGTTGATGGAATCTGCCCTGCTTTGGACACAATCTTCAAACTCACAGCTGATGTACGACCAGACACATAACAGCTTGTTTAGTTTCCCTACATCAGCTTTCAGTCAGACGCGAAGACCTACACCTCAGACTTTTTGTTGTCAATCACAACTTTGTTAGCAGCACTTTTCAGCCTGTGCAGACACACACCCCCACCCCCAGCTACCCCACTGAAACAAAACTGCTCTATGTGAGTCCGTCTAGATGGATGGAAACCCTTTTTTATTAGTTTAGCGTTTTTGAAGACCTGAAGTATGGTGCAGGGTTTGTAATGCTCTAACTCTGGGAGCTGGCTTTGGCCCGAGTCAGCAGAAAGCTTTTTACTGGCAGGGGAGTGAGGTGCTGATCACAATCTGCTATCTCGCTAGAATCTAGACCTGGCTTTCATATACTAAAATAGAGAAAGGGAGATTTAACAGAGTCAAAGGTGCTTTAGTGTCACGCTCATCGCAAACATGTCTGTCCAGCTCTGTCCTCATTGTCCCAAATTAGTCAAAGCACCTCTCCAAGCTTTCCAGTGATGGATGGATGATGCATTCTTGCCAGGCCGGTGAGGAGTTTGTATGTGTGTCCTGTCCCAGCCCGCTGGAGAGCTCATTCAGACTGAGAACTATGTGGTTTAGCCATTAAGGCGAGCTGGGTCCACCGTCTCCTTATCGTGAGACGGGAACAAAAGCCCTGCAAAGAAACAGACTGGTGAATTTTTATGTGATATTTGTGGGCCCACTGGACTACGAGCCATCAACAGATTTTCCTTTTCTTCTTGCCACCAAAAGGGAGGACCACAAAAGCCTGTGAGTTCTGCTTCATTTGACCCTGTGGAAAGCATATGTCCCTCCGTCCCGCTTGTATTCTGCCCAGAAGATGGACAGCCGTTGGGGCCATAGAAGGCCTCCCTGCCCACTTGTGTGTGTGTCACAATGCCTTCAAACAAAATCACTTGTCAGGGCTCTTCCCTTTTTGGGAGGTTCTCTCCCCCCGCACCTCCAAACCCTTTGTCACTTCAAACATGTTACTCTGATGTTTCAGACACATTTTTCTAATGTTTTACACTCCATATAATCTGCTGTGCGTAGCAAAGGCCCTTTTACTAGCTGACATAATTGATGGTGCCTGCGACCTTGCGAGGGTCAATGTGGAAGAAAGGTCTGGCTTTCTGTCACCACGGAGATCGCGAGAACACATCAACACTACCACACACAAATACACACACAGAAGGTATAACTGGGGATGTCTACATGTCCTTTTAAGAAAATGTCTAGTTGATGTAAAATCTAGATAGACTCTAAACAAAAACGATTTTAGTGTTTTTCCAGGAAACCATAATTTTTCTGTTTGTAAAATGTACAGGGCTGTATTCCACCATCAAGCACTAATAGTACTAATATATATTTACAGTGCTTTAACATGTCAGACAGAATTGGAAAAAGACTGTTGCACCAAATGTGCTTTCAAGGTAGCAGTCATTTAAGACTCATATATATATATATATGTATATATGTATATATGTATATATATATATATATATATATATATGCACGTGTGCATTATCAAACAATCTTACATGATGGAAACTGAATAAATTTAATTTCAGATGTGTCTCAATTTTGAGCCGAGCCATCTGTAAACGTGACATCATACCGACAGCAGGAAAAGAAAACCATGCGCACACACATAATGACTTAACGCGTGATGTCACCAAAAGGTGAATGTGGTTTGGGGTTTTATTTCTTCCTGGGTTAATATAATTTTTTCCACAAGTGGAGACACCCTCCCCCCAACTCAGTGGTGGCATGTAACACACACACACACAAACACACACAGATCCCTTGTCCAGAGTGGCCCTGGCCATGGCAGGATCACGGCTCCCCAGTTGTTTATATCTGTGAGCAGAAGCTATCCATTACCCTTAGCAAGGTGCCTGATGCATTTTTCAACCAGTGGTCTTGATGATATTGGTTTCTTGTATTAGAGGGAAAAGGGGGATGGAGTCCCTTAAACATAGATGTGCCAAACTCCCACTCCTTAGAACTATGAAATCAGATGTTAGAGAAGCTAACATTAACAAATGCCAATGGAAAATCTGGAGATATGGAGAAAAATGTTAAACCTTAAAGCTTGATATACTTTGTAGATGTGCGTGCCATTGAAGAGGTCAGGCACAAGCAAGCGAGGTTATGGAGGAATGATGATAGACAAGGTTTTAAACATTCATTTTACAAATCTGATGTAATTACTTTGGTCTGAAATGTGGTTCTGTGTCCAGGATTTAAGTGTATTGGCCAACACCATTTAGCTGTTGTTATTCTTCAGCGTTAATTAGCCTTTTAGCTGATGAAAATGGAAACCAGCAGAGCTCCAAGTGTCATGGTGACCAAGTCGAGGCTCCGCTGATCTTTCTTAAAACGCATTACCAGCATTAATAAAACAAACCTTTTTTTTTATCTCCTTATATAATGAATCTAGAATTGCATAAATGATTTTTCACATGGCGGAGGTTATATAAATGTTGTCAGTGGAGGATTTCTTATAAACAGTATCTGTACTGAATAATCAAGTCCATTTGGATATAGAGTTACATATCATGCAATTTGTCAAAGGCCTGAAGGTGAACAGTCTCCAATGTAGCTGAAAGTTTTTTCATGAAAAAAAAAAAAGGTTTCCCTCAGTGTAAAGTAACTGGCTCCTGATTGGATCTGCTCCTGAATGCAGCGAATGTTATTTTTAATAGTGATCTATTTTAAGTTCTTGCATGCTGCTTTTAAGGTCTTCGGTTCTTGCACATTGTTATTGTCTGTAAAAGGCCCCGCTGGTTGTTCACCATTCACTCACAGTAGAATGGATTACTTGGTTGGGGCCACGCCTGCCTCCATATGGGCGCGCAGACGTGTTGGCACACATAGAAACAGGGGAGTTTGCTGGCCTGTTGAATGAGCCTGTTACACATGCTAATGTCAGGAAAACAGGTGTGGAGGTCGACAGTCTGATGGACAGAGGTGCACTTTTGCTGGAGGGAAAGGACCTCAATGGTAATTTAACATCAGCCACTAGGGCCAAACCTGTGGGATGTTTTGGTTTTGTGTTTTTTTTCTACACCTACATTTGTAGGGAACTGTCCTGAATTTGGATGGTCTCATCTGGTCTGGACATCACCCGGTTCACTTGTAATAGTTCATAAGAGAGGTGAATTTAGAGATTTGTGTTTAGGGAAGTGTTTGTGGCTTGCAGATGTAAAAGTTGTGCCGAAGACTGCCCCGGCTTCCTGCAAAGTGCTAGTCTTCAGACAGTGAAGCCATTTCATGGGGTGTTAATAGTTTCGGAGACACTGTGGTGGTCAGCGAGCTGTGTTTCATGGAGTGTAAACCTTCAGCTCCACATGCATCTTTTTTTTAACCTTCCACCATTTGCGCACTTGTGTCTCTGCAATTACCTGAGCCGAGGCAGCTATTGTATGAACTTTCACACATTGTGCGGTGTGCAGCAACCGTCTCCGTTGTGCTCTGCTTTGTTCTGTGTTGAATGAGTGACGTGTTGTTATGTAAAAGAATAGACAGATGCTTGTTGGTGTTAAGATACAGTCCTGGCTTGTGGTGTTAGTGAGCTGCCCCAGGCTGCCCTCCAGCCAGCCTTTTGCTTGGAATGCTATCATCACTCCAACTCTCCACCAGCCAGACTATCACCGAAGCCTGGCTGTGTGTTTGTTTACCAAGCCTGCTTCTACACAGGGCCAGAAATGTTTATGCCTATCCATAGTCAAATAGACAAGGTTGAGTTTGGGGGCCTGGGGGACCAGAAATGGGGGCACCTAGCTGTTCCTTGTCCTCTCGTTCACCTCGGGATGTGGCCCGGGTCATGGGGACATGTGTGGTCAGCATCAGGCCGGGAGAGGTGGAGGCTGAGGACAGCTACTGTCATCGAGGGGTAAATAGGAGAAAAGAGGGGGCTGATTGGTGCTAACACAGGCCCCGAGACAAAGGCCTGTGGTCTGGACATAGCTGACTGAGGCCAGGCTTGACCAGTAAACAACCTGTGGGGTGTCTATGTGGTCCAGGGATCACCCTGGGGCTAAACCTGAAGATCTCTCTCAGCACTCGGTCTTCTAAACACAAGATCACACACACACACACACCTGCACGCTTTTTCATGAATACAATGTTTGGTAACACACACTCTCATTGTATTCATTCATTCAAGTATTGACAGACAACTCAACCAGTTGTCACCTTTTTGTTGAATTGAAAAGCAGGTGTACAGACCTCAGTGTGTTGGCAGCATCTATTTTGGTGATGTCACCCTCAGTTGATAAATAAAAATAATAAAATAAAACTTTAAATGATTATTTCACTGGCTGCATGAGCTTCATTTGCTGCCACTTCTTCTGCTCCCATGCCGGCTCTGGCACGAGCTGGAGCAAGCTCCGGAACACGTCAGAGCTGGATTCAGACGAACTGAGGACCAGTTGCTCTTCAGCGCGATGCTCGTACCACTGAGACTGAGCCACACGGCCAGCATTGTAATATGGTGTCTACCAGCTGAGATATGGCAATGCAGTCTGAATGCACTTTCTGGCACTTTCTTAGCCTGTCACTCATCCCAGGACGACGGGGTTTGATCCAAACAGAAAGGTACAGTTTCCATAGGCAGACAGCCGACCCTGCTTCCTCCTGGTCACCGTAATCTTTGGTGTCTCCTCCGAGTCAGGTGTAATCAGTCACACACCGACATATGTTTTGACACCTATCCTGTGTGGTGCGGAGGAAGTAAGCATATTACAGTGTCGGCAAATCACACTCCTTTCCTTTTGGAAACACACAAGCACAGATAGTCAAACCCGTCTTCACATGAATGAAGACAGACAGGTGGATTGTCAGAGAGGGATTAAAAAAGAGGCAGAGAAGAAGAAATGAAGGTTCCTTTTACATTGGGGTGTTTTTTTTTTTTTGAAAAGAGGGCTGGATGACTGGGGAGGTGAGTGACTGTTAATGGGAAGAAATGAACGCGCCCGGCTGGTAGATGTGACAGGGAGAGACTGTTCTTAACAAGGCGTCAGAGTCAGTCAGAGTTACAGATCCATCACTTCTCGGAGGCTAGGAGAAGGTGGGGTGGGGTGGGGTGGCGTTTTAAGGATATTCAGAGAGGGAGGGAGTTTGTGAAGGGTAGTAGAGAAGAAGAAGGAGACGGTGAGGGGAAAGAGGGATTTGAGTGTGGCTGACAGCACTGCATTTAATTTGGGCTGCCAGATCCCTTTTCATTTGACTCCCTCTCAACCGGCTTAGAGGCTGCAGAGGACTTGGAGGCGAAGGTTTGCCGGGATGTCTCAGATTAGCTGTGATGTGCCACGTCACACTTTAAGCCGGCCTGTAATTCATGTTCAACAGGGGGATACTCACACATTACACTCTGCTGTGCAGGACGTGATTAATTGACTCACACTGTAATATTGGGTGTAATTTGCCCGTCCTCTGATGTGAAACTGACTTTATGCTAGACTTACTGTATGTCTGCGTCCCAGGGATGTTATAATGGAGTCTCGGCTCGTAGCTGTGTAAATTGTGAACCGGGGGGGGGGGGGGGGGTTGGGGGGGGGGGGGGGGGGGTGCTTCAGGTAGTCTCTGCAGTTGTTTAATATTTAGTGTAATATTTAATATTTCGTCATAATGTGTGTTACTCTGGTCGGCAGTGAGAGGTAAAACAATTTCTATCATGTTAGCTACTGTGTGAGAAAGAGATTTTCCTTTTTTATTAAAAAATGGAAGTTAAATGTTTTTATGTAATAAAATGTCTTTGTTGTTGTCCATATCCTAGTGTCACACACACCTATCTATTCAGTTGGATGAGATGCATTCTGCTTCTCTTTCAGACGATGCTTTTCCTGGCTATAGTGGAGGAAGAGGGCGGAGCAGGAGAGGGACGGAGGGAGATGGCAGAAACCCTGCTGTCCGCCTTGACAGACAGACACCAGCAAAGACAGACATGGAGAGACAGGTAAGACAGTGTAGTGCCAACTTTACGCTCTTCCTGAGGACATGAAAAATAAATCTCATGACAGATGTGTGAGCGAGGACTATCAAGCCACTCATTTTTAAAAAATGGAAACACCAGCACACACAAATGAAGTTATTCTGCTTAATACATAAAATCTGAGTCTGACGTAAAATTATCTAACGTATAAAAATGATCCTGTGTTTTTTTAAAGAGACATTTATTCACATATTTTGCTTTTGGCTGCTCATAAAATTAAATGTACTGTTTGTTTCTTCTTTAGTTGCTATGACTTGTCCAAAGCAAACGTATTAAATATATGCTGCATGAAGAAAATGATTTATTATGATTGGCCTGAGTTTTTCCTTGTACTATCAAAAACTATGGCGCAGAACTGACAGAGACTATGGCCTCACGACAGTGTCACAGCCAAAAAAAACAACAAGGCCAAAAACCTGATAATACGCAGCAGTTAACACTTAGCCAAAATAAATGACACTCAGATATGACTCAGTATGATTCAACTTTTAGATTTTATGGGGGTGGATGAATGGATTACATAATGTAGGCCTTAGTGACCAATAAAATACAGAAGCAGATATTTAACATTTTTATAGTCTTTTCCCCTTTAAAGAAAACAGGACACAATTAGGTCAGGTTTTGCTCCATTTGCCATAACAGGGCAGTTCACAACCAAGAGTGATGCTGTGAGTGATCACACCTATTATTTTATTTTATATTGCTGTAACAGTAGATACGGATCTATGGAGGTATGATCATAACAACAAGAAGAAACAATGTTAGCCATTTTTTATTCACTAGGCTTTGACATCGACTCCCTCTGAGGAGCAGATGTGAATTCCACAGATAGGCAGTGGTGTGGTTGGTGTTTGTTTGTGGTCCTTGGGCCTGGCAGCTATCACAGCTATCACAACGACACGTGTGTCTTCGATAAGCCCAGTCACTTCCTTCCTTCCAGATAAGGCCAGAGAGAGCAAGGATTAGAAGAGTGACCATTCATTCTGATAAAGAAAGGCCTCACACACACACACACACACACACACACACACACACACACAACACTGTGTTATTTTAGCTGTTAATTCTCTCAGACACCACCCAGCTTACACACACACACACACACACACAAATACTGACATGCATGTGAACACTAGGGTTACATATGTTTTACTGCTTATTGTCTCTATTGACAGATTTGACCTCAGTGTCACATACACACACGTACAAACACACACACATTGGACTCGACATGATCCAGAGCCAAGAGAAAGCAAAAGCGCCAGAGGCAGAATCCACAGAGCACATTTCCCTGAAAGCAACATGTTTTCTTTTGAGAGATGTGCGTTAACTTCCTGCAGTCTTGCTGCCCTCATCTTTCCATGGCGACCTTCTGTTAGGAGTTGTCCCCTCTAGTTGACCCCGAGCTTTGCCCCGTCCAGATGAGCCTTGTAAACAGGCTGTTTCCACACACCTTGCTTTGTTGCGTTGACGCCCACCGCCTCACAACTCTGATGTAGGGCCTGTGCTGATAGTACATTCCAACTGCAGGTGCTGAAAGCTAGAAACCATGTTGCCACATCCACCCCACCCCACACCCCAAACTGAACATCAGCACTGTCCCCGCCATCCGGGTTCCCTCACCACACACAATGCAATGTTACCACCTACTAACCACGTCTAACTCTATCACAGATCAGGGCAGGAAGTGCTCAGTCCTTCATCAGTGGGGCAGACAGACATTGTGTCTATCAGCAGTGAAAGACTGATTAGATTAGTTTTGGTTGAGGACAAGCCTCCCACACAATATGTTTGAACTCCAGCTGCTCCTGATACCTCCTCTCACATTTACACGCAGAGTGTATGTGTGTGTGTGTGTGTGTAAGGACTTGTCTACCCCCAACCTTCACTGCCCCCACTTACAAAAAAGCCAGGGGTCACCCTGTCAAGTGGCTGTCAACAGGCAGCATTTACACAAAACTGAGCACATGGCTATGGGCAATGTTAAGTGGGAAGAACTGGTAGTGATTAGAGAAATGTGTCTAATGAGATAAGATCTGTGGAGAATGGAAAAGTCGGGGTTTCTTTATGCATAAAACACAGAGGCAGTGTCATTGTTTTGAATTAAAGATACACTACATTACAGAATCAGACACACAGCAAGGTCATTTATTTCACTACAGTCTGATGTTTTCAGACTTCTGTTTATTTTCAAACAAAAGCGCGCACCTAAATGGGGCCTCGGAAATTAATTTGCTGATTCATTTTGCTGATTTTCTTTTCCATCAGGCGTCCTAATTAGGTTTCCACCCAATATGCAACAGGCAAGCTTTTATCATAATGCTGCCTTTTGTTTCCATGGTTTCCATTCAGCACATAATGCTTGCAAAAGGATGGAAAGGAGGCAAAAAACATGATTGATGACTCTTGTGAGGGGCCCATAAACATAAACAACCAGCACTGATTGATTAAGTTTCTGGCTGACTTTTGTTTCTTAAACACCAGTTAAAGCAGCACTCGGTGTGCTGAAACATGGGCCTGCTAGCTGCCTGGCTCTGCCTCGGGGGCAGTTTCTTAGCACCACCAAGAAGGAAAGAAAGAGGAATTGGACCCGGTGACCAGTGGTTCTTCACAAGTGACTTATAGGCACTCAGAGTGAGTGATGCTGCAGCTCGCCCACTAGTAGATGCAATCCATTCATTCACTCTGAGCCAACAGAGTCATGAGGGGCTTTTTTTTTATTCTTATGAGCTTTTCTGGTAACCAGGTTTTCCCGATGTGCATGGTGAATTCTGTGATAGATGCTGCCCTTCCATATCCCTTTGGTAAATGCCCCATGAGTATGCTGGAAATAGACGGATTATTATGTGCGTGGGTGACTATACTGAAGGAGAGAAGTTGAGTAAGCAACACAGGAAGTAAAAAAAAAAACGGAGCACAAGGCACAAGCAGGGAGCAGGTGAATTACTGTAGATGAGGAAATATCCTGGTGGCACCACAACTATTTCGATTCAAAACACGTAGTAGATGAATTAATAGGTTTTGAAGATAGGTACTTATCTTGTTTTATATTTTCACTATTAGATGTAATGAAGAGAAAATTGACAGCCATCTGTAGTTTTGCTTTGAGAAGTGTTTTCTGACTCACTGACAGAAGATGCTTGTTGTGAAGCCAGATTAAATCTGCATGTATACAGTGCGGCCACCTCTGAACCTCATGGATGAGGTGACCTCATGCTGACCTTCTGGGCCCCTGCTCTGACCAACAGAAACCCCCCCCCCCCCCCAAAAAAAAAAACAAAACAAAACCGCTTTGTCACAGCCACCTAGCAAACGCTGAAGGGAACAGCTGTGAGTTTTGTACTGACCATGCAAACTGCTGTAGGCTTTGTAAGGTCATTATATGATAATGAAAATCATTACAGAATTACATGGGGGTTTAGGACATGAGAGCAGCGGGGAGGGGAGGGGAGGGCCACATTTGGTTTGATAAATGGACTGTGAAGGTGCCCATCTGGCCCTCTCTATGGCTTTTTCTTCCTGCTCTTTTATCCACTGTTGTCCTTTACTACCCTGCTTTCATACCCCGCCTCTGTTCTCCAGCGGGCCAGTGTAAAAGCGAGGAGTCCTATAGTGAAAGATTAACAGAGTGCAAACCTAACTCACCTCTGTGGAGGAGAAAGGAGGAGAGACAGGCGGAGGTGTTTATGACCCAAAGCAGGGTTTGTGCCTGACTTGGCAAACCCTGTCCTCCTGCTTCTCTGTGTGGGCCGGGAGAAGAGAAGGCAGCCATTGACCTTTGGCACCAGAAACAGTTGGACACCTCAGGATGTGCTGCTTGCTGTGGTTTGCTGACACTTAGGTGTTCATTTTGTAATTGGCTCGGTGCTAATACATAACCGGGTTTAAAAAGGTCCACCTCGTGGTGCAAAACACTTGCTACTGAAAAAAGTTGCAGTAGGGAGAGGCGGCAAATTGTTGTACTGGCTGGTGGAAGTCAAGATACAGAAGAGTCGGTCTTCTTTTTCGATAAAAACTTGTGAGGTATATTTTCAGTGTTTATTACAACGTGAGCTTTAAAAGTTTTTCAACACACGTGTGTGTGTGTGTAATTCTGAGAACAACATTTTGATTTAAAATGGTTACACTTAAAAAAAGATTGTAATAAACCACAGGCAACTGCTTTTTGTTTTCTTCAGTTGTCTGTAAAAATACCAGTAGGTGACCCGCACTGACGATGTTACGTTGTCACTATGGAAGCTGTACACTTGGCGTAGTACATCTGTTGCCTGTGTTTATTACTTTTCTTCAACTTGTTGAGAGTAAGTGAGGTCTTTATCCCAACACAAAGGTGACATCAGCTGACATGGCAAGCAGGGCCAAAGGACAGAGAAGGAGGTCCACATGTCTACAGCTGCACTCATCACTCAGCTGTCCAGCTTGACCCATGACCTGGCTTGGCTGTCTCCCAGCCTCCATCAGCTTTATGTTTCCTGCTATTGTCATCCTCACTTGTCCTCACCTGGACAGAGCACTGCTAAACAAAAAGCCCAGTCTGTCATCAAAACCAAGGGTCACCAGGGGCCAGCAGGGCCCAAAGAGCTGAAGTTGAGGCTGTGCCCAACCGGGAGTGACCCTAGCACTGTCGTCAGCTACCAGTTGCACCCTGCAGAGAGACACATAGTGACACTTGTGAAAAGGAGAGGAGAGACCTTCATTGGCTGGCACTTCATATCAGGAGTGGTGACATTTCTTTTGTCTTGTCCCTGACAGACACCGTCCCAATTCCTGCACTGGGGTGGGGCAGGGTGTTAGGAGACAATGGAGGAGCAGGGTCCCAGATGGGAGTCAGAAAGATTGTCAGTGTCCTACCCACAATTAAGACATAAAGAGCACAGCCTTGCCTAATGGGGCCAATGAGATCCTGAACGTTTTAGAACGGTCCATCCGGCATGGACTCCTGCCATACCATCGACAGGCCACTCTCTTGAAACAGTCAATGACTGACTGGGTGCAGGTTCCTGTAGCAACGCTGCCATCTGTTTAGCTGTAGTGACTAGTATAGGTGGATTGGGGTTAGGGTTATGGGTATGGTAAGGGTTAGCTTCCAACATGTGGATGGATTAGTTAATCAGCGCTTAGAGAACAGTTGCAGTGGTGTGATGTATGTCTCAACATGAGGTGACAGATTCATCAGATATTCATCAGATCTAGCAGACAGAAGCTTCTGTGCTCCTGCTCCTCCACCCACAACAGCAGCTTTTTGTTTTGGAGCACAAACAGCCCGGGCTACCTCAGTCTGTTTGTCTTGGCATCTGTTGCTAGACAAAAGTTTGATTGGCTGCACCCATGTTTCTCTTTACCTCCGGGGTTTGTTGGCTGTGATGGTGGGCAAACACCTGTGTGTGGTGGGTGGAACTCTCATCCACACAACCACGTCCTTTGTCTCTGTTGTCTGCATCCTTTTCCCTCTACCGTCTGCTTTTAGCGTCATCACCATTGCTGTGTTTACTCGGTTCGGAGCACGGGAGGAGAAAACAAATAAGGACATGTCATCGGTCTCTTTCATCAGCGACCAGCCTGTAATTAGCGCAGGCGCAGTGGTTAGCCTTAGACGCTTTCGTCTAATTTGTCTGTCTTTATCTAAAACATGTCTGTGTGGTCCCTGAGACTGGTTACATGCGTGCGGAGACATCGCCTGTGGCCTGAGTGTTTGTGAGGTGTATGTTTGAGTGTGCTTGATTGTAAATTATGAATTCTCCTCTCATGCACCCACCCTTGTTAAGCAATCACTCAGTTATGCATGACATGTCCTGACCTCAGCAGAACCCCACAGCTGCTGTTGCCGTAGTAATCGGCCTCCCATCCTAGTTAGCTGCCGTGCTGGATAGATCATCAGCATGTGTCTGCTTTGTCGTCTACTTACTGTACATAAAATGTGTATGTGTGTAAACATTCCCTTACCTTTTACTCGCCTGGCTCCCAGTCGTGTCAGTAATTAGCTGGCGAGGTACATGCTTAGTCTCGTTCCGTGGTTATGTGTGGGAATGGCAGGGATCGCTATCCCATTCTCTTTGTTTCATTTCTTTGCTCGCCCTCAGCTGAGTCACAGCTGCGTGGAATTGCTCACAGATTTCAATGGAAATTTCATAATTATGCATTTCACAGTAAGCGTTTGGCAAGGAGCTATGGCACAGAGAGGCAGAAAGAGAGAGTAAGAAATGTCATTAAAAGTCCCACAGACATTTAAATACACTTGTTGTAGAGACAGTTGCCCATTAAACGCTGCCTGTTTTAATATGGAAACAAGATTTGTGTTTGGAAAAGACAATGTGGTGAGGGCGAGGGGGTGGGGGGGGCAATGGGTTTGGGCCTAGTTTACTGGTAGTCAGGAAAAACCAGCACATTTTTTCTGGTCAGACCCAACATCCCAGAGTGCTGATAATGCATGATTGGGTGAGGATGTGTGGCAGGCATGTGAAACAAACATCAGGAGCACAGCATTATGGGGCGATGGAGGTTGAGCTCCATCAGGCTGTGCTCCTTGTTGTTCCGGGATTACAACATAAGCTTTGATCTGTACTAATTTAATATTGGACTTGTGCTTGTGTGTGGTAAGTGAGCTAATAAGCACAAATACAACTGTTGCAGATAATTATGGGAAGTTTAGGCTTTGGCAACACAGACAATGTGCATATCAAGATACTTTTTAGTTGTGTTTTGTGTATGGTTTGTTGCAGGGACTTGTCTGGAGGTTGAACAGGTCTGAGCTGGCCTCATAGTGGGTGCTGTTGTTGTGATACTGATGTTGATATTACAGAAATAATAACACAGCAATGTATGTGGCGTTCAAACACACATATGTGCATTATACATGCAAGCACACCACATGTTCCAGCCTTTCCCTTTTTCTCCATCTACCACAACCATCCCATCTGGGCGGCCCCCCCCACCTACGCCCTTCCCACCCCATTTACACACATCTTTCTCCCCTCCACTGTTAATTATAACCAACACTGCTGGAACACTTCATTTCATAGCAAGCATATTGTCTCTTCAAGGCTGGCAGGCAGGTCATAAATTATCCTGAAGGTGAGGATGGAAGTTGGAGGAGATAGTTATGAAAATTTCATCTGTCTGCCGTAGTGGCCGCAGCTGCTCCTGTCACCAGCCGTGTACTGGAGGAATTACACCGGGTCATTGTGTGTGTGTGTGTGTGTGTGTGTGTGTGTGTGTGTGTGTGGGTGTATTCTCTAGTTTGTGCATATGCGTTGGTACATAAACACATGTGCACAGTGACAGTGTGCACGTACGTCGGCCACTCACACGTGCACATCTTTGTGTAACTCCAGATTTGTCCCTTTGTGCACGTGTATGTTTGGGTGTGCGTCCCCGGGACAATGTGCACAGCGGGTTGGCCAGGTAAGACCTGCCTGTCAGTGTGGGGAACATTTCTGGCGTCCCTGTCACCCCTGGCCCCCCAGCTCTGCCCCGAAGCAGGGAGATTGGGCGGGGGGACAAGCTTTCAGGGCGGTCCCCAAGCTGTCTCTGTTCATTACTGCTACAGAAATGGAATGTGGCCGGCAGGTGGCCAGACCTTTAGGCCTTTACCTGCTGTGCTCATCTGCTGCTCCGCTCACCGTGTGTGCCGGCGAGTGGGTGTGCAGAGTGAGCTTATGAATGAAAAACAGTCAGCGGAGACCCATGACTTATGCATTTGAGTGGGGAGGTGCATATTTTACGTTTGACCCATGATTGTGACAGATTATTGCACTGGAGCATTGTGCCTGTGCATGCACTTCTTTAAGTGGCTATGCTCACTTATTTACAAATGTACAGAAATTCAGCATTTGGAGAAAGTGCAGTGCTGCCGTGGCACTTTCTTGACAGAGTGTAGCAGCTCTTCTCGACAGACAGCCACTCCAAGTGGCAATTAGTAAGAAAAGAAAAACAGTATACCACCCCCAACCTCCATTGCCCCCATATGTCAATCTTTAGTTTCCTGCAAAAATTCTATTAGGGCCAAAGTCCATAGCTGTTAATTACAATTCTAACTAGCTTGCCTCCTGACGAATGGAAGGCTTCAGCAGTGATGTAGGATAAAAGGGATATCAGCGATTTCACTTCTCTGTACAAAGGCTGCCTCTGAAATGGGTCATCAATCCCACAGTGATAAATGTCTGGTGGAGTAATGACTCTCTTATCAGCACCGGATTACTGCAGATATTTGTAATTAGTGTAGCCACACAAGTCCCGACAGATGTTTTTGAGGCGGCACAATATTGAAGCCTTGCTTTAGTGCTGAATTGAACTTTGGGAAAATAATAGGGATAGTTAAAGCTATTGTGTTGTGGCAGACGTAGGTGAAACTGAAGAGCTAAGTCGTCTGTGGGAATGTCCTTCTGCCGCCACAGTCATATTCATTACGCACAAATGTATGGAGCACATGTATACACACACTCACACATACACACACACTTAAACTCAAGGGCTAGTAGCTAAATACACAGCCTGAGGTCCATCCTTAAGATATTAATTTCAACGGTCATGTGACTGTAAGAGCCAGGGGGCTCCTCTTCTCCTCCTGTGCTTCCTCCTCCTCTTCCTCCTTCTTCTCCATCCCTAAAGGTAGCCAATGCTACGCCAGCGGGAGTGAACGATTCACTTTTAACTTCCATTTCTCCTGTTTTGGGTCGAGAATCACTCGCCGCGCTGAAGTTTTTATTTTTTTTTCTCTTTCACCTCTTCCAGCACTCATGAAATCACAATGTGATGTATTCAGCCTGAGGTGTAGCTCTATTCACTATGCAGTCTGACACTATGGAGCCCTGCTCCCTTCTGTTTTCACAGTACATGTGTACCGACGGACTGCTGACAAGCCTTTACCACTAATACAATCGTCTTGGCTGCAGTCAGTTTTAATGTGCACTTAAAGCAGGACACCTGTCTTCCATTCATTCCTGTCTCTCACCATAAACATGTGTGGATATGCATTTTTAGTCCTCTCAGAGAACCGTTGCCAACAAACTCTTTGTGTCTCGATTGGATTGTGTTGCCAAAATATACGCTGACCGTCCAACCATCTAACACACCCACAACCGTAAACACACGTGCAAAGCCTGCCCGGCCCGGCACCGACAGACGTGTAGGCAGATGCAGCCAGGACTGGTAATGGCAGGTGATTATAAGTGGCACACGTGCCAAACTAATTAAACCCCTGGGTTGACAGCAGCATTTGGTCACACTGGCATTCTGGCATTCTGGCATTAGAGTAATTGTAGCAGCAGCAGCACACTTCACCTGCGAGACTGCAGCTAACAACGTCATTTATTTTACAGCCGGCTGCACCGGACGTTGCGACAGAGGCACGAGTTGGCGCGCCTCATGCTTGACATGTGTGGCAAACTCTGTCTGCTGTTCTGTTTGAACCACCCTGTGTCGAACAGTTGTTCGGAAATATGTTATTTCCCTATTTTGCATCGTCACATTCATTTATTATGTTACGTTTAAATTCAAATTTTAAGTTAAATGCCCCCTTTTGTTTTTTTGATTTAACCGTCACACAGGTCAGAGCTCTGCTAGGAGGCCAGAAACTGCACCAGGAGGCCCACACACATACGCATCACGCATGCATGCACGCCCTCACACACCTGGATGGTTGAGAAAGAATTCTGACATACCTGTAGCTCTGTGAAAACTAGTCCGGCTCTAACCGACTTGACTGATTCATGTGCCTCGTGTCATGCAGCAGGTGTGGCTGGTCCAGGTGCACGCCGTGCTGGATCACAGGGTGTGTGATACAGTATCTGTTGGAGCAATGGGAGTGAGCTGGGTTGTGCCAGGTATGTAAGGTCACTGGATGCACTGTTAGATTTATGGGCTGTGGCTTTGCACATCATATGCCTTCCTGTGATTTCCGACCAAGACCTTAGACAATTATTCTCTACTATTTCCATGCTGTAAATCACAGTGGTGACAAATAGGGTGTATTCAGCTCCCACACGTTTTCCCCATAGGCGGCACTACTGTCTAGTCCACTTGCACATAATTGCCTCCTTGCTTTACTGCATATATATCACTTGCTGAAACATCACTTAACACTTTTCAGGTTTTATTGCCCATGCACTGACTGTGTTCACTGTTGATAGCTACTATATTAAACTGGTTGTAGGAGAAGGGGAAAAATCTGCTCTTTGAAGGCACAAGTAAGTGGCCGATGGCAGCTGATAGCTGGGGCTTAGTGAATCCTCATTATGTGCTGTAGCAGGCTGATTAAAACATGTGATTTGGTCCCAGTGTGTGTTCATGTGTGTGTGTGTGTCTGTGTGTGTCCTGTGCATGTGCAAGTGTGCACGTGCATGTGCGTGTGTAAAAGAGTAGGCCTCCGGGCTGCTCCTGCTGCTGCTCTGTTATCTGTTATTTTTTTTTTCAACCTTGTCATACTAATTACAGTCCATATTTACTTACATTCTCTTTTTGTTTTCTGCCCTCGATAGGCATCTGTGAGTGCCTGTGCCTAAGCAGCACTCATTAACAGACTGATGCTGCGTGATAAGTCTATCACGCGACGATACAGGGAGCTTTTCCAAAAAAAGAGGTCATGATACAAATGTTGTCAGCTTTTTGCAACCACAAAGAATTATGTTCTTGTTATCAGTGACGCCGTGATTGCAATTTTGCCAGCGAGTGTTAGTGTGGAAATGCTCCATGTTCACATCAAAGCCAAAAGAAAAAAAGCATCACCAATAGCTTGTATCAGAACCTTAATAAATTGTATTATTGCCACTCGATAAGCCAAGTGACTAGCTCCCATGTTGGAATATGGATATACGATGATTTCCAAGATAGAAAAATAAGAGAAAAGGCTACAAAATGGTTTGTATATATTTTTTAAATTCACACTCCTTGCTCATTCTCGTCACCATTCATCAACAACCAGTTTGAATGTGAGAGTAAATGGCTGATTATTTTCTACAGTGTGTACAGTGTGTGTACAGTGTGTGTACTGGCTCAAGCAGCCAACCAGGAAGATTATACCAACAACAAAACTGCAGTTCCCAGAAAGCCAAGATGATGTAAACTGAATAATCCAGAAAGATTCCATTTGATTCCGTTCTGTTCTGTTTACCAGTGGTAAACTTTGTCAGGTTAGTGCACCGCAGCAGTGCTGTTGGCTTCTGGAGAGGCAGTTTCTGATTAACCAGACCTTTTTAGTTAACTACACTGGTCACAGCACGGTCAACAATGCTGTTATGCGTTGTCGACTGTGGCAAAGACGAACTTACAATAGGATTTGTAAATGGTTAAACCGAACAGGAAGCTGTGTGGGGATGCATGGCGGGTCGAGCAGGGTAAATCACCGACAGACGAGTTTTACATGGCTTAAGGTGGGCGGTGGGGCGCTTGGGGGGTGTGAATGGTTTTATATGAGTGTGAGTGACTGATTCCCAGACACAGAGCAAAGTGCATCCTGAATGGGTAAATGCCATTTATTCAGCTGGTTAGTCTGGGAAAACATATGGTGCCATTTGGAGGCCCGGGCTGGTGCACGCTGTTCTCCTGTAATTAGACTGGCCCAGCAGAGCAGCTACATGACTGCTTCATGATAACCACCCTACTGTACCCCGCAGTGCTGCTGCCACCCAGCCCTGGCTGCAGCACAGGACCGGCACACCACATTACACATCCTGTAAACACACTGTTCGACACCAGTGACACCGCAGCCTTGGCAGCTGTATGTGTGCATCAAGGGCCAGATTTACCGTACGTATGTGGTGGCAGAAACAAAAATGTGCACCGCACCTCTTCTTCTGAAAACCCGATGAAAATGAATGGGTGCATTTCTGAATATGACTCCACTTTAGTGATGTCTCTTAATAAAATTGTCATAACTGTTAGTATTTTTTTTTAGACAGGTTGAAGAGGGAGTCATAAAATGGCCATATAAGAAAATGGAAAAAGTGCATTCACATTAAAAATGTTACTTAGGTAACCATAAGCCCCCTCAATAAAAATGTCAACTGGAGCTTATTCACAGCACATTAGCAGCTCATGTCAAGTTCAGGTTTAATGACCACACAGCTGCAACTACCCATCTGTCATTTTGCTATGCATGTTTGCATTATAGCTCGTTTATTATTAGTTCTGTTATTATTATTGTCTAATTTCATACAATCTCTTCTATGCATTTTCGCAAAGCTATCTTTTGGGTATCATATACTGCATGTGCATGTGCTGAATTCTTTCTTTCTTTCTTTCTTTCTTTCTTTCTTTCTTTCTTTCTTTCTTTCTTTCTTTCTTTCTTTCTTTCTTAATTGTCTTTGCTCTTGTTGTTGTTTTAATCACTTCCCACCCTCCCTTCATCAGGACCAGGGGAGCAGATTGTGGGTCGAAGGCGTGGGTTGTGTTGGCAGGGCCGTGGGGGTGTCAGATGGGCTTTTGTCCTGTCAGGGGGGAACAGGCTGGCAGCCCGGCAGGAAGGCCCTGTTGAAGATACACTGCTGGGAATCAGACTGAGCCAGTGCCTGGCCCAAACCACACACACACACACACACACACACACACACATCGATTGGGGTTTGGTAAGGAAAGTGGTGGGGGTGTCCAAACTCGGGATAAAGACATTTCCTGCCTCATTTATAAAATCTGACACCCCCAGTCTGCCCTCTCCTCCTCCCTCATCAACATCCTTTCACAAAGATCACAGTCACTCACACACATGCTGGTGGACATACAGTGAAAATCCAAGCTGCTGTTTGAATCTAATGACCAAGCTACAGCAGTTCTTTAAATGACCACTAGATGCTGGCTTGGAAAAAGAAATCTTTGCCTACACAGGCCAAGATACACTATTCTTTTCTCAGACGAATTTCCTTAATTTGACCTGATTTTGGCCTGTGTGATCTGACTCTTCCATGAAGAAAAGAGGGATGTTTTGCAGCACACATTTAGTTGACCGAAGTATCAGTCGGGCCTCTTTTGAGCAGTGTAGTTGATGTTATGGCTCAAGTTAGGGTTATATTATTATACAGATACCATAAAAGACCTGTGTGCATTTTATAGATTGTCTTCATTTTCTTCCACCTCAATATGTAATAATAATAATAATAATAATAATAATAATAATAATAATAATAATAATAATAATAATATCAGTAAGATGTACAGCTAACACTTCAGCACACACACACACACATACAACTACGCACTGTACTTCATTCTGTCTGTGTCCAGAAGGGGTTGCCTGCGTGGCATGCTATTCTCTTGTTGTCTGCATGTGAGAGCACTGCCTCATTTGCATATGCCGCCATGTATATTTCAGATGCGTTTAAGACACACATCACCGGCAGTGAATTATGCATGTAGCTGGTACAGTGTAGGTGCTTGTTTTATGCGCTCGTGAAGGGAAATTGAGCTGTGTTTTCTTCCACTCAGGCCCATTAATGTACGCAGAGCAGGCAGCTTTGAAAAGGACCGGTGGTGTACATCGTATTTCCCCCTAACAACGGGGGGCTCGGCATAGGGAAAGGTGTCCGACAGGTTCTGACAGTGAGGTAATAGGATTCCCACCTCTCCAAAGGGACAGACTGGGTTGATGTTGTAGTATCCGTGTAGACCACTCCGTCTTTTTATACGTGAGCGTGCATATGTGTTTGTTAAATGTGGTGCTGTGGGAGAGATGAGTGAGTGAATAATTCAAAACTGGCATGTCTCACAAAATGATGCAAACCCGTGCATGGATTGTCAGTGGGAGGAATAGAGTGTTGCAGTAAACACAGCCTAAAAGGCTCTTATGCATTATAGACAAGCCTTTTGAAACCGTTTTCTCATATGCAAATGGAAGACATACAGCTGCAGAGGCTTAATGTGAATCTCGCCCATCCACGGCAAATCCAAATGAGGCAAAGGACTGTTTATGCAACTGCTAGAAAGGGATGGAGGAGTGTTTTGTCGAATCACATGAAAGATACAATGAAAGACACAATTATGCTGCTATCAGTGTTTACTTTCAAGAGTGAACGGTTAGAGCTGTGGCTTAGCCAGCACCCAGCAGTTGTGTTTTCACAAGCCTCTTCTGGACTATGAGGAGTATGAGCATCATTAGATATGTCATTTAAGACACCTCAGCTCACCTGCTGCTCTATATTTATCCACTTGCAGGTCTCCAACAGGCCCTCAGGTCAGCATACTGTGTCCCTGCCTGTCAGCTTGGCAGTGGATTGGACATGTGTAGCGCATGAAGACAATACGATACCACCCTCTCCTCTCCTCTCCTCTCCTCTCCTCTCCTCTCCTCTCCTCTCCTCTCCTCTCCTCTCCTCTCCTCTCCTCTCCTCTCGTCTTTGCCTCACCTTGCCACTGGATACATCTGCGACAACTCGTATATCCCTACTACAGTCGCCATATTTAACTTGGGTTATTCCAGTCAACCTGCTATTTATAGAGTTTGTTTCAGCCACCCCTGCGTGGTAAATGATGATAAGGCTAGCCTGTAATAAACAATCTCGTAAACAGCTCTGCAGCTCAGCCCTTGATAGCCTTAGGGGCTTGTAAGAGCTTTATAACACATTTATTACCCCTTTAATGACCCAGGAGCTGTGAGCCTCAACATAAGCTAACACTAATTTAATTTCCTGACATATATTGGCTTTATGTTATCTTTAGGTTTTAGTTATTTTGCCAACTTGATTGATTCCATGCCGAGTCCTATTTAGGGCCTTGCTTAATGCATCGTGACACCAAAGAGAACTACTGTATATTCAGCACTAGCCTCAATTATTTTGCCACTTGGTATTCAGAGTCTGCTGAGAGAAGAGGAGAGACCATTACTTTGTTAGCCAAAAGCACACATCCACTCCGAACAGACGAAAGGGCCAGCATGGGGAATAAAGATATTTGATGTTGAATCTCCCCCTATTTACAGTAGGATGCCTGAATAAACGTGTTCAGAAGCTGGAAAGCAGCATTATGACCCATAACCCCAAGGTATTTGAAATGGAACAGCAGAACTTACTTTGAAAAAGAATAGGAGATGCGCTCTGGGCTCACTGTTTATACCTTGATGTGATTTGGATTGAAATGTAAAAAAAAAAAAAAAAAAGCCTGTTTATCTGTTGTTTCTCTTTTGTCCATGGCTGAAAATTGAAGTGCTTAGAAATGGAGGCTATCGCACTGCTGGCAAGGGTTGGAAAAACAGAAATATCGTCTTTTGTTGCTAACTTTAAAGATGATAGAAAATTATTCAACAAGTGACGTTCTCGTGGTTTTAGGAATTATTATTTTTGTCGTTGCTGTTCATTGATTTTAGTACAATTTTCTTGCACAACTGCCATTTCAATCCATATAACCACTGTTTTTTTTGGTAGGATCTATAGGTAAGAATAGATCTTTTTTTTTACAAGATACAGATATTTCATCACAGAAATTCTCTTTCTCAAGCATTTTCCCATTATGGTTTATTAAACTACCTTTGGGCCCTCAGTATCTACTTTTAGTTTCAGTGCTTTTTTTTGTCCAAATACCAATTTCAACTCTTCCTCAATTATTCTTTTGTCTGAAAAGACGCCAGGTATCAATCTTTTATGTTTTGGAAAAATCTGATGAGTGCTATTTGCCGGACCTCCTGCTCAACAGAGATTGTGGAGCAGGCATGTGGAGAGAAACATGAAATTGCAGAGTAAATCAATACTGGGCCGGTAATGTTGGGGGGATCCCCTTTGAAAGAGCAGAGCTGAATTTGTATGCCTTCTGTTTTTGATCTCTTACTGTACTCCTTTCATTCCAGGCGCAGTTGTTATCATAGTTGCTGTTGTTTGTATGTTATTTTAGCTTCTTTCCCAAGTAGCTATTTTGCAATTTGGACAAAAATACAATTAAAGGCCCATCTGTTTCCAATGGTCCTAACGTCAGACAGATGGGCTCTGTCTATTGAAGCCATACCAGGAGCCTGGCAGGTTAGAGGCTTCAGTAATGAACATGCTAAATATGCGACGAGACCGATTTCATCATAACAAGGCATGTATGGGCCAAAATGAGTAAATATATTCTTTTTCATGAAGTTAAGCTGCCGCACTTTAGCTTTGGCAACAGTCGAGCAGAAATGCAGGACTCATGTTTTTAGGTATTCACCTACAGATTCCCTCCCATACCAATGTTAAATCTCCCTCAACTGGTGCCGTTGGAGTTGGAGCATTTTTCTTGTTGACAAACCAAAGAGAATTGTCCTCTGTTCCACAGTGACTGTTTACTACAATGGTACAAAATGGTGAAGGCTTAAGGTTTATGAACAAAGGTTAAAGTTAGGCCCTTTTCAGCACCAACACACAAGACCACTATGAAGGCACATGTTATTAGCATTAAAGCATTTATCCCGTATAAGGCCCCTAACCACTAAACCTGACAATGATAGTCTTAGGTGACATGCAGTCCTGGGCTTCTACAATAGAGCGGTATCAAGTAGGTTGTTGCTAATTTCTGTTTTTTGATGATGCTTCTCGAATCATTACTAAATGTGAATAGAAGTACAGACCAAGTTAGTGCACAATAATATCTTCTGTTCTGTTCTGCTGGTATCTGAAAGTATAGGAAATAAAATCCTGTTCACTCTTCAGTCTGTGGGAAACACTTACATTATCGTGGATCGGGTTTTCTATGGACTGAGGCTTGGCCTGGGAGTGATTGAGCACATTGTGTCAAGCCTCATGTACTCAGTCCTTCACCTAAGGACAAGCCCCCTCCCACCCCTCACATCTTCCAAGCATGCAAGCACAAACATCTCTAACACAATTCTTTTACCTTGGAACAGCCCTGAAGGCTGTGACCAAAACACCTCTAACATGGGGAAATTGAGCTGCTTTGAACTTTGGTGTTTTTGATAACTACTTGATATGCTTCCTGGATGATAACCTTTGGGCTTGGCTTCCGAAATTAATCCCTTTGATTAAGTGCCAGGGGAAGATAGCTCGGCACTCAATAGGCCCTTTACCTTCCAAATATCTGAATTCCAAATACACTGTCCAGGGCTTAAAAGCACCAGTGCACAGGTGCTTTTGGTCATTTTGAGCTATCCTCACACTCCTCTCCTCTGATAGTTGTTTTCATACTTTCGGCCAATAACTTCCTTCTTGTCTGTACCTTTTCCCATGTACCCCATCCTGTTTAAGGTCAGGATGTCCCCTATTTGTTTGTTTCTGTTTCTGTTTCATGTGGGTCAGGTCATGTGCTCTGGGTAGTTGGTGAAAGTATCCAAAGGTTATTTTTGTTAAGTCGCAGTGCCTCTGAATGATGAGTGAACTACTTTACTTACTTACTTTGGATATTATCATTTGCAAAACTTTATTCAGCTCTGAAAAGATATTTTGACATGCTAGATGACTTATATGATAGGATATATGATAGGTGACTTATACACAGCACATGATCTTTATATATTCCCAAATTATTCCTCCAAAAGATTCTTTTCCGAAAAATTCATAATTTATGACATAATGGTTTACTTTATTTTACCCAAACAACCCCAGACAAACACTGACCATAGGGTTTCAGAAGTGACACTGACTATTGCCAGAGATATTGAATGTTGATTGTTGGTCACTCTCGCTCTCAAATCCATCTCAAAGTCCTCAGTTTCCATTTCTGCTTCACTGAGGCTTTGCTGTATCTGTCTTTGTTCATCTGTTTGTGTTTCATACATATTTGAAATGTATGATGAGGTGGATCCCAAAGCCAAACAATTGTTTTGTGCAGCTATTTTTCTGCTCTTTTATAGGAAATTGACATAAACCTTGAAGCCTGAAAAGTAAATGAGTTTATTTGTCGGTAGAAATCCTCAAACTTCAAATAATAGGCACATATTTACTGCATCTCCCTCCTGATGCCTGCTTTGATTGGCTGAGTGTTTCTGAAGAAGAGCTTCTATTATATATTTTACTGCAACTGCCCAAAAACAACCACAGGATTTAGATGCAGATAGAAAATAAGACAGTCGCAAAAATTGCCTGACCCTTCCCAGCACTCTGTGGACTCTCTTCCCCCACCACACAGATATAAGGGCACGCTGACATACTTCTGAGGCATCTTTTGTTGTTTCTCATGGGTAAATTCTGCCCAGTGTTATTCCCTGTGAACCCCCTCCACAGACCCACACACCATGCACATAACTAAAAATTCCCAAGTGAAATCCAAAGCATTTCATTTCTCTCACACACATGAAGTATTGTATAATCGATACAGTTGAAAGATAACAGATGGGACCATATTAAGATCTGTGCTACCCAACCAAAAAACTCTCAGTTAGCTGTTGCCTAAGTCCTAATCAAAACTAATCAATGGTGTGTATATCTATTGGCACTGGTAGTAAATACGTTTGTTTTCAGAATGTCATAATGAATTGCCATCAGTTGTGAGTCAGCCACTAATGACAACAGCTCACGAGCCATGTCAGTTACACATATAGTGATTTATTAAGCTAGACTTATAATTATCATTGTTTGAAAATCAGTAGCTTAGAAGTGTCAATTACCCTTCTCAGAGTTTTAAAGACAAGGTTATTAGTTGCCAACTTTGATACATACCGACTTGGCTGGACTCTCACTAGTCTTTTCTTTGGCACTTCTCCTATGCCCTGGCATCCCTCCATAACTCCAAAGCAATGTCCTATGGCATCTGAATGTAGAGTCATCCACCGGGACAGATGGCAGCCTGACTGCATGTATGTGTGTTTGAGTGCTCCTTTGCGAACACGCCTATGCAGCTTAAATATGTGCAATACTCAATATAAGTATTGAGTATTGCAAATATATATATATATATATATATATATATATATATATATTTGTCAGGGGTTATTGGGGCATGAATAAGCGTGTGTCACGGCCTTTTCACAATCCCTCACGAGCAAATCCCACCCCTATCCCTGCCCTGCCCCCGGCAGGCCCAGCTCCCAGTTCTTCTGATTGCCATGAAGGGATTTGGGCTGGATGGGCCGACCCTGACTGGGCTGATTGCTTTGAATGGCACTGGCTAAAGCTGCCTTTGAAAGCAGGGGCGTTGATGAGCGTCTTCTCAGAAGAGCCTGTGTAGTCACTGCCTCTGGGAGGGACCCTCACTAATACCCCAGCATGAGATATACAGGAAGAGGCAGGGATCACCAGTCACCCCCAGCCATTCGCACACATGTACATGCACATGCACACAGGCACTTACTTCGACAACAACAGAAAGTAGTTCCAGTAAACTTTTTGGCTCTTACTTATTTTGACTCATGTATCTATAAAAAACTTGATGGTGCTTGAACTATGTTACTACCAAAATACTGTCACGTGGAGATATTTAGATGTCCTCAGCTGCTTGATGAACAACCACACAGCTTGCAAAGAGTGAGAGGGGAGGATTTCCGGAGGAGGATCGAGGGCTTGTGTGTTCGCTGTTTCACCTTGTCCTTTTGTTCTCATAAAACACCTTATGAGAAGACAAATTACAGCTTCAGACATAGGTGTACTGGTGAGTTTTTATCTCTCAGCAGGCCCCCAGGGCACATTACCTGTGTTCCACAGTGCTGGCTGTAACATTGGAGCTGTCACTGCTAAGGCCCCTGAGGGCCAGGCTGCTGCTCAGAACAGGGTGGCCTTCTTGTTTTTGATGGCCTGTCCCCCAGAGCACTGAGCTCTGAACTTAAGATGGGTCCGCACCCAAAATCCCTGACCCCAAACCCACTTACCCTTTTCCTAACACCTTAGCCATGGGGATGAGACATGTCCATAATCAGCATGACTGTTAGTTAGCATTGAAACATACCACCAGCCTTAAACTCATCAGGGCGATTGGTGATAGTCATCTTAATGTGGACAAAAAAAATCCCAAGTAACGCTTGTTGATGTCAGTGAACCTGAAGGGAGTGAGTTGGGATACGTGCTTTTCTTCCACAGCAGGCAAACTGCTTCAGGCGGCGAAACAAACCCATTTTGTTTGAAAGAGAGGAGAAGACGGGGAAAACGAAGTAGCAGTAAATTACTGATAAGTGACAGAGAGAGCAGCTTATCGTGTGACAGCATCAGTGTGGAATGAAGGCCTGGTGTGTGTGAATGAGTTAACCCTTTGACACAGCTCGTGATGTGGCTGAAGGTGAGCGAAACCCAGGCGCGCAGATGAACAACAGTGGGAAGGAGAGAGCCGGAGAGGGGAATGGGAAAGATGGCAGGAGAGGAGTGGGTGTGGCACACCACTCGCCTGGCTTTATTTTCAATTGCAGTTTACGATTTTTCATGGTCATGTCTCCCCTGCCCCCTTTTCAAAATAATCGCCTGTCGGTTTTTGCAAGTCTGGCCGCCTTTCATTTCATGGGTTTGTTTTTGAAAAGGTTGCTATTATAGCCAAATGGTTTCTGTGCTTCTCTAAACACGGCAAGGCATTAGGCCGGGCTCCGGTTTCAGGGCCTGGCTTCTAATGAGAGACCCAATCACACAGAGGGAAAAGACGGATCAGTGCTGCTACACCAGACCCAACCTGTGGTTTACCTCTTGAAACATAACCATCCTCCTTCGCTCTTTCTTTTTCCCCCCTCTTTCTTTTTTCCACTCTGCCGTTCCCTCCACCTCCTGTCACAGTGTTTTTCTAACCAAACTTGATCAAAGTTGATTGTGCAGCTGCACTGTTCCACACAGATCTGCAAATAAATAGATTAACACCAGGGCCAGAATGGGGCCCGACAGCTCGCGTGGATTGCAGGCACAGTGGTAGAATGCATAAGGGTAGAGAGATTTTTCTCTTCAGCTCCATACAATGAATGTGAGTAAATGCAGGGGACATGCAATTTTAAAATAGGTAGACAATGTACATGTAGAACATACTGTATGTCCTGCCTGCAGCTAATTATATATTGAATGTCAGTGCAGGGAAACGGTAGTGGTCCATGAGGTGCCTATACAAACACAGGTGTTTTCAGATGTAAAGGTGTAAATGGAATTTTGTGAGCGCTCCCTCTGTGTAGAATCTGTTTGTTTCATTGTGTTACATTAAAGTGATTATGATACATGTTTATTCTGTCTAAGGTTATCTCACATCAAGAATATGTATGACTGCATTGGATTTTTGTAGCTGTGACAAAACTTCTTAGCTGTGTTTAGCTTTAAGTGTGCGCTGACTGTTTTGTGTGTCTTTGTGCTACAGCACTGACTCATACTCGCAATTTTTTCCACCCCCACTGGTGTGAATGTTATGAAGTGGACGCGCACCGTTTGAGGATAATTGCAACGTTTTTACTCTAATTGAAACATTCTTCACTTCAACAGACGCGTCAGCACACTGATTAACACCACTTACAGCAAACCTGTGCATGTTCCTATCTGTTCAAATGTTCCGTCTGCTTGGCATGTTCTTACTCTGAATACCGTTTTCGGGGCTTCGGCGCTCCAGCAAGAATTTTAAAATTATCAGCAAATATCCGAAGCCTGGAAATTCGTCTTCAGATTGAACACTAATCCTTTGCGCTGCGGACGTCACTCATGTGCAGTCATTAACATAGCCCAAATGGTTGTGTTATTGCATAGTAGTATGGCAGCTGCGGTCCCAACTTCTGCTAACCCCATGGCTCTCCAAAATTCTTCTTCCAGTGTACAAAGAACTTTGCTGTATTTGCTCGGTGCAGATTGTCTGTTCTGCACTGCAGAGTCACAAGAGTCAGTCAGACGGTGGCTTTGACTCCTGTAAAGTTGTAGTGGAAGAGAGGATGGAGAAGAGGAAGAGACGGGGAGCAGTATGCACAGAGAGTCTTCTGTCACTGCCAGACACTCTTCAGTCTTCCTGCAGTGGGGACTATGATTTATGGAGGAGTCTCCATGTTGTAAGAACCTGAGCGAGATCACTTGTTTCTGTGGGGAGAGTGAGGGGGAGAGAGCAGGTTCCTCTGTCCCCGGCGCTTCTGTTACACACCTATCTCAGTTCTCCATATTTCAATTTCTGTTTATAGTTTTGACGGATTATGAAAAAGCAATGGCAAGCGGATACCGCTCCTTTTTTCCTCCCTTCCTCTTCTCTCTCTTTTTTTTTTCAAAGCGAGTCATTGTTAAACAGTTTATGTATTCTCTTTCTGCCTGTGTGTTTATTGGAGGTAGCGAATTAGGCTTGAAACCATCACCAGAGGTTGTGTTTGAAACTTGAAAGGAAACCCCCACAGCACAGCCCCCCTCCGCTCCTCTCTCATCCTGCGAACCTCACTCTCTTCCTTTTGCTTTCTTTCTCTCTCTCTCTCTCACTCACTCACTCACTCACGCACAACCTCACACTCTCAGCACAGTTGTCACAGTGGCACAGCTATCGGCACATTATTAGTTATTACTTTATCGGCTCCCAAAGCTGTCAGAAGACACCCTCCTGGAATATACAGCAGGCATAAGCCATCAGTCCTCATTACGCCAGACCCACGTGCAATTTACACCCAGCTGCCGCTCACACACCCATGACGACATGCTAATGTGTATGCGTTTTTGTGTGTGTGTGTGTGTGTGTGTGTGTGTGTGTGTGCACATTCTCCTGTGTAGATGACAGGGCTGCACACATATGATATGAGCACACCTTTGAGGTAGTGCACTCGCATGTGTGAATGGGGCAGGGCTAATGTGCGACATGATAAAAGCATCCGCCAAGGCCTTTATGTTTGTGTTTGAAGAGCTAGGGCTTATGTTTTTTCATGATCAGTGCTACTGCTCCAAGCCACCAGGAGGCAGGGACAACATTAAAAACTGCCGCTCACGACTGCTCAGGCCCTGTTCAACATGCAGGTGTGCGGTAAAACCCCTGGAGGCACCTGGGACGGAACATGGCCCAGCAAGTCAGGCCATTTGACTGCATATCCCCGAGATAGAGATCAACACATACGTCACATCACCTGAACACATGGGTGTGTGCAAAAGAGGCGGTGGAGGGGGGGGTTGTAAAAATATAAAAAGCATCATATCAACATAATGAATTATGTTTTGATTCAACCCTTGCGTATTTTGCCTGAGGTGACTGTCATGAACAGATGTACGAGTCAAGTTCTCACCATTAGCTGTGAGCGTTTGAGGATGAAGATTGTGCAAATCAGACCTCCTGCACCGACATGCTGTTGGATGCTTATTACCCAGTCCTGTTGCCAGGGACTAACCTCTTCTGTGTTTGATCTAGCAAAGTGGCCACATTAGCACTGACTAATTCTCTTGGCTGTGGGTTTGGAAACAGCACACGTTCCTAAGGCCTGCCGTCAGACTGTGATTGTATGAGTTAAGTTGTAAGGGCTAAGTCCCTAAATCCTCCCCCTTCTTCCAACATGGTTGTCTTAAGAGGCATCAGTTGAGCACATGCCCTCACCAGTCTGTCACTCACAGGTCTGGTTTCCATGTTTGGCATGTGGAAGAAGAAGTTGGGGAAACCTCATTGTTATTAATGCGCTGCATCTTGGTTCAAGAAAACAGTTTTCCCATGAGGTTTTCTGTGCCGCTGTCAGAAACATTTTATAGAGGACACAATATTAAGAAGGTCAAAAAATAAATAAATAATAACTTTGCAGCTTGCAAGCATTTGATGCAGTGGTGTCTCCAATTTGGTTACTGCGAGAGAGACATGGCGCAATTTGTCTACTCCTGCATTATCGAGAGCAGGCAGGAGTATGGATGGCCAGTAGCAACGGCAAGGATTTGCTAAGTTGCTCTTGGATAGCTGAGCCTCCATCACACATAATGTTTCACACAATTATGCAAACTTTTTTTTCTCCAACGAGAACAACGCAAAATAATGGCTTTAATATATACCCTTACCTCAAGCAAGTATTTTGTATGCAAATTAGGTATGATTTCAAGGACGGAGAGGCAGAGTGTCTGTTGCATCCATCTTTTGTTGCCAGGCGGATTAAGGGAGATCTGTTATGGTTTGTTAACATGAGAGCTTTTGATTCGGATTGAAACGAAACCATGTGTAGAATTAGATTAAAGACAATGTGTGGTGAGTGGCAGCTCAGGCATGCGCTGGACTTCACCCGCCTGTACGCCAGCACTCACCACTGTGGTCCCATTGTTTGGCCCAGCTTCTGTTGTGAAGTGGGTTTTTGTCCTGTTTTTGTTCTGTAATGGGCTGTAATAACTTATATAAATCACAGTGACTAAGCCGGAGCTCCATGGTTTGGGTTTGGCATTGATGGAAGGCCTGGTTCTCCAGAGGACCGTTGAGCAGAAAGTCTTGTGTCTGCAGAGGGAAAGTTTGAAAGTCAGCGGGTCTTCGGTTTGACAGTGTTGTTCTGCTGCAAAGGGAATCAGCCTGAGGTTTTCTTCTGGGGAGGAAGGTCAAATAAAGAGAAAGGAAAGCTTTGATAGTAATCTACAAACAGTGTGTTAGACCAGGACAGTTGAAGATGTAGAAAGATATGAATGGGATTTATGTGTGGATTTATGTGAATTCTTCTTCTCCCTTGCCTAAGGGGCTTTATTTGGTATCAAAAAGAAAATAAGAAAGTCACGCTGGCTTACTAAATCAGGCTTTTCTCATTAAAAGGGCACGAACGCATCAACAAAGGGAGAGAACATAAATAATGTCCTCTTGAAAGCTGTGCGCGAGTGGAAGTGAGTTGTTTTTTTTCTGTTATTGGCTGATCTCATGTGGAGGTGTGCGTTTGGAGATAAGGTGCAGGGATGACAAATTAAGGAATCTCGAATTAGTCAGAGCGGCGAGTGTGTTCATTACGAGTCAGTGATGTTTTGTCAATAGCAGGACTTACATCGTCTTGTAATCTTTGGGCGGTGCGTTTAGTTCCACTGCTGGGAATTGTCTATAACCCTGTTTTACACTGAAAATAGCCCAGAGGAAAAGGGGTACGAGGAGGGGGGGCGCACGGAGTAACCACTGATTAATTATGCACATCCCTGATTGTGACATGCTATATCTGCTGCTATTAATGGGCAAGGATAATCACACTGGATTGTAATTGCACCCTCTGACTTTAGAAGTATGGTGTGTCCAACATCAATCTTCATACGGAATGCTGCAGTTGGGAAGAAGAACTTCATTTGCGACTGTCGAGGAGTCGCCAGGAGTCGGTTCATTTTTAGGAAAAGACCAGCGTGTTGAGGAGGAGCGGGGGCAGAAAGAGTGGAGGGTTACTTTAAATGGTGTCAGCCACAGACAGGCAGGTTCAAGCAGGAAGCTGTGATATTACTGTACACTGCTTCAGGTTATGAAAAATAATTAGAGATCTATGTGGGGGGGGGGGGTGTTTTGAGGTGGCGTATGAAAGTTTTCACAGCTTTCATTGTTTGAACTTTTAATTCAGCTCTAAATGAGCGTCATTACTCACATGATATTGTGAAGTAAAATATAGTAGAGCTCGGGAAAAAAAAAAAAGTCACATTAAAATGTTAAGTAAGAGTTAATGAGAAAATAAGGCTCTTTGACTGGTTTTCAGGCATCAGCGAAACTGCAGCACAGCCTTTTCAGGTACACCGCTCGCGATGAAATGTATTTTTGTAAATGCAAATGTCTGTTTTATGTCATGTGGGCAATAACTCTGCCTATTAGAGAGGGATATATAAAGAAGATAAATGGGCAGTTTATTCCCCTTTTTATCCAATTTCAGCACATTTTTTTCATTACAAACTTAAACCTTATAAAAAAACAAAGTGAAATTGAGCCCAACTACTCTTTCCTTTTTTCTTTTTTCTTTTTTCTTTTTTTTTTTGCTTTCTCCAAAAGCCTCCTTGGCAGTTTGTCTAAAAGCTGAAATGAAACGAAGAATGTAATTAGAGGGAAGGGAAACTTTTAAGGGGAATTTCAGAACGCCGAGCAATCAGAGCCTTAAAAGCAGCTTTTGGTCCACACAGACACAGACACAGAGAAAAACGGGCCCCCTTTCCACTGAGACACACGTCTGACCGTTTCTATTCCACCTCCAGTGGGTGTGCTTTGCTGCTGTCACACCTCCCTTGCATTATCCTTGCTATGAGCTTCCAGATCCAGAAGAGGAAACCACAATATTCAGGCTTTCCCCTGCTGGAAAGACAGAAAAGGGAATGTGGAGATGAAGAGCTTGGGGTTTTTGGAGTTGAATGGACAGAAGAACGAGACAGGAAAATGGGATGAGTGAAGACCAGGTGTGAAAGGGGGGAGAGCCTGGGTGAGAGAAATAGCATGAGAAATGGCTCCTTTGGTTCTTTCAGGCCCATTGGCGAGGCTAAACAAACAGCGGAATGCTTTGGAGAGACACATTAACTGTAACTGCCCTTGATCTGCCAATGTTTAGAGTGCTGTCTGCACGGCTAATAAACACTTCATTTAGTTTTAATGGTGCCGGCGCCTCTCTGCAGCCTTCAAAAGTGTCCTGTATTTGGGTCATTTACGGCTCTTCCTCGAGGAGCACCCGAGGGACGGCAGATCCCGTCCACATATCTGTCTGCCGGAGAGCTCCAGGCCTGGGGAAAATTAATAGGGCTATCTGGGAAAAATAAATAAGTGATGGGCTTTACCCCTGCCAAACAGCCCTGAGAGCTTATTAAGGCAAAGTGAGGGGAGACGAGGCAGCAGAAAAAGAGATTTTAATATGTATTTTGCACCTTTTAATGTAGAGCCAGGCTACTTTTTTTTTCTCTCCCTTTGATTCCGCTTCCTCGTGCACGCTCCTCTGTCTTTCTATTTCTTTTGCCTCTGTGTTCCTCTGCTACAGTAATTGTAAACACAGCAATTATGGATTGTGTGAGACTTAATTATAGCGTGTGCGGAGCCCCCGGGGGGAGCTCTGGCGGAATGCCGCGGCTGATAAAAACGCCAGCTCATCAGCACCTCTCCAATGGTGGCGAGCCCCAGTGAGAGTGGACCAAAGGGAACCGTTCCCCCAGGGCCCTTCCAGCCAAAGGACCAATTAGTATTAGGCGGGAATTAATCTTAACGGAACACAGCCACTCAAACAGGTCCTCCCAAGGTGAGGAGGAATTAATGCGGTTGCCTTATTGGTTATTACCGTGGCAGCTCCTCGCTCTGTGTACGAGCTTAGGAGGCGCCGGAGAACAAATCGGCCTGTATGGAGAGACCAGTTTGAAGAAGCTCCTGGAAAGAATAAGAAAAAAAATATATGGCGTCTAATGTTCAGATGTGCTGCAGCTGCATGAATGAGGTGGTTTCCTGAGGTGGCGGTAAAAGGGGGGGGGATACTTAAGGCGGGGGATATTTAAGGCGGCAGCCGAGAAATTCAAGTCACAGCTTCTTGTATGAAGACATCCTAAGCTTGGCCCCTTTTTGTCAGAGCCCATCACGAGGGGGCTCATACGGTGATCCATGGCCAGTTTGAGTATTGATTTCTGGGGAGCATTGCTCCATTAAGGTCCTGCCCGCGGGTGAGGAAGGGTCAGCAGGGGAAGTTGTGGGCCGCTGTGACCCCAGCTGCAGTTTACAATCGATTAACTCTGACTGGTAAAGGAGAATGTCCTGGGGAAGTAAGCACAGAGCCCCACACGCGATTAGGCTACATTAGCCCTCTGGTCAGAGCTGTTCTAGAGGTCTCAGTAAGTTAATTAGCACTTTCTTATGATATCAGTGATGACAGGAGGAAAGCAGCTAGCATTGATTCGGCCTGACTCCATTTCAGCCTTGGAGACCCCGCCGCCAAAGCACCGGATACTCGCCAGCTCCCTCCTAATCGAACATGTCACTGCCTCCCACTGATTAGTAAGCAGTAGCCTGGTATGACTGTTAGAACGCAAACTTACCGTAAGCGTTCAACCGTTTGTTATCTGAATCTGTGTTAGGTACATGCAGGTAGGACTGAGCAGGCTGGTGTCACCTTCACTGTTGTTTTTCTATAGCATTTTCTTCCCCTCTTATACCTTTTCTTTTCTATACTGGCCATTAAAGTGTAAAGGTGTCAGAAGCTTATTGTCTTTGTCCCATAAAGGATATCTCCTTGTCTCATTGTGTCTCCCTTAAATCCCCTTTCTTGTTTCTCTGCCATTTTCTTTCTGTCTCGTGTCTTCGCTGCACCATCTCTCTGTCTCTTTTGTACCGTATCATTCTCTCTCTCTCTCTCTCTCTCTCCTCTGCCGTTCTCGCACTACTCCCTTTGTTAAATGAAAGCTATGCCAATAGCTCACTCACGCTCTTTGTTCTTCCATCTTTACAGTATGCTGCTCTCGGTGTTGTTTGTTTTACCAGCAGCTAAAACCGCCTTACACCTTTCTCACTGTGTCGCTATCACTCCATCTCTGCCTCTCTGTCTGTTTTCGCTCGGGGCCCAGCCAGGCAAGTGAACAGCGACAGATGAAGCACCCTGTCTGTCAGCGGTGTTAGATGGAATTAATCATGATTTAGTAAGTGCTGTGATGAGGATTCAGAGATGCTTGTTGGAGATAGAGCCATCAGGTGTGTCTGATCCATCATGCGCTGACAGCAGCCTCGGGCGGGACACTGAGCCAGGTATTAAGGCCTGTTTAGAGCCCGGTCCTGCCCTCAGGTGCTAGTGGTCATGAGTGTACAGGGCTTAAAATTAACCCTCACCAAGTCACCACTAAATGAAGTGAGTCAGGTAGTGTTGTCCAGGTTTTTGGCCGGCCTGCCGCAGACTGACTTGTATTTGCCGTGTTCAGCACAATGTGCCAAATCATGTGCTCGAGGAAGTGTTCAGGCACACCTGTTAAAAATGCAGCGCGGTGCGCTATTGATGACACATAGTACAATGTGTAACAGACACTGTACAGTTGAACTCCCCTGCACTCCAGCAGATGTACGTGGCTGTGTCCTCACATGCCAAGGCGAGTGCCTCTGTGTTGTGTTGTGTTGTGTGTGTGTGTGTGTGTGTGTGTGTGTGTGTGTGTGTGTGTGTGTGTGTGTGTTTATGATTCTGTGACAAATCTCTGACATGACACAACAATCAGATAAGAGCTCTACCTCCAGGCCTGAAATGGCCTCTTAGACGAAGAACAAGTCAAACATAAATAAATAAGTATCTCTAAAATGGTACACATTATAAGTGCTCTGGAATTGAGGGAACTCATTGACGTGCTCTGTGTCTGTAGCGAGTTGCACATTCCTCAGGGTAATTTAACAACATGGCTCTGAGCAGCTTGTTTGATGTCAGAGCCCAAATATAATTGTGGTGCAGAGGTATATTATTTTTTGTTTAGCAACATGTGAGGTAGAGGTGCACATGGCAGTAATTGGTGGGTTGGCTGATAATAGGACTTTAGTTAGCAAACATCAGCATCCCTTCCTTGTTGGGAAGAAAATGAGAATAGGAAGATAATGTTTCCTCATCTGGATCCCACTGAAGATAGAAAAAAAAATACACTCAACAAAAGTCAACATTTCAACAGAAGTTAAACAAGAAAGGGGGGAAAAAAAACCACAGTAACTGGGACAGAAATTAAGAATGAGGACACATCAGCCTGTAATAGCGGTAGCATAACAAACACAAGCCAAAATTAGTCTCTGACAACAAACTGACAGGGTTATAAAAACAAGCCTGTGTACATGATGTGAGATTATAATGAGGCAGTGATTGTTTGTCCTCAATTTCCATTTCAGTTCCCTCTCATATTGAAGGCAGACACTTGTAAACAGCCATACCTATGTCTTTTCTCTTCTCATTAGCTCTTTCTTTTTATCCCCCCAACACACAAACACACACACACGCACACACATTACTGAGCTCGAGAATCGAGATGAGAACGGCCGTGTCACTTCCTGTTTGTGGGAGTGCTTCCTGTTTTCCGGCCCGTGTTGTGGTCGTCTGTTCCTGTGCTGGTGTTTATCGCCTGGTTCGCAACCATCTGAATGTTGCAGCTGGGGTCCTCTGGGATGTTTGTTTGTGCTGTCTTTTATTATGCCATTTTTTTAACTGCCATTGTGGCAAGACAGGAATGTGCCATTGCCTGTTGTTGGCTGCTGGAGTGAGAAGGCCCAATTATCATGGGTCCCAGTGCCGGGTTGCAGTCGTAGCTGGGCTGTGTGTGTGTGTGTGTGTTGGGATTGTTCTGGCGAACAGCTGTCCCAGGCCCCACTGGCAGTGATGGCAGGGGATAGTTGCAGCGCAGCTGACAGCGAGGAGGAGGAGGAGGAGGAGGAGGAAGAAGCAGACAGGCTTATAAGGCACTCCTCATGTGTTGTGTGCTGCCACCTTGGTTCTGCTCAGCAGCCAGCTCTCGCTGTCTGTCGCCTCGCCACTTTTAACTGCTGTCTGATGTCGTAAAACCTTGTACGCGATGCCGCGACTGAAGTCACCCGCTCCCCTCCCAGTTTACACAGCATGTGTGGCCAATTAGAGCTGGGATCATGAGCCCGCGTATGGATTATGGGCCATTATTCCATCTTTCCTGATTGTTGACCATTAACTGCTGTGTCATTAGTTGCTTTACCAAATGTGGTGGCAGCGCAGGAAGTCGCACAGTCTGTCATGCACATTTTTCTGTGGGCACATGGCATGGGCCGCTGGAATGTGCCTGCGAGGCGGTGACAGTATTCTGGGGGATTTTAGTAAAGTAAACCAGGGACCACATTATATGGCTGCCATCTGATTAAAATAAAATAGCAAGCTCACACATGCATATTGTTTTCCTTTAAAAATACGCCCCTTGAATTTTACAAGTATACTCGCTGAATCGTTGAAATTCACTCAACGGGTTGAAGAAAAGAGGCATAAAGACAAGAAGTAAGATTTATAATGTCAACGCTGCAGTAAATGCAACGGTATCCTGTGCATGACTCCACTGCTGTGTTGTTGCACTGTGGGTAGTGTTGTGTGTGACAGAGCATTGACTTGCTGTCTGTCCGTCTCGTATCCGGTGTGGCAGCGTAGTGAGCGGTGTCTAATGGAGCCTCTGATGAATAATGAGTCCATACACTGGTAATGTTCTGTGCCGAGTAACGGCTGCATTGGTTTCTGTCCTGTTAACTCCGCTGGTGTAAGATTGATTGCGGTGTGTTCCCCAGTCATACAAAGACACTTCATTGCTCGGCAATGAAAATAAAGCTTCTCTCTATGAAATGAAGAGCAATGGCGGCACGGCGACGGAGGCAGACCAGAGCCAGGCGTGGAGACAGCCGCGGCCCTGTCTGTAACGCCAGCATGAATGAGTGACACACCGTGAAATGAGTACTGCTCCAATAAGAATGATTTGTTTACACGTTGCTTTTTGCTAATTGACGGGGTGGCAGAGTTTGTTATTTTTGCCCCAGTTGAGATGAACCTCACTCGCCCCGATTAGGCCGCTCACTGTACTTAGAGAATCTCCACCAAGACTGTCCTTCAAATTACACTTGACACTGTGAAGAAACATCTAATAGAAGTGTGTAATGGGCTCTGATGACAAACTACACGGTTGAAAGACCATGTAATCTCTCCGCAATTAATTAAAGTGCATCCTGTGTGTGTGTGTGTGTGTCTTTGTGTGGGTGTGTGTTTGTGTTGTTGTTTTTTTCCCTGCGTTCCCCCTCTCGCGCTCACACCCAGCCTAACCAGATGCCACCAAATAACTGAAATAACATTGCCTGTCAACAGTAAAAAATGAAGACCCGTACCCTAACAAAGAAAGGTACTTAGAGCTGGCAGAGGGAGGCAGATGCGAGGTTATTTGTGCTCCAGTGCTTCTCAGTGTCCCGGTAAGGGTCCTCCACAGCTCAACATCTGTACCTCCACCCGCCTAATTACCCACAACACCCCTGCCCAACCGCTTCCTAGTCTGTCACCACCTCCGAGCTTGCCGGAGAGGAGAAGGGAAAGGAGAAGGTGAGAATAGTGTTACCCCTCGCCGGGCGTCATCGGATCATTTTACCAGACAGTGTCCACGTCCACGTTTAATTTTTCCCGGTTTAGAGATGATGAGTCTCGATGTTTAGCTGAACTGCGCACTGCCAAGGCACCACTTTTAATGTCATCTAATTGTTTTGACGTAGCAGCTGTATCATTTTACCAGATGTCATCCTCTTTCCATATTGTTATCGCACTTAACTTTTCTTATTTATTCGGTCGATTTGTTTATACCCAGCCACAGTATTGATCAGAAGACAGACAGCAGTTAGGCCCATTTTGAAGATAATTCCTCCGTCTTCACTGGTTTTATACGTAAATGAGAATTTGCCATGCTTTATGCAAGTTTTGATGAAAGCCATCGGTTTGGAGTTGCTTTGTGCCATTGATTTGATTAGAGGCATTATGCATTGTCTAATGAGTTTTACACATGGCTGAGTGGTGAATAATCACCCAGTGATTTTTGACCCAGAACTCTTCTTCACACCTCCTCCTCCTCTCATTTTTCTCACTTTCCCCCGTTCGCGCTCCTCGCGGCGGAGGAGCAGACACTCTGTAGTTCACAGAAGAGGTAACGGAAATCAATCGGGGCTGTGATTTGAAGAGTTTTTCCTCGCCCGCCCCCCCTCACGCGCTCATCTCAAGTCAATTGATTCCTGTGCTTGTTTTGCTTTAATATTCATTTTAGGCAGGTGTTCAGTAAATGTGCAGAGAATGAATGTGAATATTAGGTCCTAAGCCTCTTTGCATGAGACGGGTTTTGAAAACTATAAATTTCACCCGGCTGCAAATTGTCTGGCAATTAAAGCGTATTGTGTATAATAAGCGGTGTCTCTGCTGGGTGTTTAGCTTTATCGAGCCTGTCTGGAGATAGAACTCATACCTGCTGCTCTGTGAATTGCAGCACATAAAAGATGGACTGAATGTGTTCCCAGGGAATATTGCCCTCTCCAAAAGACCAATCCGTCTTGCTTAGGGAAGCAATCTTAGGTGCGGTAGATAAACTAATATTTGTGTATAACCTCAGTCAGACAATACAAATGATCGGATGATTTTTCATCTCCTTATGCATACAGGGAAATATGAAAAATTGAGGTTTAGGAATATTTACAGGGTCTGCGAGGCGGCTGCCTGGGCCGCTGAGTGCCCCAGGCCACGATCCTCACCAACAACTGCCGACTGAAGAGTGATGAGAATATTATACCCGTCACTCCCCATCCGAGCCCCCCCCCGCCCCCCACATACACACACCCCACCTTCTTCATTCTACCCTCTCACCACACAGTAATTCATATGGCCACAAGATGGAGAGAGAGGGAGCGAGCCGGGTAAAATGAGAGCGGGAATAGTGCACAGGCCGTCCCTCTAGCCTGCCATCTTTTCACACTGACATAATTCTCCTGATCCCTCTCGCTCCTCTGTATTCTCCCTCCCACCCTTCACCAACACCTAACACCACCACCGCCACACACACACACACATACACACACACAGGTACACACACACACTTCATCCACCGGCCCTTAACTCTCACAGAACAAAGAACCACTTACAGTGTTAATCTGCCCATGATATCAGACCAAACTATTCACCACATCAGAGAGGTGGTGGGGGAATGTGCAGAAGTTTTACCAATCTTATAACACTGTTTATAATAAAAGCTAAAATAGAAATAATCCAAATACAAAGACTACATCTGTGTTATTATAAGACGATGGCAGTGATACAAAAATGAACTTTGCATTGTACAACATCCTTTGCAAGTACCTCCAACATCCTTGAGAGCGTGGCATGGTGTGTGTACTACCACCACCATTCTGGAACAGAGCAGTTTTCCCTATAAGACAGAGTTCATTTGGTTCCCTGCAAATATAACAGCCTGGTTATATTATCTCTATCCTTCTCCCATCCCGGAACACAAAAAAAGAAAACTGCTGAATCCCACAGAATCCCGCCGTCAAGCGCAGTTCCCCTCACCACCACTCTCTGACATGGAGATGGTGACATTTACCCCTCACACTCCCCTCTCCTCCTCAGGTTGGGGAGTTTTTATTTTTAGTTTATTGCGTCGCCTCACGCCCAGGCCTCCATGTTTTCCCTTGAAAACCTTTCTGTTTGCTCTCTATATTTCTGCATTATCTGCCTTTGCCCTCTGCTTTTCAATATGTCCTTTTCTCCCCCCCTTTTTTTGATTTCATTTTCTCCCTCCCTCCCCTCCCCTGCCTTTGCATCTCCCGCCGTATTCCTCTCCCCCTCTATTTTAGCTTCACTGCGGTGAAGAACTTCTGCCTTCGCCCGTTCATGATAAATCAGAGGTCTGAGCGGCTGCACTCGGTCGGAGGCATCAGTCGCGGGCCTGATGAGATAAGCGGCGCTCATCTCTTGGCCCTGTATGGAGATTTATTGGGCTGGGATAAGCAACAAGCTAGCCATCACTCTCAGCCAAATAGACTCCCCGCCTGCATGTGTTTATTCTTATTGCACTGCCACGACCACTGCCACTGTCAGGGGTGGAGTAGCCCCCAGGGGCCTGCTCCATGCAAGACGAAGCCTGGCCCTGCTCTCTGGATCATTACCTTCTATTAGATCAACAAAACAAGCCTCCACACTAAGGCTCTGAGTGACACTGATGGTCCAATTTCTTCCTATCTCTGAGGACCACATAGGCATATATATAATATAAGGTTATTGTATTGGGTCCTCACATCCGAGTGTCAATGGTGTTGTATTTCTTTTTTTTCAAATTTGCAAGACCTTCTGCCGGCTCTTTGCACAAAGGACAGAAATCCTTTATTATTCATGTACCTGACTCAGACAAACATTCATGTCTGTGATGAGGTCAGAAGCCAGAGGGCAATCACGGGCAGGTACGGTTGGAGCTTTGAGGAGGATCAATGTATGAGCTTCAGTTTTTCCACGTGGGCTACAGATTGTTTTTGTACCTAGATGTTAGAGTCAGTCATTGTAACTTTTGACAAAACTAATAACACATTCAAAATATTAACAACGCAATGAAATCATGAGCAAAAAAGTGAATTAAAACTGAAACTGTTTGTGAGACAGCCATATTTGGCCCAGTATAACATGTGGTTTAAAGTGCAGCTATTTATGTACTTAATTCACATATGATATCAAAAAATCGATATCCAAACCAGACGTATTGTGTTAAATTTGTCATCAGTTTTTGAAAGCCTTTTTTTTTTTTTTACCAAAAACATCAAAACATTAATCTCACATCAGCCTCCATAATTTATATCTCTCAGTCCATGTACAACAGGGAGTTAAAGACATGTTAGAAATCCTATGGATTCCTGATTTGAGGTCATGGCTTAATGCTAAGAGCAGAGCACAGGATCAGGAGTGGGTTTGAAAGGGTCAATGTAAAAATGAATTGATCAAATATTGGGATTATCTTAAGGCCACCATGGTAGACAGTAGTTAGATTCAGGCAAACAGAACTCCATTAAACATTATGTGACACGTGAGCACTGTGTTTACACACAGATTGCAAATGACTGTCACTTACATATTGCTGAAAAATGTTTGCAGGGAGCAGGTTAGTTCATGCACTGGTGTCGAGTGTGTCGACTTTGTTTGATTGACAATCCAGGTCAAAATTAATTAAATGTCACATTGCCGTCTGCTGCTTGCCTGTTGCTGAATGGGGGAAGGCAAATTCCTCAAGAAGATGTTTGCATGTTGAAGATGTATAGCATTATTGAATACAATAAACCTGTAATTGCCATATGCTGCCACAGTGGCCGCTGTAACAAAAGTTATACAGATCCAGATGACGATGCATTCATTTCAGGAGACCAGCAGTGTAACACATTAACTGTGAGTCGTTTCATGTCATAGAGCTGCAGGGCCAAGAACCGCACATCCAGTACCTGCTCCTTCCCTACTCTCTTCTGGTGCTACAAACAAAACCATACACTCCCCTCACCCAACAAGTTCTCCACAAATTGCTTTTACCCTCCTCACCCCATGAGTGAACACACACACACACACACATGCTCACACAAACTTAGGCCTGTGAGGGGTAACGGGGGTTAGTTTCTCAGCACTCAGGTTATATTTAATCATCGCTGGTGGATGAGGAGGCTTTTCTCTTTATGAAAGGTATTAGAGCAGCATTGTGTTTTCACTCAGCTTTACACTCTGCCCCCATGCTTTTCTTCCCCTGACCTCTGTTACCATGTGCCAGGGAGGAATTTGATAAAGTGACACGGGCCCCCCACTGTCTCCCACTCCCACTCCATCTCCCATCTCGGCCCCAGATTCTAATAGTGCGCCTGGCAGGTCTGAACTGCCTCTCATCTCATCAGTGGGGTCACACCTTTGGGCTGCCCTCGCTCTCTCCCCCCCACCCAGCATTCGCCTTGTCATTTATTTTGCTGCAGAAGCGGTCAGCCAACCTGCAGGTCTGATTCAATCTCCTACATCCTGAGGCGGATGTACCACACAGAGCCACCGCTGCCTGCTATAGCACTTGCAGGCACGTGGAGGGGGGGCGGGGTTTTACAGCAGGAACATCGGGCCCTTGTGTCTCGCAACTTCCTGCACTCCACTCATCCTTTGCTCTTTCCTGGCTGAACCTCAACCTTTGGGGAGGATTTTCTTGCTCCATCAATTGTTAAAACACACTTTCGTTAGCCGAGGGGCCGCGCTCTGACAGAATACACTACCATTCAACTTTCCCTTTGCATCCTTATGTGACTTACCCGAACCCTAGTTGATCTGTACTACTTCTACTTAAGGGCCCCATGCCCTTTGATCTAACTAAAGTTACAGAGGAAAGTGAGAAGCATTGAGGAGGGGTGGGGGGTTGCATGCCCTTTCTTCACTTTGAGAAGCAGGGGATGCTCTCCATTCTGCTTCATGTTGCACCCGGGGACTCTCCCCACTTCACTAGCATGCATCAGCAGACACTTGGTCATTAGGTAGATTGACAGTGATTGTCTGGCCTGCAGAGCTGAGGCAGCCGCGCCTCGGCTCGGATGCCTGCTTTGAAATGCACACATATAGATTTTGTGTGGGTGAACAGAATTAACAGAAAACGTTACAAGCGAAAGTAATCGATAATGGTGTGAAAGATGCAGCTAACAGTGTGGAAATCACATTTTGGACAGGTTGCTACTCCGTAATTGATTGTGTGTAGCTCTAAGCAGCTTCTTGCTTTTTCCCACCTTTTTTTTTTTTTTTACATAAAAAAGCTGACAGGCCAGTGCCTCATTGCACCTCAATCACCAGAGAGGCTGAAAGGTAAACTAGATGTGAGATGACGCAAGACTTGAACATCCTGTATTGCTCCTGTTATATAGAACACCACTTTTATACGGAAGTGGTTGTTCCCGTTGTTGAGCCTTTGGAGGTCACTGATGAAACGCATTCGACACCTGAGATCGAACTGGATCTGAACTCCTGTCCTCTTGGCGCGCGTGTGTGTGTGTGTGTGTGTGTGTGTGGCTTCATGTGTGCCTCTGTACGTGTGCAAAGACAAGCATGTTGAGGAGGTTGGGGGCTGTCCTCTATTATTCATCAGTGGTAATGAGTGAGAGGAACCAGCAGCATCTGTGGACTTATTGATCCTGCCCTCCGGTGTCGTGCCTCAGCCCAAGTGGGGGAGGACAAAAGGAGGTGCATCCCACTCAGACACCCACACCTCTTCTCAGTAGCTTGGGGAGCATGCCTAGCCCCCGGTTCCTCCGCCTTGGCTGGCTGGCCACCTGGCACCGAGACATTACTGTCTCATTGTTTTGGATTGGAGGGCACTGCTTTACATTGATGAAGAGCCTGAATCAAGGCATATAACAGATAGACTGACAAAAGTTCATTCAAGTTAATCCATTGCTGTTGTTAATAACATTACATGGTTCAAGTCCATAACTACATAAACTGTCAGTCCTAATGGTTTGCTATTGAGTCAATTAAATGTCTTGCCAAGCCTTTTTTAAAATAAAATCTCTAATTCAAAAGCATAGTATGTGAATGATGTGGAGTTTGGAAAATGTTAAGCAAATAAAATGTTAATATCCAGTAAAATATTGAATTTTATAAAGGATGCGTAAAGACCATTAGGCAGTAACCCTCAGGTGGCCTGTTGACCGTACAGTATATCTGAGCCTCCCTCTCACTTCCTATGGTTATGTATTTCCCTCACCCACCCATTTTACTGCCTTACTGCACAAATGCAAGCATGCTAAATTAGGCTGACCCTCTTTTAATACCACAGAGAGGGGAGAAGCAGCCATTATGAATTATCCTTAATTACAGCCATTTCCTAAACTAATAAAGCTGCTAAATCTTTACTGCAAAGGTTAGTTTACCCAGCATGCATAAAAACCACTGTGTGTGTGTGTGTGTGTGTGTGTGTGTGTGCGCGCGCATGCACATGTAGGTGTGTGAGCATTCAGGCGTACATGCTGGTGATTGGTGTGTGTGTGTGTACTATTTGGAGAGCTGGCTGGCAGTACCCATAGTCCCATTAATTTCACGTGGGCTCCCTATCACCAGTCACAGATGCCTATAGACACGTAAATGAGTCTCCAGCGAGCGGTGTGCCGCCTCCGCCAGCCAGCTCGGGCCTAATGGGCTGGAAAGCCAGCGTATGTGACGGCAGGAGATGAGGGCCTTATTTACACTGGCAGACATTAGTAGACGGATGCTGATTCACTGATTAACACGTCAGCTTCCCTCGACCCCCCTGCCTCCCCCCACCTCCACCAGTTCTCCTCACCCCTACGCGTCTTCCCTTGAAACCTCTACATTCATACCCATTAACATGAACATGCAAAATCAAACGCATAAACATGCACATCCTCTCCCTCTTATCTTGTCTTTCTCATCCTCTGAACTTCCTACACTGACCAGCTTCCCATAACAACAGATACCAACTGAAGAACACACAAACACAATATCCACTGTTGGAAATGCATGGTGGCAGGCTGCTGAGAAGGGGGAAGCCATCGGTGATTGATAGCTTCTGTGGAAAGATAATGTTTCGCATGCAGCGCAGAGTGAGCCGCTGATGGAAGAAGATGACTTTTTGAATGGTTAAGTGGGTAAACGTTGGATCACGCCCGCAGAGCTCCCATTCGCCTCACCCACCATCAACCCCCCCCCTCTCCCCTTTCCTCCCTCCCGTGCTCTGCCTTTCTCTTTCGGTCGACTAGATTGTTTATTGAAAAGGCACGAGGAGGCCACCGATAAGAGAGGCAAGGCTAATGCCATGATTTGTGTCAGTCACGCCACACAATTTGTTACAATCGCGACACTTATCACAATATAATATGTTTATTCTGGTCAATTAAGTGCCGCAGGAAGGTGCCTGCATTTGAAGTGTCACATGCAAGATGGTACAGGGCGAGTGTGATCAAAGGAAATGGAACTAATCTAATTGTAGAGGATCTCACGCTGCTGCCACCTCAGTCGTCATTGCCATTGCCAGTCAGCCAGCCTATTATAAACTCAGCACAGGTTTATAGGTACAGAGATGACCGGGCTCTATCTGGCACATAAGGTATAAATGCAGGAAGAAGACGCAGTCAGTCATTGTATATGTATATGTATATGTATATGAAGATATACTCATCTTTAGCTTCTTTTAGCTTTAGCATAAAGACACAGTCTGACATCAACACATTATACCATAGATATGTTATTCAAACATATCAAAACTCATAGGCACATCTGCCTTACAGTGCACTGTACATATCAGACAAGTGCTGATACATAAACACACATATACTAATAAGTATGACAGAAATACAATGCAAACAAAAAGTGCGTAGTTATTGCATAAGTGCTCATACTGTTACTCAAGTCAGCATAGCTGTGCAATTACCCAGACACACAAACACTAACAGGTCTTTGATCAGGTGCATTTGAGCTGACACATGTATTTTTGGTGATGCACAGGCATTCACACAATAAATGGACACAAACACACACCTTGTGGCCAGGCTCAACAACATGGATCCCAAAAGAGTCAGAGTATACATAAAAGCAGTGCAGGCAGGTTGTGTAGCAGACCAGTGCTTCCATCGATCTGAGAGGGTTCATTAGGTAAGTGCTGACATCACAGATTGATGTCTCTTTAAACCAGTGCCTACTGAGGAGCTGACAAGGAAAATCAGCACTATTGACTCCCTCAGTGGTGTGTGTATGTGTGTGTGTGTGTGTGTGTGTGTGTGTGTGCGAGCCTTTGCTACACACCATTGTGTGAACATACTTGTATTCACACATATGCGCCAATAAAATGAACAGGTGTGTGTAGTAGCATTTGGCACACAGGTGTGTCCCTTTGTGGGTGTGTGTATGTGTGTGTTTCCCTAGACGCCACACTATATACACCTTGTCTTTGATGAGCTCTTTGGGTGTAGGTGTTCACTAATGTTGCTAGTTATACACTCGGCCATGCGTCTAAAGAGCTTGTCAGCGTTGATGCCACCATCCATCCATCCATCCATCCATCCATCCATCCATCCATCCATCTGTTCATCCACCTTCATAGGGTGGGGAAGAGATAGAGTGGAAAATGGAGATGAAGAGTGATGGAAGTGATCATAGAGTGGAGGAGTCAGACATGGACCAAATATATATCATTAGTACAGTTAGAAACTCTGCTTGGTAATTATGTTTTGCAAGTTTGTGACTAATTTGAAATGCAGGTAGAATCATGGCTTGAGAATGCCTGCAGTTTGAATGAGGCCTCAAAGACTTAGGTTTTAAAATAGTTTTTTGGGTTTTTTTGTTTGGAAAAAGGGAGTGAAAGTAGTCTCAGTATATGGCTCCTGTCCCCTCGCCCTGTGCTTGTCGATTGATTTGAGACGTCATTTGTATCTGATGTGTTTCTCTAATTAAGATCAGGGGAGAATCATTAGCATTGAGTGGCTCCACACGCCCATCGATTGGTTCAGGGTGGGAGTCAATGTTTTGCGAGGATAGTGTGGACAGTAGTGACAAACCGCTTGGAAGAGCCATGCTGAAGCGATGCCAGACGCTTAGTAAGGGACTCCACAAAATCTCCAGTGTTTATCATTGAGTTTTGTAGGACTATTCTGGTGCATGACGTCTTTTTGAAGAACCGCAGGGTTAGTAGTGATTGGTTTTATAATACAGGTCCTGTGACGTGCTAACTTTAAAATTACAATTTTCTGTTTTTATGTCGCAGTTTGTAATAAATTGTTGTAACGTGTAATGACTAATGAGCACTGACAACTAGAAACCACTGACACAAAATCAGGAGGCTCTGGTGGTCATACAATAAACATTATCTACTCTAAACACCATGTCACCATATCCCGGTGCTCCAAATGAACCATTGATCAGATACTGTGGATTGTGAACAGGGTGTCTCCATGTCCACTGGAATTGTCTTTAGACAATCTATAGTCTGAGCGAGACGAGGACCAATTGACTGATCTAGGTCGACTATATCAATACTCAGGATTGTGTATTTTCACAAAGAAGAAATAAAACCGTTTATAAAGTTGGTCTGAACTTTGTTTTATCCTGAGCTGAGCATAATGCAAAGTAAGTGTTTGGATTGTGCAGAACTGAAGGCAAGAATAGCTTCCAGGCCACCTCCACTGGAGGCACATCCCCATTGGCTGCCTCCAGGAGATTAAAGAGAATAATTGCCAGCTGATTGGCTGTTTAATTTTTCATGGACCTTTGATGCACACGGTGTTTGTATTACCTTTATCAGCAGGCATAATAATGGGATCGAGTTTGACACAGTTAAGTACAACAGGCTTTTTCACAGAGGAGCGGAGCTGCTCCGCGTTGTCTCGCTGTGAAAGATCAAAACAGAGTTTTGTGGTCTTTCAATAAAGTGTTATTGTTGTACAAAGTGCTGTGCATCATTTTTGAAATGTTCACCTGTCCAGCTTATGAGTTACACATCAAGAAAAGTCTCACACTCCACTAATGACAACCCATTTTATGTAAATGGTACCTGTCTATTTAAAGTGAGCTGATTATAGCTGCTCAGTACCTGTCATATTTAATGTTGAGAATCCTTTGGTCTTAACTTCAGCATAAACTATGTTTTACCACTTTTCTGAAAGCTGTGTAGAAGTACATGAGAGTTATTCGTGCCACCTCCTTCCAGATCAGGAACAGCTGTCCCATGCACATACTTCTGCCTGGTGACACTAATCTCTTCCTGTAGGTGACCTACCTTTGCAGGTCTAATTTGCTTGCGTTTCGGAGTGTGTGTACGCATGTTGTGTGTGTGTGTGTGTGTGTGTACGTGCTGTGTGATGGTTGCAGCGCATGTCTCCTTTGCGGTTCCGCTTTGGAGGGCCAGGAATGGTGAGCCTCTCATGGTTGTCACTTTGAGGTGGGAGAGCAATCATTTCCTTGGACAACAGTCCCATCCTCATCCCTGCTTCCCGCCTGCTCAGATTAGTTCCTCTTACTGAGGAAATTTGCATTCAAAATATTTTCTCCTTATTTTTTGTTCCTCTTTTTTTTCTTTTCTTTACATCACCTACCATCTGTGTCTCTTTTTCTCTGCCCCTCTGGTTCCTTCCTCCTTGTTTTCCCCTGGACGCTGTAGAGCATTTTATTACAGTTGTCAGAAAGAGTAACAATTCTGTTGCGTGGTGATTACAACAGGGTGTTTTACCCACAGATCACCAGAGCAATTAAAATCTGTAAATAAGGCTACCCATGATGCCTTAGCCAAACAATAGGGTCCCGTAGGAAGTGTTTGTTTGAAGAAGAACTGCGGAAGAGTGTCTCTCTCATTAATTAGCAGACGCCCCTTCAACCCAACGCGACTGTGTCGATGGGCAGCGTTGCATTGTCGCAGTGACACGCTTCTCAGACACAAGATGAAGTTGTTTACTTTTATGTAAGACCTCGCATTACACCGCTGCCCTTTGTTTTGCGGCATGGCAACGATAATAGAGGCCTAATTGTGGTAGCGGCATGCTGATTGGAAGAGCAAAGCAAGAGGCCAGCTCCAGGAAAGGCAGAGTGGTACACGAGTAACCACATCGAGCTTACACACATTAGTCACGGTCAGAGTTGCGATGTGAAAAAAGAACAGATCTCTATATGGAGTTACATGAGTTAGTGATTTTGTGGTGGAAACATCTAGAAAGTGGATTTTTTTTTTTTCCAAAGTCATGTGCAGAGATCTGATGCCATGATAATGCATTAAACATGTCTGAATATACTGATGAGCTTTTATATGACCAGCGTCCCTTAACTCCTGACTGGTCTCCTGGACTGTTCTTCTTCTGGACACTTGGCACTGCATCACATCTGTACAGACATTGTCATTAATCCTTGAATGACCCGCTTAATTGCTTTAGCTTAAAACAATCAGCTGCTCTAATTTTTTATTGAGCCTCTTAACTGCCACTGCCATCAACTACCTGGTTTACACTACTTACTACTGCACCCGGAATGCCTCAACTACTTTTGAACGTGTCTCGTTCAATGTAGAGACAAAAGGGCTCTTTGTAGTTATGTGGGAAGACATGTGGAACACGACGTGTAGTTGGTGTCAGGATGTGCACGTACTGCTTCCGCAACCACCCCCGCCTGCTTCATGAATTACTCACAAGTGGAGTTTGGGCAGGTTGGAGCAGAGGAACCAGACAGATAGAAGGAGGGACTGTATTACAGCTCGACACAGCACCACGCTGATGCCAGGCTCTGTGGGCCTCACCAGAGGCTATATGCCTTACCAAGATCCTGTTTACAATCAGCCAAAGAAGCTGCCAGCCTCCCATTTCCATAACGCTGCCCGCGGTCCTGTGCGGAAACTATTTTCTCTGTGCCGGAGATGCACCGTGATGCTGCTTGCTCTGTAGCTCCCTCACTTTGCAATCTGTTTCTTGTGTTTCTCTTTTGATTTTCTCTTTTTTTCCCCCTCCCATCAAATAATTCCATCACCTCTCACTTGCTGTCTTTTTCCCTCACCCATATTCCCCTCTGCGCTCTTCATTTATTGGCCGTCTTCCGTTGAATTCTCTCTTTTCTTGTTAATTCAAAACAGCGATTGTTGCCAGTTTTTCTGTAAAAATGTTGTCACTGAAGGGGAAGCAATTTAGCATCACGACATCCAATAGCAGTGTTAACAAGGCCCACTTTGTATGTAGGTCATTATATACAGTAATGTGCATATACATTAGGTTTTTGTGTTAACATATTTAATGAATGTTGAGGTTGGGGCACCTTGTACTCGATCAGTCCACTGGGACAGTGGGACATGTGCATGCATGTCTGTTTTAAAAATATAAATAATGTACCAACCATGTATTTTTTCTGCTCATTGTTGTGTGAAAAAAAAGTTCTGCTCTGTCATGTGGTTGTGCAGTGTGTGTTTTTTTTTTTTTTTTTTTTTGCTTGAGCCACTTGTGTAGTTGCCATGTTCCAGTGCCTGTACATCAGTGAGCATCTGCTCTTTCAACAAGGTCCCTATGGCCTCAAATGTCAGAGCAAGCAGCTGCCAGACAAGCGCATATTGCGGCGGGCTTGTGTTGTTGCCTCCTCCCATCCCTCCACTTCTTGTTCTGTGATGTTAACTGTGATTGAAAGTAAGTAGGCAACAGCAAGTGGGGGGGGGATGAGGGGAAGGGTCTGTGCTTTTTAGAGAATTGGATTCTTGCAGTTTGGCGCTTTACTGCTTTTACTGTTTCTTAGGCCACACTTTTCTCCAGGGCTTCTGGGTCAGGTGGTGGTAGATGTTGTGTTGTGCATTAGGTATGGCCTACTCTCCTGTGTGAAAGACCACTACAATAAGAAGCCATTTGTACCTTGTCCATATTGTAGTTCATGCACCATTTGGTATCAGGGGACCAAGCAGTGTGTACACATGCATCAGTGTGTGCCTGTGTGGGTCAGCCCCATAAGCTTTTATGTACATGCCGCAAATCTGCAACTGCAGTGTACAATTTTAGACAATGTAGCTCCCCTGTTGTTCATAGATGTCACAGCACGGAGCATATTCAGGCTAGTTGTGTTTGCGGGTGTTTAAGAGAGAGAGAGAGAGAGAGAAGCACTGAGGCAGAAGAGATGGAGGGTGAAGAGACAGGCAGGTACCCCCCAGGAGGGGCCCTGGGGATAGCCCCTCCAGCTCTCCCCCCCAAGCACAATCTGCTCTGCTCTCAGACACTGCTATTGATTTGCCCAGCAGATAAGACCAGAGGTTAGCTACTGTGCTAAATGCTGCTTCTTTTCACCCACCCTTTTGCCTGCAAACAAAGGCTGGACACAAACTCCCATCTGATGCCAGGTAATGTTGTTCCCCGTGCACTACTTTTCCCAGGCATAGCACTTGCACACCTGCACCCTCCTTCCCTGGAACAAGTCATGCACGAACCATCAGGGGGCACTGTTAGCCTCAGTCTTACACCCTATGAATGACCCAGCCCAAACCTGGCACAGTTCTCTGTTTACTTCTCCCGAGGCTGCAGGAAGCCACGAGTTATTAGTTATGGTAAGTGTACAAGCTGCGAGTTGTCAGTCTATCTACCACCTTCATCCCGGAAGTTGAGATTTTGTGCTAATTCAAGCATAAAGCAGATCAAACAGCAGCTTGAAATTGTGCCTGTACGTTGCTGTATGGAATCAACATGTGTCGTGAAGTGTAAAGTTTGAACCTGACAGCTATAGAAAGAGGCCAAGGCAACTCTTCATCAAATGAAGACATTAAGACAGACAGCTCATCTCATTGCCAAGCTCCTATGTGAATGGAAGTCAGCAGCACCTGCGTGCTCACCGACAGATGGATGAATCAAGCCTTCAAAAACTTCATCGGTGACACTTAACATGAGCCAGGCTTTCTGGAGGACTCCGAGTTTTGAGCTGTCACAGGTGGCAGATGAGATAACGCTAGTATGCAGCTCGTCTTGTTTCATAGCGTAACCCAACTCTTGTTCCGAGGGAAATTGGCACCTGCTTGACATCTATTAAAAAGCCGTTTCTGAGATGTGTGGGAGGGTTGTAACATGTCTTGTATTTTTAATTAAAACAACTCTGAGTCACCATCGGCTTTTCATGTGTCCGACGTCAGAACAGGTGTTAAGGTAAAACAATGAACAGTGAAAGAAGGGCGTGTAGTCACAGCAGCTTCCCACGCTTTAATTGCGAGCAAGTATGTCTTTACAAGACATTTCAACATGCTTTATCATTGTTAATGAGAAAACTGCAGTGTATGACAGCATAATACGACCTTGTGTTATTGTTTGCGTTTCTATTTGCACATAGTTGCACGGCATTCAACGTGGCAAAGAGCCAGACTTGTTGGTATATGTTAAACTGGTCCTCTGTCGGATGAGAAGTGGTAGTAATTTCCTACGATGTCGGCCTTCGGAAGAAAATACTCTCCAGGTTTTCCTGCGATGTTTGACTGAAGGGGGCAGACATCTTTCCAGTTACCAGTGGTTTTGAATTGTCTGAATCCCAGTTTGTGTTGTGGTGCAGGGGAACTGACGTACAATTTCATATCTTTTTGAGTGCAGTCCTCTGTTTGCAGTGCAGTTGCTCTTATGATATGATAAAAAGTTATGAAATGTACACGATAATCAGATTGTAAATTATAAGTCTTCAAATAGCTAATAACATAACTAAATATTTCATAGAAACTATGAAGTATGTTAATCATAAATGCAAACACAATTACAAACACCACATCAGTATATGGTAAACCCATGGGGGTGTTTCCAGCAGCATAACAAAATATAAAAGATGCCTTTAAATTGTACACAAATGATACCTTGTACCCTTTTTTAACCTTCCGCCCCATCCACAGCTCCTATGCACCATAACCTACAGCTACCAATACCTTTTACCTGCAACATCAACAAGGAGGACGGGGACTAATTGCAGGGACAAATGTTCTTGACTGCAGGGTTTGCAGTTGTCTGGGCCCAGTCCAGGTCCTGTTTATCTCAACCTCTGTTGGCAGTCATACACACACCACACACGCTATGCTCTGATTTAACCAGAGGCAAAGACCCCCCCGCCCCAACCCACACTCCCTCTCATCAAAGATTCATAAAGGCAAGGTTCTCAATGATTTTCTGTCTCTTCCCGTATTCACAGCTTGTTGTCCTCACCCTCCCCGTCTCCTGCCAGTCAGACAGTGGAAGTCAGGCAGAATTATGGCTAAAGTGGCCGCTGGCTCCTAGAGTGCGTTTGTATGTTAGCGTTTGTGTATTTTTGGGGTGTGTGTGCTTGCAGTGGTAGGCGGAGACACAAAGGTAGGATGTTGGCATTAGGGCAGAGGGATAAATGATGTGTCGATGTTATACTAAAAATGTTAGGAGCCCCCCTGTGGAAAAAGGAGTTAGACCCACCCATCCCACCCTTCACCTCTCCTCGCTGCACACACTCCATCCCCTGTTCTTTGTCTTCAACCAGAACCCCTGAGCCGTGAGCATCATGGCAGCCTTCACACTGGATCTATCTCATCCAGAGCCCCAGTCACCAGGCCCAGGGCACACCATCTGTAGCCCTCATATACTAAAAATGTTAGGAGCCCCCCTGTGGAAAAAGGAGTTAGACCCCCCCCCCCCCCCCCTCCCCCCCCCCCCCTCACCTCTCCTCGCTGCACACACTCCATCCCCTGTTCTTTGTCTTCAACCAGAACCCCTGAGCCGTGAGCATCATGGCAGCCTTCACACTGGATCTATCTCATCCAGAGCCCCAGTCACCAGGCCCAGGGCACACCATCTGTAGCCCTCAAAGTCTTTCTGTGTGCATGTGTGTGAGTCTGCGAGTGTGTGTCACTGTATAACTATGTGTCTACCTTCTTCTTTGTGTGTGTGTGTCCATTTGCTTGCAAGCTCCCAAGTATGACTGTGTGTCTAAATGTGTATCTGTGAACCCAAACTACCGTGCCTCAGCGTGTTAGTCTTGCTGCTTACCAGGCTTAGCCAGATGAGGGCCGCTCGGCCCGGATCTAATTCCTTCGACTCTGGCACCGCTTCATTCCTGGCTCTTTTTTTGCCTCTCAAGTTTGCATCTGTGACCTTGGCTGACATCAGAGGGGGTTAAACTGTGGACTTGGAGATGTGGCCAAAGCGATTGAGTTGTAAGCTAGTTCCCGGATCAGAGCTTCTGCGCAGCCATCTGGGCTGCTATAGGGCTCAGAGAGAGGTTATCCCTCTCTTACTTCCCACAGCTGACCCTGGATTAGCAGTAACAGCGGAATATTTAGCGAAAAGCAACCTGGCTGTGTTGGGTAGTGCTGAACGGGGATGTTTGTTGACTGGTAAAAAAGTGGGACTAGTAAAGAGAACTAAACTCTGCTTTGAGCGTTTGGTGTCGATGTGGCAAACAAGGTCATCCTGTCACCTTTCACTTAAATTATCTTGACTAAACAATGGACATCAGTATCTACACGAACAAAGCCGGTGGCACTATAGACAAAGGGCTGGGCTTTATAAAACACAGTGCTCAGTGATGCTGGTATTACAGTTATTACATCAAGTCCTTGTATTTTTATTACAAACAGAGCACCACAGAGCACCTGTTAGACCACAAACAGCTTTTCTTTCAACACAGAACAATAACACTTGAGTGATAGACAGTCACCTGCGCACATATACGTACCAACTAACTGCATATGTAGGTATTCAGTGTATGTGCTCTTGCACACGCACACAGCATTATACTGCGTTCGCTGGTGTACTCTATGCATCCTGTTCAGTAAAGTGCCTTAGGGCCAAGCTGCTGCTGCGCTTCCAAACAAATTGCTGGCTGTTCACAGAATTGAAATGCACAGGCCCTTTAATTAAACTATTTACTTAATAGGGTGAAACAAAAGTCCCGTTGATGCAGAAGTTCAAACACCTGGCAGAAGGCACTCCTCTGCCCCGGACTCACAGCATACACGTGTGCACAGGAATGCACACACACTCACACGCTGTGTCACAATACTTATACGCCCCGCGAGTTTTGGGACTTTTTCTGTGGTTTGTTTACGGGAATTAAAAAAAGAAAGTGCGACTCATTCAATAAGCGACTGTATACGTGACATTTAAGACTATAAACAGAGTGAGTAATGACTGTACAACTTGTTGAGTGATGCCCGTGTGGGAATGTGAACATCTTTTGTTCTACTTGCCACTCCTTTATTTGTTCATTCAAAGGTTTACAAAAACAAAGGGTGTAATTAGATTAAAGTCCGATGTGGTGCCTGATCAAATCTATAAATAGTTAGATTTCATGATCTAATCTCAAGGTTTGGGAAAATGATTAGAACTTGTATTGATGAGTCAGATGTAGAGGTGGACAAGATAATTTTTTCTTTAAAAAAAAAATGTCGTAACATTTTACTCACACTTGAAAATGACATCTTTTTATTTTGTTGTAGTGTTGTTTGAATGTTTACAAACCTGATATGAAAAAAGTATCACTCACTTTAACATGATACTGATATGCGATCAGCTTTAAGTGGAATGTCTTCTCTGTGTCAGTGGTAATATGATGCCTGTGCCTGGACCGGTTTAGGTTAATAGGTTTGATGATTTATGACTCTTTCAGTGGGGTGGGGTGTGGATCACGGGTTTGCTGAGACTCATTGTGAAATGCAATTTCAACAATGCAATGACGATTTGCATGTGCTTTGAAGAAACATTCATATTAATGCCAAGAACAGCACTGCTGTTTGCTGCTCTTAAAGAGCCCCTTGTTTGTTTCCATGCTTCCATGCACAACAAACAGCAAATCAGCGAAGTGTTTCACTTTGTGTAATGCAGTTTAATGAGCATGTTTCCGAAACGCAATATCTGTTGTGCAACAGTTTGAAGTTTCTATGTCACAGTTTAACTTTACACAAAAGCTTCAGAACATAACACCACATCCCCTGCAGCTAAAAGGATGAGTTGTAACCAGGCAATTGAAGTTACAATAGGCTATAATTAGCTGGGCCAGCATGACCCCACCATTGTCACCTGAAGACAGGTGGGAATTGTGCCCGCGCTGGATCGACCTTATCATGTGACTGGGGTCAGGTCTCGTCCAAAGGCTTGGCTGTATAGCTGTCGGGGCAAGGCTCATCCATCACCAGCTTTATTGCAGCGTTCAGATGATGGCCACAAGGTACTGACGCTTGCCCGGTAGAGGGGAGGGGGGGTACAAGATGGAGGGAGGGAATGAAGGTTAAAAATGATCGTTTTACAAGAACACTGTTAGAACAACAAGTTTTCACAGCAACAGCGAACCATTGCCCTGGAAAACTAAAAGTTACTGCTCCCAACGCCCCACTAACGCTCTTCCTGATTCCCTAACAGCAGATTTACAGCCTGTTTCAATGTTGCACTGTGAAACAGTACAACCACTCGCTGGCTCATAACCTCTTTACCCTCGCCACCAGCTTCGCTAATTGCTCCATTTTCTCTCCTGGGCTTTGGAAATAAACAGCGTCATCACGAAGAACTTTTAGTGTCTCTTCACAACCGACTCTAATGAGTTTTGCTTGTACATATCAAAATGTTTCACTCTGGTATGTGGACACGTTTGGATTGTGTGATTGCTGTGTTAAGCTCGGCGTTGGTCCCTGCTTGGTGTTGTCTTTGGTGTTGTCTTTGGTGTTGTCTTTGGTGTTGTCTTTGGGGTGTTACTGGTGGGACCCAGAATCCACTTTTTCCTTGAAGCCAGGTGTTTCTGTTGAACTTGCCTATAGCCTGGTACAGGTGGTTAGTAGGCCAAAACCCCACACTCACGCACACACACACACACACACACTTTCTCTCTCAGACACACACACACACAGATCCAGAGCCTTAGGGGGTGATCTTTCTTCCACTCCTTGTCGGAAGAGTAAACGACCAGGAGGCTCCTATCTCCTTGTCCTTTTCCTGCCTCGTTTTTTTTTTTTTTTTATTAGAACCTGATTGCATTTGAACAATAGTTGTCTGCTCGTAAATTTTGCGCCTGTGTTGACATTAGGCCACATTCCATCCTGTAGCCTGAGGGGGCGAAGGAGCAGGCCGGGGTGTTCAGTAATTTGTTACGCTGTTAAGCACCTAATGGACGTCCACCTGGTTTTTGGAGAGCAGTAGCTGTAGTTCAGGGGCCTGCCTCCTTTGCACTTCCAGTCTACAGTAGTGTTTTATTGCCTCCAATTATGAGGGCTATTTAGAGGCTACCTGGCTTTGTGTGTGTTTTTCTGTTACATCTGGTTCACGCTGCCTCAGACCACGCAGCCGGGCCAGCCCACATCAGACACTCAGGGTGTGAAGTAGGCAGGGCGGGCCAGGTAGCATTAACCCTCTCAGTCTACGTCTGCGTTCAGTGCGTGGGCCTGATGAATTCCCGGCTGGCTGGAGATGCCTTCATAATGAGCCTTATTTGTTTCATGTGGTTTAAGGTACAGTCCAGACTGCAGCTGGAAAGAGGGGAGACCTCACAGAGTCTGAGGAAGCCCCGCCCAGAGGGTACCCATGCTCCCTGGCAGAATTATTGTTCCCAGAAGAAGCAGATACACAGTGGCACGTGGGGGAGATGCAGGGCCCACCTCGTCCCCAACCCCACCCCCGTCTCGCTAATGCATTTTTGCGTGGTCTCCACAACCATTAATTAAAGGGGGAAAGAGTGCATCAGATGTTAGTTTTATTAGCCCAGGCTCCTTAGAGGGAATCAAAATGAAAGGAACATATGTCATGCATTTGATGACGCCCCCCCTCCCACCCCTACCCCGTCTCTCAATTTCTTTCTCCACAATTGCCCACCTCACACACTCACAAAGTGTACAGTCAGCAGCTGTCTGCAGACACAATAGTGTTTGATTGATCCTGAGGAAACAGTTAAGACGCAGCCCTGCCCACACTTTCAGGCTGGCTGGCTCACACTCTGCACCACTTTACATTTATCGCTGAATGTGGCAGCGATTGGGATAATGGGGATGGTGGGTGGGGAGCTGACGCGTCGCTCAGATGCTCAGAAGAACAGTCGCGAGAGTTCACAGGACCTCTGAGGTCCTGGGTGGTGCAGGTTGACATCTGAACAGGTTGGGCCATGTTTTCAATGTCTCCCTGTTACACTGCCCTCTGCATGACATCATTAATATCTTGCACAACACAGTAGAAAGATAAGTATGCAGATAAAAGCTATCTGTCTGTCTCTCACCCATTATATATCTGCGTGGCATACAAAGACCGATGTGCTCAATCGCTCATTTTGTTACACAACATCGCATAGATACAGAGTGTACATGGATAATATACTTCTTTCTCTCCTACTCCTTGGGACGTGATTGCATGCCGTACCTTCAGGGGCAGGTTGATTTATGTGACACATGCCAGTTTTTTCACGACTTGTATGATTGCATTCTCAGTATCAGGCTCTCGGGTTGCCAAACCCATAAAAACTCACACCTGGACAGGATTGTTAGAGTCAAACGCAGCGCAGCCTGAGCCTGAGCATGAGGGAGCAGGTGATCGCAGGTATTTTGCTTCCCTTGATCGGCACAGGATACAGCTCAAAGTTAATATAGATGATTGATTAATTGTCATTAAGAGAGAACAACTCATTCAGGAAGTCAGAGCCCGAAATGCAAGAAGTATGTAATCTACCAGTTGACCAACAATTTGGGGTTTACTGTAGTTAATAAATATATTTATTAAATTTACTGACATATAAATAAAGTTTATAAGGTAAATTTGTTAAGCGGATCAAGAGGATTTTGTTACTGGGGTGGATTGGGTGAAAATCAAAGCAAAGATCTCTCAGCCTTGGTGGATCAATTCCAAAAAGCTTGCTTTCAGCGAGGTCCTAAGATGATGTCCCGAGTCAAGCAGTCCAAGCCGACTAGTCCCATGTGGTTACAAATGACCTCCTGTGGCAATAATGCAGTAAAGGTTGTCTTCCATCTACATTCTCTGGGTATTTTTTCACTTGGTCTGACACAATTGTGCATTTATCAGTGTAATTGCATGAGTCGGAAGCACTGATGTTGTCTATTAGGCGGATTTCCATCCTGTTAAGAGCAGAGGGTCTTTTAATGTATGGCTCTGCTTGAGTGTACCGCTACACAATTACACACGGACCTGAGATTTAGTGGACTGATGATGCTGATAACCGTGATGGTTTGGATGGTGGTGGTGATGATGGCCGATGATATTGGACCACCAGGCGCTCATCTAACAAGCCTTTCAGAGAGAGTGTTTCCAGAGTGAAACAACAAAGTGAAACCGAGGTTAATCATTTTATTTACTTGTTTGCTCCCCACCCTCTCTCTCTTCCCCCCCCCTTCCTTTCTTTAAACAAGTGATGGAGCCCGGACCACAGAGCAGGGGGGGAAGAAATCGATGGCGAGCGCATTACAGTAAAACGTATTGATTAGGAGACCTGTGAGCAGTGTGTTGGTCGCGGAGATGGTGGAATGATGCAATGCTTAAAGGAATTTATCCTTTGACTTTTACATTAACCTTTTATTGACTGCTTTGCCTGTCCATAATTAACACTCACTTTAGCTAAAGTGGTTAGTTTGAGCGCAAAGGGGGCTCCGGTCCTTACTGCAGCGGGGGCCGCTGGAGCTCCCGCCCCAGCCGCAGTTCAAGTGCACTGTGCTGCATGGAGGTAACGGCCTCTGTGGAATAGGAGGCGATAGAATCCAAGATACCTTTCACATTAGCATACCATTTGAGTGGGGGCCTGCCAGGCTATAAGGTTTCAGGGCAAATTGAAATGACTGATTGTATTGCCAATCTCTCTTGACCGAGCGCCAGATGGGATAGTTAGGCCCATATCTGTCTGGGGTTAATCCATTGGAACAGCCTGGACTCACAAACACCTTCTCTCCCTCAACAACCTCACACACACACACACACACACACACACCTCTTTGTCTTTGACCTTAACTTTAAGGTGGGCTGTTCTGCTACGGGAAAGTCTGTTTGCGAGCCTTGTTTGTACGCCACTGTGGCTTACGCTGCATTTTTACCAAGAGCCCTGGAGAGCTTAAGGCACCACGCCTGATATTGACTTTTTGTTCGGTTCCATTTTAGCAGTCAAGGGACGGCACTCTGTGAACAGTGGTAGATTGTAAGAAAGTGTGTGGTGAAGTACCCACACTATATTATCTTGATATCGTTTATATCTCCGCGACAGCAGGAGCCGTCTATTTGCAAGCTAATGTTGCGAGATCCCTTGTCAGATAAATAATTGCTCCAGCTCTGTGGAAGGCGGTCGGTCAGGTCTTTATGGTATGTAGCCTCATGTTATGAGGCAAGACAGGAGAGAAGAGGCGAGTGTTTGCTCTCACAGCTCTGCTGCATGAAAACTTAATCAGACAAAAGCAAAGGCCTGGGCTCCCCTGGCCTATGGTCTCCATATGCTGATGTCAGCACTTTACACTCACACTCACACACACACACACACACTCTCTGTCGATATGTATGCCAGCCATGTCCTCCTCCTTTTCTGGAGTGGCGCTTCCTTTAATTCGCACCCTAAATAAATGATGAGAACATTTAAACACACGGCTCGTCGCAAAGCCCCAAGGTCGCCTAATCGTATTATTTATGAACTGATGTGCTACATAATGGTACTTAGTGCATGTTAACAGATGCTATTATCAGGCCCTGATCCAGGGAGCAGAAGATATATTGGAACTGTGGATGTTAATGCCGGTTCTCACCACCGTAATGCAGCAGCTCTTTAAAGGTCTAACCGCACCAAAATGCAGCACTTAGGCTGAGAGCCAGTCGAACATTAAGTGGCTCCGGTGAAAATATATAACCACAAATTGTGGCAGCACCCCTGACAACCTTAACATCCCCTTTCCCCATCCACAACTGACCCCCATATCCTTCTCCCTGGCTCCCTGTCCCCTCCATCCCCTCCTTTAGATGCTGGCCACAAGGTGGTGGTGGCCGTGTGTGTTTGTGTGTGGGGTTGTTTGAGGTTGCTTTAGGCTGTAGACGGGGTAAAGGGATGTGACAGGACAGACCTGGCATAATGGCTGAGTGGGGAGTATAACTGGCCTCATGGCTCTAGAGGGAAATTCTTAGGCCACCACTTGCATGAACACACACTACACACACGACACACAAATACCCTCCTCCTCCTCTCCCTCTTGCACCTCCGGGTCAAGGGTCACTCTCGTCTGTCAAGAGGCAGAGGGAGCGGAGATTTACAGTGACAGCAGAGAGCAACACCAAGTCATGGCAGTAAATATTTACACTGGTCTGACAAAAGATGTGGCTGAGGTCTGTGGGGGTTCCAAACACGCAAGAAATTACAACTAACCCAAATAATGAATCATATAAAAGTCATGCAGTGACATGAAGAGGGTGGATTTCGCACTGCGCTGTCATGATTGCAACAACGGAGAGTGATGATTCCGTGAAAGCGCCCTGCTGCGTGTGCCTGCATATGTGTGTAAGATGAATGGGGCGTTAATCATGATACATGATATCATGGTTTCTCATTAGCTTGGTGCTGTTGCAGAGTCTCTCTTATGGCGTCAGAGAGACTCTCCTGACACATCATTTTCTACCACTCTCTCACCTCCATTCGTCTCAGTGAGCTTTACCGGCCTGAGAGATTTAAAGCGTTACTTTCAAAGCAGAGAAAACCAGTCATTTAAATATCCGTACATAACTACATATGCAGGAGAATAAAAAAAAAACAACAACTATTGAATGAAAAATCATTTCGACTAAGAAATGAAAAGCCCTTTCAGTTTCCTTTGTACACACAGACACACCTACTCTCATATCCTGGAGGTTCTTTCTGGGCCTAGTATAATTAAGAGTCGTAAAAAGGAGAGGAAACACAAAAGTCAAACGCTTCCTGGTCAAACACACAACACCCATTGTATGTTTAGGGATGAGTCAAAACAAACAAAGACAGACACATTAAGTGTAATCATTTGAATTTAATCATCTTCTTCATGGGAACAGTCAGAAGATGCTGTCTTGGCAGAAGTGACCATGCTATGGAATTTCAGAGCTAAAAAAAAAACACTGGCAGAAAGTTTTGTGTGATCAGACACGTGTCCTAATGCTGAAGTGTGTCTGCCTGTTGGTTTTGATGGGAGGAGGAGTTAATGGGTGCGTTTGTTTCCTGTGTCCTCTCGCCTCAGGTGCCACTCCAGCCTGGCCCAGACACTACCCCCTGAGGAGGCCCCAGTGGACCGACCTTTCTGGGGTGTGGATGACCCCAACATGCCGCTCCCCTTTGATCTGGCTGACATCATTAACAGAGTGGAGTCACTTCTCTGGAGGTGAATACTTCATGTTGGAGTGTAGAAATGGCCTTATATGTATAAAGATATATATTTATAAATATAAATATATTATATATATATATATGTGTGTGTGTGTGTGTGTGTATATATATATATAAATAGAGAGAGAGAGAGAGAGAGAGAAACATCTTCCTCGTGTTAGCATGTTTAACTTGTCTAACATGTTATGCCAATCAGGTGTGTCTTAATTTGTATACAACTATACACGCAGACAGTCTTGCTCTAGTGTCACATTGCTTATACAAAGTATAAGTTAAAACAAATCAGTAAAGAGATGTCTAATGCCTGTCTCCTTTCTCACCTCCACACAGCCAGTCCCTGCAGATGTGTGTTGTCCAAGGGTTTCTTAAGCATACTAGCATCTCAAAAGGACATACATTGTTTCTGTCATACTATAACGTTTGTTCTCACGCAAACCAATAATAATTACACTGTGTGTAGACAACGACCGTCCAGCCTGCATTTAATGTGTGAAGCATAAAATGTAAATGAAAATGTGTTGTGATCATTGATCTTTTGTTTTTCTATTTCTCTCTGAACAGGATGTGAAGGATGGATAAATGAAGTAAGAAAGAGAGACGAGATTTTAAAAATAAAACCCACCAGCTTTTCTGAATTGCCCCAATATTAGCTGAGGGGACAGACCACTGACGACATCTCCGTTGTGATCACATCAAGACTGATTTTCTTTTGATTGGGGCATTTACATCGAAATTGACCCTCCACCACCCCAGCTGACCCCGGCATCTCAGCCACCCTAGCTTGGATTTGACCAGAACCAGAATAGTGCTTCAGTAACATGCTAATAACAAAAGCTTAGCGACAAGCTCCTAGTGTCACAATGGTCTAATGAAACATAAATGGAACCTGCATTTCAGTGTTAGCATACATTGTGCAACTATTTATTATTTCAGTGTACTCTGTTACTTACTCCCATGTAATCCAGTCATGCTTTTGTCAATGGATTGACTCATTCTTAGCATTCTCAATACAATACATTCATATGCTTTCTATTTGTCACACAGTGTTATGATACAGTATAGAATGGTTACAAAAAGGAAAAAAAAAACTCACTTGGCTCACATGGTATTGCATTCTCATATGGTATTGTAGTGTAATCCTGTTTATTGTGTTCAGAGGGAGAATGAGCTTGAAGAGACCAAAGAAAGATTATGGTAAAAAAAAAGTTAGGATTGTCACCCAGTGGAGACCGTGAAGAATTGTGTTGTTTCCTGTCCGTGTTGCGATGGTGTGCTTGTGCCATACTGATGCGTGATGGTGTGTATGTGTGTGTTTGTTTGTACCAGTGTGAATATACATGTGATCAGTCGTGTGCTTGTGCATGGGTGTGCGTTCCCTCTCCCACGTGTTCACAGGAGGTTGTGTGTGTGTGTGTGTGTGTGTGTGAGCCTGTAGGCAGCCTGCCAGTTGTTTGTTCTTGAAGACGTGCATATGGAGAAACAGAGACGAGCAGCGGGGCCCCCACTGCCTCTGCTATGATGAAAGGCAACACTGATAGAATGACCTGGAACACAACCGCCGATTCTCATAATTACAGCTGTTCAATCGCTTTTAATTACTCTTAAAGTGTGTACAGCACCACATTCCCCTGTAATGCTGCGGGCCATCGGAGAAAGTGAGAGAAAGATCCGGCGCTTCTGTCAGAATCCACTTTCAAAAAAAAAAAAAGCTAGAAAGGGTGGAAAAGGGGGCCAACGTCAAAGCAGAGTAGCAGCCCCCCTCGTTTGATTTCTTTCTCTATCTAGTTCATGATGAAGTAGAGACGCTGTTTACTATTAAAAATGCAGAATGCACTCCTTTTTTTACTTCAGAAGTTTTTTCCAAGATGTTAATGGTTGCCAAATGCTGTTCTTGCTTCTTCTTTCGCTGCGCCTCTGTTGTTTGTTGTTGTCAGAGAGATTTGTTTGTAGATCGGCAGTAGCGTTGACTTGTTTGAATCACTCTGTGCTCCCTGCGCCACAGCTTGTCTGTCTGAAGCAATAGGAATGGCAGTAATTAAACAAAACAGTGTTTTATCCAATGACCCGCACGCCTCCGTTCTTTGTGTTCCTTTGTCTGTTTTCTTTTTTTTTTTTCATTCCTGGTGAATGACAGACTCATGATAGATGTGAAAATTTCTCCGTACACTAACGTGTGTTCATTTTAAATGTTGAGTGATATATTTGACCCGGCATTGAACCTAGTCAGCCCAGACAACCATGCATCTCTTCACTTTCATACTGTATTTAAAGTACTTTGAAACAGCGTCTACCTCCAATATGTCGCCCTCAAGCTAAGTGGTACAGTAATTAACATAAATTCCTTATTGAGTGACTTAGCTCACCTGCAGGTGAAGCAGAGTCCACAACAGGCCAGCGCGTCAGGTGTACGTGCACAGTGAGGCCTTTTAGGGGAACAGTGCAGAGTCAACAATATACATGAGATTGTGAGCTTTGTCATTGTGTGTGTGTGCTGGTATGCTGATGTTAGAATTTAACTTTAAGTACTGTGTGACGGAGTAGCTGCCATGGCTGTGGACGCTTTTCTCTTGTTTACATTTAGAGGTGAGGTGATAACTACATTAAAAAATACACCATCAAACAAACTTTGGACTTTCGCACAACAATTTTGTTTACATTGTCTGTTTCATACATATGTGATTCTCATCATGAAAGCTCTGGTGTGGGTCTGCTCTTATTTTCTTTGGCCAGCTGCTTCTTGGTGTCTGTTTTCTTTGAACTTCAAAGAAACTGACTGGATTAGCAAAGCAAACAGCTTCTGCGACAATCTGATTGATGGATTGACTGATTGAGTGATGTCACTCGCATTGATGAAGTGATGGCTAATGTTGTGTGTGTGTGTGTCTCTCCAAAAACTCAACTGCCCACCCCTTGCCAATGGTGGACAGCCATTCCAGAGGTCGCCCATGTTAACTACTTCCTGTTGTGGCTGAGTGACTGAGTGATGGATAAGTGTGGAGCGCTCTCCCCTCAGGGGCCGACTGGAAAAGGGCCCCGCTTGGAGAGACAATTACACAGCGCTGGTGAGAGCCACAGGTATGCATTGTTCTGACCGGGGTCAACTGCCAGCCAAGCAGCCAAGTTAGTCTCAATTAGGCCGACAATGGGTGCAGGGAGAGATAGAATGACCAGGTGTGTGTTAGGGAAAGGAGCCCGGTTAGGGGTCATATCCCAGTCAAATGTTTCGCTCTGTGGCTATAACACTTGGGTTGATTGTATTGCAGTTTAATGAAATCAGGAAATTTCATTATGTGTTTTTTTTTATATCCAAATTGTGAAAAGATGAAAAAATATAATGACATTATTTTGGTGAGTGATGCTTCCGCTCATGACATTGAAAGGCATTTTTATACGTCTAACTGGACATCTGACCTCAACCATAACGCTATAGACTGTATAGAATGTTCCTCCTTGTTTTGACCAGACTAATGAATTCTTCTGCATTTATGCAAACCACGCTACTGCGTTCGTGACTGGTGTCAACAAGAATGAATACACGTGTAAAGCCATCTTTGAGCCTGTTGTACAGATGAAGAGATGTGTGTAAAGTATCTGATTGTTTGTGTGAGTTGCAGGTTCCAGGGTGCAGCCTGGTGTGAGGGCCCCCGGGGCCAGAGAGGCAGTAGTAATTGTAGAAGCAGGCTGAGGAGCCTAAGATAGCATCACAGCTCTGGGGCAGCTGTCAACAGTGGGAAGAGCTGCGCTCATTTGTCACTTACACAGACAAACACCACTCAGCGCCGACAAAACACCGACTTGATTGAATACTTGTGAAGCAACACCGGCCCTAATGTTTTGCAACTGTTAATTGCACTAAAGGTCATAAAAAGGCAAACTGCCTTGTATTTACACTGAAGTTTCACATCAGCGTAAATACAAGGCAGTGTTTACTGCACTAAAGGTCATTCAGACATGACGGTCACATTCCACATATTTAACTTACACAGAGAAAATAAAGGCAACATCTTAAGATGAAGAAGATAAGATTTAAGATGAAGTCCAAGTTCTTTTTTTTTTTCTATTTGGAGCTGCTCACTATTACGGCTTCAAAAGTCTCAAGCATCTCTTCCTCCACACCAGCTGTCCTGTCTGTCAGAGTGATCACCCCTGACATGCCCACTGCCCCCCAGTTCACTCAGTGTTAGAACCAGACTGAGAGTAAAGTGATGGGTGAGGTCTTGATGCTGATGTTGACACTGTCGAGAACTTGGCAGCTTAGCAGCTCTGATGAGGAGACAGCATGGTATGATATGTACGCGAGTGTGTGTTTATGAGAAGTAGAGTGGGTCTTGAGGGAGAGGGGGCCTTGCAGATCAAACAGCAGTCTGATCAAATATGGAACATCCTTGTGGGTCATTGCTGTGGCCCCGGCTCTGGTGGCCAGTGGCCCTGATATCATCTGTCCTGTAGGACCCTCCTCTATTTATCTCTTGCTGTCTCATTTGCAATCTGACACAACCGACCCATTTCTCGCCTTCGCCACCAACTCCTCTTTTACATTAATAAAACATTTATATTGAATTGTTTTTAAGTTGTTTTCACTCAAAACCAATGTCATAATCTGACCATATCTGATTTGAGTCCATATAGGCTGCTAGTCCCATTCAAAGGAGATAGACATTTAGAGATAGTATCTTTAAATGCATTTGTCTGCAGTGTCTTGTCTGCTGACAAGGCCCCTTTCCTCCTCCTTCACAGTGACGCCATATCTCTGGTTCTACCTGTCTCACTCTCCTACCTCTGCAGCTGCCGTTAGCGCTCTGCCATTCATATAGGTGGGATTAAATGGATCGTTTTCCTGCGTTCGCTGCGTCTCCGCCAAGTGGTCTTGATGTCAGGCCAAGAATAATTGAGTCATCTGCATCTCATCTAAAATGGATGAAAGGACTTTTTGATATCAGTCCCCCCACCCCATGCCATACACACACACACGCACGCACACACACACACACACACACACACACACTGCGGGATGAGAGGCAGCAGGCTTAGACTCGCACCACTTGTTTTGAGAAAGGTAGCCATTCGTTGAGCAATAACAACACATGTGACAGTATTTCACTTGAGTTGAGTAAAACGAGACACGTTCACCTTTTTTTTTTCCAGCCAATTACATCTGGTTCTTAAGCCAGATTCCTTCTGGCAGTTTGCAGATGTAAGTCAGACGCGGATATGTCATCAACAGACGATGTTACACAGTGAAGCTCTTTTCATTCTGTAGAATTCGACACGTCCACTGATGTCATCAGAAAATCATCATCTTTTTTTTTTTGTCCTGTTCCAAAGTATGTGCGCAAACCAGAACAAAACCAGTTTGATGTTAGTGGGAAATGAGTTTCTTTGTGACCTTTTGTTTTCTCTGACTGTTTTATGTTACTTAACTGAACTTTACAAAAACATCAGTATTTCTTGCTTTTGCGCAGACGGTAAGGGGACGACCTTTGACCTCTACATATTAGGTATATGTAAAGATTGAGTGTGATGTGTTAATCAGACATGCACTTTATCTGCTTCAACCTTGGGGATGATTTCCTGGCCAATGCTCTCACACACACGAACAGTCAGTGGTGCATATACACAGTTGTGCACATGCTCACACACACACACACACACATATACAGAGAAACGCATACACATGTCCCCGTCAACAACACTGCTGCCCCCTGATTGACAGCTCTTCAAATGAGTGTCTGAGTAGCACTGGGCTCTGGCCCTCCAAGTAAGTGGGCCGTCAAATTACATCCAGACGAGCGGCTGGACCCCCTCTCCCCTGGCAGAGGAGATCTATTTATTTGTCTGTTTATTTGCTCGGTTTAAATATTTGGTGGGGGAATAATATTGAATTTTTGTCCCCCGGTCAGAGTCCTCTCATATTTAGTTAATAAAGAGTAGAGGAGGTTGTTTGCCCAGAAAAGTGTAGGATAGGGCACTTTATTTAAGGGAGTCCTCAGAGAGAGCTGGTGACCTTCTTCTTCTCATGGAGGAGAGGCCTGTGTACACAGAGCTGAGAGTCACTCACTCTGCCTCCACCAGGCTTTGCTGTTCCTCCCTCAACCTGCACACCCAGACATGTTTCCTTTCCTCTTACTCCATCCATCCATCCATCCATCCATCCATCCATCTCCTCTCCTCTCCTCTCCTCTCCTCTCCTCTCCTCTCCTCTCCTCTCCTCTCCTCTCCACTCCACTCCACATCCCTCGCCCGCCCTCTCCCCTCCTCCCTCCTACCTGCCTGTCTTTCTGCACAGCCTTGCTCTATTTGACTGGAGTCTCTCTCTGGATTCCCGGGGCTGCATCCAGGTTAAACTCTTAATTGCCTCGGCAGTGGGTGGTTTAAGGCGCTGGCTCACTGCAGCTCAGCTGGTCCCTGTGCAGGGGGCTGCGGGGTTATTGGGGGATGAGTTGTTCTGTGTTGGAGTGTGTCTGCTGAGTGCTGGCAGACAGAGCTGGGAGATGATAAAGACTTATTAATATAGATGATGGAGATGACCTCTGACAGCAGCTCCACAGCAGGCCTCTGTTGCACGTTGAAGACAGGACATGATCTCTATCTATCTATCTATCTATCTATCTATCTATCTATCTATCTATCTATCTATCTATCTATCTATCTATCTATCTATCTATCTATCTATCCATCCATCCATCCATCCATCCATCCATCCATCCATCCATCCATCCATCCATCCATCCATCCATCCATCCATCCATCCATCCATCCATCCATCCATCCATCCATCCATCCATCCATCCATCCATCCATCCATCCATCCATCCATCCATCCATCCATCCATCCATCCATCCATCCATCCATCCATCCATCCATCCATCCATCCATCCATCCATCCATCCATCCATCCATCCATCCATCCATCCATCCATCCATCCATCCATCCATCCATCCATCCATCCATCCATCCATCCATCCATCCATCCATCCATCCATCCATCCATCCATCCATCCATCCATCCATCCATCCATCCATCCATCCATCCATCCATCCATCCATCCATCCATCCATCCATCCATCCATCCATCCATCCATCCATCCATCCATCCATCCATCCATCCATCCATCCATCCATCCATCCATCCATCCATCCATCCATCCATCCATCCATCCATCCATCCATCCATCCATCCATCCATCCATCCATCCATCCATCCATCCATCCATCCATCCATCCATCCATCCATCCATCCATCCATCCATCCATCCATCCATCCATCCATCCATCCATCCATCCATCCATCCATCCATCCATCCATCCATCCATCCATCCATCCATCCATCCATCCATCCATCCATCCATCCATCCATCCATCCATCCATCCATCCATCCATCCATCCATCCATCCATCCATCCATCCATCCATCCATCCATCCATCCATCCATCCATCCATCCATCCATCCATCCATCCATCCATCCATCCATCCATCCATCCATCCATCCATCCATCCATCCATCCATCCATCCATCCATCCATCCATCCATCCATCCATCCATCCATCCATCCATCCATCCATCCATCCATCCATCCATCCATCCATCCATCCATCCATCCATCCATCCATCCATCCATCCATCCATCCATCCATCCATCCATCCATCCATCCATCCATCCATCCATCCATCCATCCATCCATCCATCCATCCATCCAAACACTCCAGTCACACCCCAACAATCAATATCTACTAGTGGGAAAGATCTGTGATGTACATGCAGTTAATGTAATTGTGAACATCTACAGTGTCTGTGTGTGCCGTCCTGATCCCCCCTGTATCTGGATAAACTGAAACACTGTGTGCATCACTCAGACTCAGCGGTCTTCAGCACCCTCCCATCTTGTCACACACAGCCACAGCACATGCCCACTTTGATCTGAGATCCCAGCTCCTGCTCGATCAAGGCTCGCTACGCGCTAATGCCTTTCTGTCACTAGAATAAAACCTGCAACACGATTGCTCGGCTAATCAATGAGACCGATGGCGTATCGCATCTGCTTATCAATATGTTGACAGCTGTTTGCCCGTACAGTTCATAAGTGAAGTCATCTTTTACCCCCGCTACAACAAAACAAGCTGAGTAGGATGGATTTTGTGAGTTGAGAAAACCCAGATCTCTGGAAGCCACAGTACAACGCAGCTTATTGCATAAGGCTATATTAGCGAGTTAATGCCCCCTGTCTCTGTGCTCCACCCCACCATTGATTCCTGTTTAAAAGGCTATGGGTAGTCGATACTACCTCTTCATCGCCATCTGTCTCTATTTACTAATAAATAAAGTGGAGAGCATTGACTGGTATGGTCAGCCCTGTAAAAGCATGCATGTTAATGAGCACTGGGCCTCTGTGGCCAACGGAGGAGAGAGAAGGTGGAGATATTCCACCTCACCACTAACGCCGTCTCTCTCTCTCTCTCTCTCTCTCTCTCTCTCTCTCGATGGCTCTCACAGGGCACTGCACTCCAATCATGGTAATTGCCCGCTGGTCCAGTTGTTGTTTAACATCCCTCATCAGACGAAATGCAGTTTCACTACAGCTGCATAGATTTTTCTCCACGGCCTGCCCTGTATGTTCCTTCTGCTTTTTTTTTTTCTTCCGCTCTCCTTGTTGTGTGTAGGTCAGCTCTTAAGGTCGCGTCTGGTCGTTTGTCAGATGTGGCCCATGAGCGCTGCTGCGCAACACTCTGTCATGCTGATCAATTCCACATCATACAGATGGGCTCGTTTCGAACGGCCCCCATGACGCATTCGTTCTAAAGGGCGCTCAATCTTTTCCATCCACCTCCCTCCTCTCATTTCTCTTGGTTCTGCTACATCTACATAAGGAAAAATTATTGTTCATATTAATATATATGTGGAGGAAAACAATCAATATTTGGGAAAAAAGGAAATACTTAATTTGCAGGTGTCAATATACCATCAATACACATAACAACACAAACTAACTGATTACTCTAACATCTAATTAAATCAAAATAATGATGATGATAATAATTATTTTTAAGCGAGGAAGAAGAGAGACTATGTCTTTGCGTGTCTAAAACGCACATTCACACAAACAGCTGTCGAGTCCATTTGGTCTGACACTGATTTCCTGAGTGAAGGCGTGGTGCTGATGTGTGGAGGCTCTCAGAGCTCAGCATAACACAGTACTGCTGTGTCAACTGTGACCCCAGCGACCCCGCAGGAGCCAGAGAATGGGCTGCGGGGTCGCTCTGCGACTCAGGTGAAATGAGGGGTCAAAGGTCAGCTGTCCAGTGTGTCAGGCTTGCTGATCAGGAAGTGTAGCCTCTCGCTTCAGGGAGTACACAGGGTGTGTCGTGTTTTGGACACATACTCGCACTCTGACATAAATCTTCCATGCTTACATGCAGTGGAGCTCCCTGGTATGTCACTGAGCTGCAGCACGGTGGTGGGAAGATGCCAGCAACAACTGCTCAAAGCAACATTACAAGAGCTGATTAGTAGACTTAACATTCTACTGATTGGTGCCTGTAGCTCAGAGGACGGATGATAATTATATTTTACGATTGATGGAATAATAGCTACGGAGACACTTGTGAAAACATACGAGTGGATGGTTCACTTTCCGAAAACCTGCGATAATATATATGATTATATA
>JAFBJQ010000048.1:577710-615210 GCA_016785345.1 Trinectes maculatus
ATGGTGATTATGTTGGAATTAGTCTTATTGAAGTCATAATCTTATTTTTTTTGGACTCAATTTGATTAAATTATATTTTTCATTATCTGAGCAAAAGATTTCCACAGAGCATCTCACTGCACTTTCCCCAGCTGTGGATCTAAACAGTACAAAGGTTCATGTTTGTTGGTCCCAGCCCTTGCTGTCTGTCCACAGCTCGCTCTCTTTGCAGACACATCCAAACAGACCCCCTACCTCCGCTGCACTGAGGCAGCCCTTCCTTCCATCCTTACTCCAGTGTCTTGGGTTAGATAGCTCACTGTTGTTCTGAGCCACCCCAGCATCCTGCTAGTGCTATGAAGGGAAAACAGCAGCACCGCAGCAGAGTTTCCTTTCCACGTCTCATCTGAAGCAGGCTCTGCTGGCTGTCCGGATCAAACTGGCCCACAGTGTGACGCCGGGTCCTGTCTGCAAACAAGAGGAGGCCTGTGCATTAAAGACTCACCACAGGAGCTCTCAGCCCCGAACTTTTATTCACCACCAGCCCTGGAGAGGGTAAAATTACAAGGAGGCTGTCCATGTGTGTGTCGCTGAGCGAGTGTGGGTTCATACGTGTTTTCATATTTGATTTTCAAGTGTGAGTTTTTAAAATTATTTAATTTCATGATGTAGTACATTTTCTACCTTGTTTTTTATTGATATAAGTTAATACCAAGACACAGAAGCCCTTGTTATTAACCTGTAAAGCAGAGCAGCACTTTGCACTTTCCTTTCCAGGTGAACTTAGTTTGGGTAAAATAATATAAATGATACAGGAAAAGATAAAACAATAATTAAAATTGTTACTTTTTTCAGTGAACAGCTCTGATTTGGGAGCATTTTGCTGCAGGGATTTGTATCTTTATATACCGAGATTTTTTTGGTCACGCGATATTAAAAAAAAAGGAAGAATAGCAGTTAGGTTGATTTCATCGTCAGCACCGTCTGCACTTTGTTATTTTAAACATTCGAGCTGGAACCTGCTAATCTTTATTCTTCATTCAGAGAACATCCAAACTTTGAAAGCCTTGGTTACACTTCCCTCAGCTTTGTTCATCCTCCGCTCTGACAAAAAAAGAAGACAGGCACTCCTCACTCTCCTGTTTCTTTCTTCTTGCTCTCTTTTCCCCTCTCGTCTCCTCACCTTCTTCCTCCACTCACTCTGTCCGGGGAGTCATTATTGCTTTGGTAAATATTTCATAGGCCTCAATACCTTTGCACACAACCACCTGCCAGCCGCCTCTCCCCTCACACGCAGACCGTGGATAGACAGATCAAAATGAAAGAGAGCAAAGTGAAGTCGGTGGAGGAGGAGGAGGAATGAGAGGAGGGGAGAAGGAGTCTGCTCTCTCAGTCTGCATTTACATTTTCAGTGAGCCGCAGCTCCACGCTCTGTATCCTGGCTTCCGAACCGGCTGAGTCCTTTCACAGTGAAAAATTCCCTGGATGATGTCAAATCTGTGCCCGACAACGTTTCGTTTTCTGACGCCCTTTTTTTTCCCCCCTTCACCGTAAGCGTTTTTTTTTTATTTATTTTCCCCCACTTGCACATAAAAGGTGCTGGTTTTGTTTCCGAGAAGGTTGCGCTGAAAAGAGGAGGGCGGCGAGGAAAGCGAAAGACGAACGAAGGATCCGATGGAAGCTCAAGACGAGACGGAGAGAGAGAGAGAATACTAAGCTTGTCCTTCTCCTGACCTTGACGAGGCCTGTGAACAGTGTGCAGCCTCAACCACCCCCCCCCTTGCCCCCCAAAGTGAAGTCGGTGGAGGAGGAGGAGGAATGAGAGGAGGGGAGAAGGAGTCTGCTCTCTCAGTCTGCATTTACATTTTCAGTGAGCCGCAGCTCCATGCTCTGTATCCTGGCTTCCGAACCGGCTGAGTCCTTTCACAGTGAAAAATTCCCTGGATGATGTCAAATCTGTGCCCGACAACGTTTCGTTTTCTGACGCCCTTTTTTTTTCCCCTTCACCGTAAGCGTTTTTTTATTTTATTTATTTTCCCCCACTTGCACATAAAAGGTGCTGGTTTTGTTTCCGAGAAGGTTGCGCTGAAAAAAGGAGGGCGGCAAGGAAAGCGAAAGACGAACGAAGGATCCGATGGAAGCTCAAGACGAGACGGAGAGAGAGAGAGAGAGAATACTAAGCTTGTCCTTCTCCTGACCTTGACGAGGCCTGTGAACAGTGTGCAGCCTCAACCACCCCCCCCCTTGTTTTCCCAGTCAGGCCTGTTTACTTTGCCTGGGTTAGACGGGATCTTGCATCACCTGCAGTGTCCTCTCTCCTCCGTCTAAACTCCCACCTGCCTCGTGTCATTCCCCTCACTTCTTACCTTGACTCAAAAGAAGGAGCCATCCAGAGATGAAATATTCAGACTGGGACGTAAGCGCTTTAAGTTGTTTCAGAGTGGGCAGCTTGTTGCCAAAGAGCTCTGACTTCATAAATAAATGGTCGACAGTGGCCTCTTCAACCGCTGTCTCCTGTATATATGTGGCTGAGCTGTTCGTGTGCCTGGGGCGAAGCCTGCCAGTAAGTTCCAGGCCTTAAATATTGATAAGCTGTGAAACTCCCCTGGACACACTCCAATGTAGTCAGTATAATGTAGAATAAAACATGTGGCCAGTGTCTTTGAATAGAAAAGGTAAAATCTTTATACGTTCAGAGGAGATGTGGGGCCGAGGTGTTGGTTTGGATGAGCTTTACGTTTACAGATAAGCTGTTTCACTTCTGTCGTTTCCAAAGCACAGATGTGCGTCAGTGGTTCATCCAGTGATCGTCTGGTTACAGTGCTGAGCCTCGTCACAATGTTGTAATCATGTTACTGTGGACTGTGGTTATACTCTGTATTACAAAGTTAGCTGACAATTAACCCCTCCCCTCATCTTTTCAACACCCCCCTCCCCAGCCCCCACTTTGCAAAACGCTCCAGCGCTGCTCCTGTTTCTGTTTGGGGGGGGGAAGTCTTGACGCTCGGTTTCCTTTGAGCTTTCCTATGTAAACTTGTGTTCTCACATTTGCCTCGCAGTGTTGGACACTTCTACCAGGAAATGAAACGAGGCTGTAACAAATGTTTTGGCTTCTGTTGAACTCTTTAGCGAACGGCGGCTTGCCAATCGCCGCGGTGTGTTTGCGTTCCCAGAAACCTCCTGGGATGGCGACTGCCTGGGCTGCTGGACGGAGGGTGAAGAGTTTCTCTCTGACTGGAAAAAAAAACAAAAGAAAAAAATGTCTGACAGAGTTGCACTAGAAGAGGGATTGACATAAAGATTGTCTTTTGTAGACATACATATATGTATATATATACATATATATATATATACACACACACACACACATGTAGTTCATTTGTGTTTCACTGTGTCAGTGGAGATAGGGTCTTGGTCTTGGTCTGGCTACACCATTTAGCCCTGTGCAGTAATCTGCAGGTGCAAAGGGGACGGGCAGTGTGATAAAGGCGTCCTGGAGGACAGGTTTAGCTGCTGCTGGTGCAGCTCAGGTCAATGAACAATTTGTGCTTCGTTGATTCTGTGTGTGGCAAAGTGTGTGTGTGTGTGTGTGAGAGAGAGAGAGAGAGAATATGCAGTATTCTAACACCCAGGAGCCTTGTAGCCATAAATCAGCAATAGGAAGCAGGGTGACACAGGCTGCGGGGCCCAGCTGATATGGACTGGAGCTATAATGGGCCCCGTTTCAGGTGGAGCAAGACATCAGCAGCACTGATCTCTACCCCCCTGCAGGGCTCAGGAGATTACTGTTGTACAAGAGGAAACACTCTTCAGGTCGCTGGGATGGTGAAAACTTTTCCTTCAGCACGTCTGTAACACACACACACACACACACACACACACACACTCACAGCCTTGACAGTACTGTACCACGGCGTGAACGATGAGCTGTATTCACGGTTTGTTCAGTGTGCGCACACAGAGCAGCGCGTTTGTTAGTCTGTCTGTTTGTTGCAGATAGGGCCTGGGTCTTGTTAGCTGTCAGGCCCAGCGTCCACAAAGCTATTCGCTCACTTATTGATGGGGATCCGCTAAATTACAGGCTCAAACAAGAGCGACGGCAGGAAAAACAAACAACAACAACAAACAACCCCTGTAAAAAAGTTTCCTAACGGCCGCCTATATCTCAGCGATATGTGCGTGCGTGTGCATGTGTACATGAAGACAAAGAGAATGAACGTCAGTCAAGAGGATCCCAGATGCATTTTTCTTTATTGCACTCTCTCTTTTCTTTCGGCTGTCTTTCTTTGGTCGGGCGCTGTCTGGTCTTGCTATTATCCCGGGGCGTTATCAGTGTGTAGCTGCCTCTTCAGATCAGGCCTGTGATAAGGGCTAAATAAATGGAATGCTTGGCTAGTGGACATAGGTCAAGCCTTGTTTCGCCCCTGTTTTTTTTATGTGTTGTTGTGTTTGTCTGCAGGGGAAGTGCAGGGTGCAGCACGAACAGGCTCTGCAGTCTAATGAACTTATTGATTTCAATTTCAGGGCTGTTCCCCCTCCACCACACCCCTCCCCCCCGTGACGCTTCTGAAGCTTTCATCCATTGCTGGACATAAATTAGTAACTCTGTGTCTTGTTGGGGGACTTTATTTTTTCTCTCTTTCCACTCGTCTAACGCAGCCTGGCCAGTCTCTCTGAGACAGGCTGCTGTCTTGGAAATGCTGTTTATAAATGTGTTAAAAGCTTCTGTGGGTAGATGGATGATGTCTCTGCAGTTGAGGGATGGGGGGGTGGGGTGTTTTCTGTGTGGCTTAGCATACACCTGTCCCTGACAGAGATGGAGCTGAAGGAATGAAAATCTCTCAGTGTGTGTGTGTGTGTGTGTGTGTGTGTGCCATCGGTATTGGGGTCCATTGAAGACGCTGAATGACCTCTTCCCATGAGGGTCAAGGAAGCAGCTGACGACTGGCATGTGTGTATCCGTGTGCATGCATGTGTGTGTACATGGGCATCCACTACTAATCCATATCATGTATCGCGTGCACAACATGTTTTCCCAACAAATTTGCGCACGCATCCTCACATGGAGGGGTCATGGCATCCAAAGTGAGCGCAGCACCTCCCCCCCCCAAAAAAAAGCCTAGTGCATGGAAGAGGAGAAGCCACAGGCAGTGGGACAGGAAGCCTCCACGGTCCGGCCCTAACGAGCACTGTGGGAGCGTCCACTCTGGACTCAGTACATCTGATGTCCAAAGGCTAAACAGTTAAAAGGTCCGGTTGCTATATGTAGATACACAACATCCCCCTTTTCTGAATCCGATAGTGCATGCATGTGTGTGTACATGGGCATCCACTACTAATCCATATCATGTATCGCGTGCACAACATGTTTTCCCAACAAATTTGCGCACGCATCCTCACATGGAGGGGTCATGGCATCCAAAGTGAGCGCAGCACCTCCCCCCCCCAAAAAAAAGCCTAGTGCATGGAAGAGGAGAAGCCACAGGCAGTGGGACAGGAAGCCTCCACGGTCCGGCCCTAACGAGCACTGTGGGAGCGTCCACTCTGGACTCAGTACATCTGATGTCCAAAGGCTAAACAGTTAAAAGGTCCGGTTGCTATATGTAGATACACAACATCCCCCTTTTCTGAATCCGATACTCTGGGAATCACAATGTGATCGCTGTGAGGTCCGGTCCGTTTTCTCCAGCTACCGAGAGAGAGAGAGAGAGAGAGAGTATGGAAGAGAATTGATGCTGAGTAGCACAGGTTTTAATAGGGCTGTCAGAGTCGTATTGTTTATGTCGTGTTCCAGATTAATCCATTCTTCCTTTATGAGCCTCTGCAGCCACCGTAAATTGCGAGCATGAAGCCAGTCCACTGTTGAGTTACGCCTCGGGGATCAGTGCCACACATGGGTGGAAAATAAATCATTTCCCCCGGATTTAACGCCGGGCAATACCTGGACCCTTTGTAAATAAAGCCATAGATGTTTTTACACCCCCCCTCCCCCTTCTCTCTCTCTCTCCTGCCTCCAGGGCTCTTATTGAATCTCAAAAGGAGAGGGAGAGAGAGACAGAGAGAGAAACATGAGAGAATAAGAGAGAGCAGGGTTGAAGGGGGACAGGGGGAGAAACGAGGGAGGCGAGAGAGAGAGAGAGAGAGAGAGAGATACAGTAAGACGGAGGGAAAAGTCAGGAAGGAGATTCCAAGTGGGGATGGATGAAGAGACACAAACCAAGATAGCTTCGCAAAAGTGACGAGCAGGGAGAGAGAGAGAGAGGGAGAGGGAGAGAGAGAGGATGTCGATGTTGGCTGAGGGTGATGTATGCACCAAGTGCTGATTCCCAGGGTTCTCCAGGTGTTCAGGTTGAGATCTGTCAGACTGTCTCAACACAGGAGCCACTCTGGAGCAGCGGGCACTGAGCAGACAGCCAGCCTCAGCAGCACCACCAGCAGGGCGGCGCCGCTCAGCCCCAGCTCTGGCCTCGGCTGCAGCTCAGGCCGCCCTCTGGCTCCATCACTGTAACCTCTAGCCTGGGGGAGCGGCGGCAGATCCTGGAGCGACAGAGAGAGGGAGGGAGAAAGAAGGGACAGAGAGACAGACCCGGAACAACTTGTTCAACCCGGCTGGTGCAGCCTGCCAGCCGGAGACAGCCAAAGGGAATGGGGAATGTGCACGCTGCTCTGTCAGGACTTCATGAGTTATACATGACGTGCTATGTGAAAATGCTTCCTGTGTACTGTGTGCATCACGCACTTTCCTCTTTTTCCCTTCTCTCCTCCCATCACTTCACACCCTCTTCCTCCCCACTGTTGCTTTCAGGAGCTCAAAGTTGGCTTTTTCTTTTCCAGCGACAAACTATTCCCTGGTTGTTAAATGTTAATCAATGGCAGGCAGCGGGGCGACACGAGGGGCGACACGAGGGGCTCCAGCTTCTGGTGGGCTGCTGCCGCTCAGCCCGATCAGATGTACAGGGAGACGCAACGCCGCCGTCGTCGCTCTCTCTGCAGAGTCCAAACCAAATGATGACATAAATACCAGGCTCCATGCTAATTCCTTCTTAACACAAGCATTTAACCTTTCCATTATTCATATCTCCAACAATGCCAGGGGGCAGAAATCAGTGCTCCCCTCACCCACATATGAGCCCGGCTACAGGCTGATGCATTATTCAGGGCTAAAGACACTTCTCCCTCTTCACAGCCGCTGGAAGCAACAATCGTCTCGTTTGAACTCTTTGTCCTCTTCTTCACTGAACCTGTCTCTACCTCACTGAACCTGTCTCACCGTGATGAGGTTGCATCACTGGTGCTTATCCCCAATGACTTGTCACAGTGCTGTTTAACTCCGTCCTGTACGCTGCTTACACCATCTCAGTTTGTGAGGTTCATGTCTACACACAAAAAAAAGACTCTTGGTTTTTCCTTAATTACTTTTGGAAAGTTTTGGGGTTTTTTGCCCTGTTGATTCGTCTCTCTACCTCTCCACATACACATACACACATTTTTTTCCCTTTTTCATCTCTTGAAACTCCTGAAAGCGCGGCCCTGTAATTTAGCCTCTTTGTCTCTTGTTGATGTGAGCGGCCACTGGACTGGAGGAACACATCCAGATATATTTTCTTCTCCTCGCTCCCTGTCCCGTGTCTCCCTCGGCTTTGACTCGGAGACAACTTTAACATTTGAGCAGAGAGGGGAGAGGCAGAGTCAGACTCTCGTCCCAGAACAGAGAGCATGAGTTGATAAGTTGTGAGGAGTCTGAGCTGCTTGTTTAGACTGTGAGGCGTAGAACATTATGAGGTACAGTAGTGACTGTTTTAGCTTTGAACGCAAAACTTCTTCTCAGTGTAGACAAACAACAAAGAGCATGACAATGGACAAAGTATCCACATATGTATCACAGTATGTACAGACGACTCAGTTTGTCAACATTAAGTTTGAAGAGTTTGAGGTCACAAACTGTGAAGTGTTGATTCCATTTCTTATTTAAAATCGGCTCCATAATTCCGTCTTTGCTAAACTGAGGTTGTTGCAGGTGTTCGGCAGGAGGAATGATAGCCTTAGGGCTTTCAGCTACCGCGGGGCCCCGTCGAGATTTCCCATCATCCCTCCAGTCTGGCAGCAGCCGTTCAAACAGCGCCCCTTCTGAAGTTGCCCTTGGTTCTACATGTGTAGCAGTAATTATGAATGAGGGCGACTAAGATCTGTACAAAACCATCACACATTTTACAGCGTGCTGCTATTGTAATACAGATCAATAGACGCAGTATCAGTCGCGGTGTTGAAGGAGAGGTGGTGCTGTACATTTCCCCCTCGCATATTTCCACTCTTTCTTTTCTCTCTGCCTCCCTCGCTCATGTCCCCTCTCTGTGTTTCTCTTCTCTCTTCCCCTCCATGATCTCTCTCTCTCTCTCTCTCGCTCTCTCTCCATACAGAGCCAGTGTAGCACATCCGTTTTAATTGCTGTTTGTAAGGCCGTGTGATGTGAGCTGCTACAGGAGCAGAAGACAGACATAGAGAGAGGGAGTGAAACGTGTTCACTTCAGCACTGTGTATGTATGTCAGCGTATGTGCAAAATCATACATGCGATATACGGATATATACATATATATAACGTATATCTTAGATGTGTTCCTGTGTGTGTGTGTGTATTGGGTCATGTCATAAACGTACCATCCAAGCCAAAACAACCATGACCACCGGAACGCCGCCACACTTCCTTTACACTTCCAGCAACAAGCCTGTTGGTGGAGTGGTGGTGCTGCTGGAGCAGCCTGTGCTCGTGGGCTGAGGTCATTTGACCAGAGATAGAGGAAACGGAGAGGGTGCAGATCAAACAGTATTCTGTCTGACAGGAGGAGATAAAGAGACTGTCAGCCTTGCCTCAGAACAAAGCAGCCCCTCACCTCCCTGGCCCACAGCAGCTCCCTGACGGCCAGTGGTAAATCAAAAAGGTGGGTAAACTAAGATGAACGTCAAAAGAAGATCACAATTCCAACATCCACCACTATAAAATATGTATAGATATATGAAGGGCCTTGTTCCAAACTGCTGTAAAACAATTTTTGAAAAATGTTAGTACCCGGTGCTGAAACAGATCATGTTCTTAGAGAGGCAGCATTTCGTAGGCATCGGTGTAAATACTGTGCATGCAGGAGTATTTCCATGCATTGTTTCTTATTCCTGTGGGGAAAAAAATACCAAAAGGTGGTAAACATCTTATTAAACTGGCATTTTTCAGAGTGGAGAAATGCAGCAATGTTATTTGCACACTTGCACCAGTATCATTCAGTATACGCTGCCACCTGATGCAGCAGGCCTGTGCACGTTGTCTGGGGCTGTTATCACAAGATATCCCACTCCAGAGACAGGTGTTGATATTACCTGCAGCCTGTGTGGCAACACTTAAATCACAAACGTTGCAGATGGGCGTTTAATAGACACTTAGTTGGCATCACGTAGCCTGCTGAGCCAACATACAGCGCAATAACAACATAGCTGATGTTTCAAGGTGTAATAACTGGATTATGTAAAGAAAATCAGTACAAACAATCAATCAATCAATCAATCAACACACCTACCACAGATGTATTTAGACATTTGAGGATACACCATCTAGTTTCCTGTTGTAACTCTATGAGCAAGTGGGCCATGTATCCTTCCTATACTTGTATAGAGGAAATGTAAATATTTTTGATTACTGGAAATGTGCCTTTGTTTCCCTGTCACACCTGAAATCATGTCAGTGATGATCTTGAGATAATAACATTTTCTCACTGATCACTGATGATGCGTTTTTTTTTTTAAGTTTTAGTTTTCTTTGCCCAAGTGGAAGTGTAATGGTGCACGTTGATCTCCGCAGCACATTACAGAACCTGCTCGTGTGTCGAGACTTTGTGAGTGTGCCGCTTTTCAACTTGCGCCGCGTCTGTCACGCAGCAAAAGTCTGACTGATGAGACTTTATCTGCGATGTGTTAAGTTCCACGTGCCGCCTTGTCAGCGAGGGATTAATGAATTGAAAATGACAGGATGGCTCGGATATCAAACTGTGCACTGTACAGCGAGTATAGATTTTCTGTTGAGCCTCAGTGTGTCTGTTTATGTTGATAAAGGCGAAAACATAATCTGTCTCCCATTATATGGATATTTCACTTCACTGAAGTGATTTTTTTTCCCCACTTTTTTCTTCTCCACTCATTCAAATCATTGGGTCGACAGTTGTCCTTGAAGCAGCATTGAGCAAGTAGAAACAAAAGGAGAACAGAAACACACACAGATGCAGAAAACCCTACAGAGGGTAAATACACGTCTCAGTCTGTCTGTTTTCATGCTGCATATAGAATATGGAGGCTTCAGCAGCCGCAGTCAGGGAAGGTTGGCATTTAACTGTAAAGTTTAAAAAACAACCATAATCTGGCTCCATTGTTTTTAATGGCCACGCCAACTACTTTCCAGGCTAATCATTTTATCTGATAAATGAGGATTTCAAACAGTCTTATCAGCTGTGCACTTGCAGTTTTTTTTTTTTTTTTTTTTAATCCTTCCATTCTGTCTTCTTGTTTTTAATTGATTCTGTTGCGCGGCGGCTTTCTCCCAGAGATAATGCACTTGTCAGAACAGGTCATGATCCCTAAATGAGGTCATTTCGCTGGAGTGTGTTTATACCGTCCTTCAGAAGCATCTCCAAAGTGCTGAAAAGTACAGCTTGACTGTGTTTTCCTGCATTTCTTACCGCACGTTTGCAATACTTCACAGCAAATGGCCTCAGCCAAGAGCTGCTGGCACTGACACTATGTGGAAATGCTTCCATGTATGTCCCGTCTCAGGGCTGTTCCCAAATCTCTGTATTAGGATCAAAAACAGTGTCTGCCTCTTCCCCCGCGTCTTTACATAATTTTGTTATGTGCGCTCAGCCAGGCGTGGAAAGTAGACCGCACTGATTACCCACTAATTTTGCGACATTAAAAGTGTTTATATAAATAATTTAAGAACAAGAAGTGTCTTCCAGCATCCGCGCTGTGTCGGAGTGTGATAACGGCTCATCCAGTAGGACCTCTGCCCACCTCTCCCATCATGTCTTGAATTCACCACTGCTTCCACACTCACTGCTCAGAGGAAAGCTGTTTATTCCACATGCAGCCTAAGTAGAGGTCTTGGGGTTGGAGTGGCTGTGTAGCGCATGGTGAGGACAAACACAGGCCTATTTAGTCTGCTGGGGGAAACCATGGTAAACAGCACAGAATGGAACCAGCTGGGGATGTTTGGTTTCATGCTTCTTTTTTTATTTTTATTTTTTACTTAAATGCTCCTGTTCTGCACAGTCAGTCCGGGAAGGGTAAATATACTGTTTTCTTGTGATGAAAAAGCTGCCTGTTTATATTCTTGTGATGGAGAATGTTACGATCATAGCACGTTTTTCAAACTGCTGTCCACACAGATGCTTGACTGCAAGTTTACCCAGAATCTGTGAACAGGACTTACATGGAGTTTCTCGAACAGGAGCAGAGGGAGATTGTTGTCCCATGTGTGAGATTGTCATTGAGTTGTTTGTCATTGTCATCCACTGTCAGGTACGTTAGTGGTTTCCACATTGAGTGGCATAAAAAAATGTTCATTTCCTCTTGTTTTCTTTTCATTTCCTGAAACTTCTTGCTTGAGGCCTGAAGGAGTTTTGCAAAGTCATCAGAATATTCAGGCAGGTATGATAATACAGTGATACCATTCACAAATATGGTTAAAAAGCGACATTTTCTTTTCTTGACAGTGTTTTCTTTACGTGCAGCCAATACGTGCATGGTGCGTTCATCCTGACTGTGACTCAAATATTCACACAACTTCGTCCTTACAGAGAAAACCCTAACCCTGTTTTGAGATTTTTTTTACACATCATTGATTTGTCTTGTGGGCTGGATGAAACTGTCTTGTGGGCTGCCTACCCCAGATCCAGAGCATTGCCACATGTGTAAACTGCATGCTACTGCATGCTGTGGATTTGCCATTATGTAAATGGCTGCAGTTAGCATGCACAAGTTTACAATTATGATGATTTCAACATGTGAAGGATCTTTTGTTCTACAATTATGGTATTGGTGTGTTTACTCCTACTTTGCACTGAATATCAACCAGTTAGACTCCAGAAAGGCTGGCATGTGCAAAATGTAAACAAATTAATTTGGTTGTTAAATTGTGGACTTAAAGAAAAGTTAACACTTTCATAAACACAACTCATTCCTAAAATATACACCCCTAAGTTTAATCCAATTTCATTTTTTTGCATTTTAAGACTGACATTTCAGAATATTGTGATGCCAATACTTAAGTATTTGGAGTATGTGCTTACTTGCATGTGTGATTACAAAGTGGGAATGTCCTCTGGCATGGCCTGGGGGAACCCCTGTCAGCCACTGGCCCTGTGAATCCTACTTGATACGGTGACATAAATGCTCTCCCATCCTTCCTACAAGCACCTGTCTAAAAGTCAGAGGTCATCCTGTTAGGGGTAATCCCCGCGGTAACCTGACCAGGCCAATGGATAGTGGCAACCAAATGTGCAACGGTGGACCAAACTCTTCCCCTAATACTCCCACTAATCACATTTTAATTGAATTCCAGCGAACATGTAAAAACCCGGTTCAGTTTTGTTATTCCATTTTCCTAACAGATGTCCCTGTGATCCCTGTAAAGTGATCTGCAGTGGTGACGTCTTCTGTTTGGAAACACATACACAAGTTGGCTGATCTAGATGGAAGAAAGTAGAACCATGTGCTTGTCCTCAGGATGGATGCCATAAAGACTGCAGAGTGGGGGGTGCTGGGAGGGCGAGGTGGGGCGGGGTTGTGCCCTAAGGATACACGGTATTGCTATGTGACCTCATGAAGAAAATCGCTTGTATTTTATTAAATAATGTCACTCTAAAACCTCAAAGCATCATTAGCAGATGAATCACCCCTTCCTCTTATATGATTATCAGGCGTAACTGCTGGACACGTCTGAACGGACACGATCATCATATTCTTCAAGCCAGTCAGCATCTGCACATTGTTTGGAAGTTACATATGCACATTTGCACAATGCCACCGATGGCATTGCACTTTCGAACTCAAGTCAACGCAACGTATGAAGTAGTGTCATAACATGCTCATCATTTGGTGGCATCTCAATAAAACACCGCGAGACAAAAGAACGCTGTTTTTGTGACCGCTGGCTGTTTGCCACACAAAGCACAGGCCAATCTTCAAAAAGGGAGTTGCGCAGCATTGGCACAGCCAGGGACCCCAATGTTTCAGATTTCAAGAGGCACGCGCCGAGTCTGCACGCCAGCCACAATTACATAAATGCAGAGGCTTGCGGGTGCACATGTGAGTGTGCTAAGACCAACAGGAGAACTATGCAGAGGTCCCTTTAGTCTGAACCCAAACCTACATTCTAGGAGAATCAGTAGAATAAAAGCTATGGTGCGAGACCTAACGTTTGTTTTTTTTAAATGAATATCCTTTCTTTATCTTTTCCTGCCACCCTGGCCCTCCTGCATGTGGCTGTTTGTAAGAGTCACTGTGTTGGCACAGGACGGATTTTTTTTTTTTAACATATGAATAATTAAAGTGGTCTACTTCTCATCTATGGCTGAATTGATCAAAGCACAAAATGATGTAAAGGCATAAGGAGAGGAGTGGACCTTGTTGGGATTTGGCTGAGGCCTTGACATAGGATACATGTTTTTCTGTTCCTTCTCCTCTTTGCACGTTTCTGCAGGAGGCGCCCTCAGCGGCTGCACTGGATTCCTGGGAAAATATGCATAGAATCCCAATGTGGCGGTGTAGAAGTTACTTCTGCATACATCAGTCCTGTGATCTCGACTTTATGTCTTACAGTCACGAGCTGAGACAAATCTAATGTCCACGTTTAATCCACACGCCATAAAAGTGAACCGTTTCAGGAATGAAGGTGATCTGTCTACCAGCCTGTAGCCACCTCACACCAGCCAGCTGCCTCAAGCCACATGGGGGATCCACCCACACGCCCCCAGCTCTCTGATTAACCACCACAACCAGCAGAAAGTTTTGTGTCTGTAGCCCACTTGGCTGTTACCGAGAGCTAAATCAAAGGGCCGCTCTGTTATTAGAGCCAGCGTGCTTTTGAGGAAAACAAAACCGACTGTGAGCTTAAAAAGACGTTGTCTCATTTGATCATTTATTACACATTTTAAGTGGTTTGGAAATAACTGAGGCTAGCGTGGTCTGCATCTCTAATTGGCACTCTTTTTCTCCCATTAGTACATCCAGACTTGTGATCCCACTAAAAAAAAAATCTTTTCCCCCCAAACAAAGCGTATGTCATCGGTTTGCAGTTGCTCTGTTGTGCGAGCATGGTTCGGATTTGCTGCTACGTGCAGCTGTCACTGAGCCTGTTGGACGTCCTGGACCTCAAACACACAAACCAGAAGAGATTAGTGTGCCATGTCAACCCACTGCTTCCGCAGATGGCACGGATGCTTTTAGCCTGCTCCCCGCGGACAGCCACTCATTGATCTTTCATACTAAACTCCCCACAGCAGGACTCTTGATACTGTTTTATTTATCATCCTGGCATTTACTATTAAGGCCAATAAAGTTTGACATGTGTGGGTTTTAACTGTAGGGGACACTGTGGTTTCTGTGCACATGCTGGGGCCGAGGGGTGGTAGATTTATATCCTGGCAGTCAAAACTGTCACCTGCAGTATTAGCCCCCCCCCCCCCCTCTCTCTTTCTTTTGGCGTACCCCTAGCCCCAAATCCCCAGGTCCAAATCTACTCCATAATTCACTAGTGTTGTCTCTCACCTTGACGTACACCTAGTAAATGTGTAAAACATTCCAGTGGGATTTGCTCCCATTTTAATAACAGAACATTTCAGGCCATGATGGGGAGGGTGGCGGGGGGGAAGACTGAGATATCAGTTACTAGGTTTTAAGGATCCTGGCACAGGCTCCAGGAACTCCTAAGCTCTGGCCCAGAGACCCAGTCCAAAACCAACACGGGGGACAAGAAGGTAATTTTGGAAATACAGTTTTCAGTTTCTGCGCATATTTTCCAAAGGTGCTGCCGTCCGGCTGACCATGATGAAACCTGGTTTTGGTCCTGGGCCAGGACATTACCTGTGTGAGTGTCAGGCGATAGCCCCAACTAATTACCTTGGACGGCAAACAGAGAATCCTTTTCCTTGAGATTTCACACAGCCCTCTGCACCAGTAAATGTGTTGCTCCTGTGGTAAAACGTGATCTTTCAGCTAATGAAGGACATGCTTCGTTTCCTTAACTGAATCAACCTCTGCTTTCAGCCTCTAGGGGGAGCTTAGCCCACCTCTTCCTTGTTTTTACTGCGGCGGGCACTGGCAGGAGTTTAGGTGGACCTTTGTGAGTAAGTATTGATTTATAGCCTGGGCTGGAGGTGTACATCTCTCCAGGGGCGTGCAGGCTGCCTGGACACAAGCATGTGTGAGCAGTGGCTCTTAGACATCACTGACACTCTGTCGAACCACAGGACCAAGAACCACTGATTGGAGTCTGCGGTCTGTGGTGTGTGTGTGTGTGTGTGTGTGTGTCTCACATACACACACGCACCACAGCAGACTAAAGCCCTCAATCACTGGGTCTTGGTCCGGTCGGTGCCCCCGTGTTGCAGGGTTGAGTGACACGCTGCCTGCAGAGCACTCATTAGAATCTATGTTTCACAAGCAGAGCAGGGATAGTAAATCGTTCGGGCCTCGGTGTTGTTATAGCTGGCCCTAACAAGCTCCTCTCTGTCTACTTTACTGGAGTTTAAAACTGGATTTCATGTAGTTTTTGGCAACTTCGGGAAAAAAAAAAGCCGACAAACAATGGAAACTATTGGTGTAACAGACAAGACCGCAACATGATGAGAACGTGTTCAGTCTTTTTCAAAGCGGCCCGAAGCGGCTTTCAAGCCCTCTGCTACTTAGAGACTGACAGAAACATCATTAGAAAACAAAAACATCCCATTTATGTTTTCAATAACACAGTAAAAGGCAGTGTGCTATGGGAATATTGGGTAGTTTTTTGGGGGGGTGCTATGTGATCCCTCATCACATGGTCGAGGCCTTTGCTCTGGTGCTGAGTTAACAGATTTTCTCCCCATGGCCCCTCCCTTAAATCAGATCAGCTTTTTTAAAAAAAACAAAAAAAAACAGGCTACATCTAACAGCCCCCGTCCCACGTCGAACTACCTCGTCTTTTGTTTGCCCATGTTTTCCTTTTCCTCTGTGGATTGGCTGGCTCTGACCGTGTAATAGAGCGCATACTGGCCAAGTTAGGCAGCCTGCTGTGACCAGATCAGATGTGTGCTCCTGATTATGAAACTCCCTTTTAGTCACTGACAGACATGGTAATAAATGTGTCCATAAATTGAATTTGGGGCTTTTGAAAAGGAGCAGGAATATCTAAGGAGCATTTCAGCTGATTGTCTCCAGCCGACATGGCAGCGCTTCAGTGGGATTCTGGGGGGAAAACTGATCCTGCTGTTGTGCGGTTGGAAGGCTGGGAGTATTTTGGGGGGCTGCGGGGTGCGGGGTCGGGGGGGTCGGGATGTTTGCCCAGCCAAGCAAAATAAAGACTGCTTTATTGCTATTCAGAAAATCATTTGATTGAGTTTGCACAACTAAGAATACAGAGAGCAGTCTGTGAGAGTGTGTGCGCATGTTTGTGTGGATGTGCATTTGTGTAGGCTTTCCAGTACCTTCACTCGGTCTTAGTCGTATATTACAGAGGGGCGAGTTTCTGAGTCACTGCACTACCTTTTTTTGGATGGGGGGGGGGTGGGGTTGCACACTTAGAGCTACTTAGATGCTCCCTCTTGGAGTAAGATTGCTGAATTTTGGTGAAGTGATGTTGACAGCTGCGTTGGGACACGAGACAAAAGCTTTTCTACTTCATTCCACTCTTTATTAGGACTTGGACGCTCGTTCATGAGCGGAAAAATGTCATGGCAAAATGTAGCAATATTAACCACAACTTGTCTTGTCATTCGCTTGAGTGTTTTTTCCATGTTCAGTAAATATATGGCTGATAGCAACATAGAGACATGCTGACATGCTGCATTATGTAAACCCGGGGGGCCGCCGGGCTGTATACCACCCTGGAGAAAATTTTATTTGCCCAGCAAGACAATACATAAATGCAACAATTGCAACTCAAAATCAAAAAATGTCATTAGCTCATTTTTTTTTTTTTGCATCAGGAGTAATATTAAAAAACAGAAGACTATTGTGTTTTTCTGGCCGTCACAGTCTGTCTGTCATCGTACCATTTCCTGTTTTATTTTGAACTCACTGTTGCCTCCCTATTTCAGGCCCCTTCACTTCCCGTCCTCTCGTTTTTCCCACCTGTGTGATTACCTGCCTTCCCTAATGTGTCTCACCTGCGTCCAATTGTCTCCTCCCCCTCTCATGTGTATATAAGTCCCTGTGTGCTGCTGTGTTGTTGCTAGTTTGTATGTGTTGTTAGTCAGTGTTCCAGTGTTAGTGTTTCCCTTGTGATTGTAGCTCTTTTGGTTTCTGTTTCTGACCTTGAGCTTGAAATAAATAGAATGCCTTGCTCTTGTTTACGTTTTGGGAATTGGGGGTATGTGAACAAAGTTGGGATAAAGAAGGTAGTGCGTGGAAAAAAAGTTTGGGAACCGCCAAGATAGAGGCTTGTATGTTGTATGGGGAAGTTTTGTGTTTAACAATGTAAAAGTTAAGAAGCTTAACCCAATCATGGGTCAGGACACAGAAAATGTCTGAAACAACCCTGAAGGACACCATTAGAAATATGACATTTTTTTTCGCTAGTCAGCAACAAAACAACAAAACAATGAACACAACAGATGCTTTGAATGACCAAGACAATTACCATCCTCTGTGTGTAAACTGAGCAAAGCTATTCTCAGATATAGAGTGCTACCTTTACCTCAAACCCAGTAACATTATCTTAACGCACCTCAGGAAAGAAAACAGCGTGGACGTGTGTGCTGAAATGTGTATATTTAGCCTGGTCGGTCATGAGGGAGGGACACAACTTCTCAGAGCAGTGTGACACACGTACCTCCGCCACCACGTATCACACCTCCCCATGTGTTTGCCCGGCTTCGGGTTTGATTGTCGAGGAGACGTGAAGTGACGGGTCTGGAAGGTTCCCCTGGGGCAGAGGGCAGCCTGAGTCACCGCAGACTGAACAAGCAGCAGCCCTGGTCGGGGCCCTGGTTTAAAACTGGCAATTTTAACGTGATGTTGTGAAACTGTTACCCTTCATTATTTATTCGCCATAGACATCTGTCTTGGCAGAGCGCACTGGATTCGGTGTGTGATTTTTATCTCTCTCTCTCTCTCCCCCTTTCTCCTGTCTCTCTATCTCATTCCCCGTCATCTCAGTCCCATCCTGTCTCTTTCCATTCCTTCCCCTTCGCATCTGTCTATCCTGCCTTTCTTTGAAATGTTATGATTCACGGGCTGTGATCTCTGTGAGCTGTCTCCTTGAAGTCTGTGTGTCTCCCGAGTACAACCACAGAATGGTACATCATTTCTATTACATGTAATTTCCTGGGTTTTATAAGGTACATTTACTCACCCTACAATGGTGAAGACTGTTCTTTTCTGCAGCTGAGTTCACTGAGTGTCTGTCTTTTATGCCACGGCACTCTACATGGAAACCATTATCTCGAGTAGGATCGTGCCAAGATCGGGCTAGTTTGTCTCTGGGTGACATTTTGCAACACGGATTAATGTGAAAGGCAGAAATCTTCCCAGACTTGTTTGGAATAATGATATCAGGCGAAAATATCGCACTTGCAGTGTTTTGCGGGAGATGTCCGGTGCAGCAGTAAAACGTAGTCCCAGTGAAATCCATCATAAGCCCACTTCCTTTATAATGCACAATAAACGGTTTAAAGGTGGTTTAATGAAGGCATAAAAAGTAAGCAAATAAGTCTGAGCTACAGGAAATGTTCGAAAACAAAAGTTCATTCCTTAAATCACCGTAAAACCTTAAACCAAACCAAAACCTTTAAATGTCTCCACCTGTGTTACCTTGTGCAACATTGCAGACAGGCTCAATTACACTGTTATTCTTACTTATGTTTCTCTCCCATTCTCTCTCTCTCTCTTGCCCTCTCAATAAAAAGAGGCCAATAAATCACTTAGCTGTCTCTGTGGGTTTGGGGTATTGGTGTTGGAGCAGGCTGTCTCACCATCCCAGCTGAGTAGACATGACTCTGAAAGCGCCAGAAAAAAGAGAAAAAACCCTTCCCCATTCCCCTCACTCTCAAAAAACCAACATGGTGAAAATTACATTTTGGTTGAAGAGTCTAATAAATCTTGGCCGAATGTGGCTGGAGAAGTGGAAAAAGGCCCTCCATGGCAGCTGCCGACTCAGTGATGTGGATCCTGTGCCGGGGGAAAGGGGAAGCCACATAAGAGGAGGTTTGTGTTAGCGCGAGCTGGATGAGGTGCAAGTGGAGTCAGTGGGAGGATACAGGGCCTAAAAGTGCTGGTGGATTATAGGGAGTGATAACTCTAATGCTGAATGTGTGTACGTCTGGGGCGAGCAGCTCTTCAGATTGGATTTCAGACAACAGAGGTGTTTTATGATCTGTAATGTCAAAGACATATGGAGATGGTGTGTGCTCATTTGGGGGAAAGACCTGAGTCCCAGGTCGGTGATGGAGAAAGGTAAAAAGTTGGTGAGCATTAGATTTAGCAACTTGAGAAAATGCTTAAAGAAAAAAAGTGTTGCTCTCATATCGGTTTCTATTTTCATCTTTACGACCTGCATGTAGTCTCGATCAGAGCCTGTAAGAATGACCTCATTATCAACATTCTTTAGCAGCTGATTAGGATGTGTGGTCATTCAGCTATACGTGTCAGTGTTCACATTAACTCTAGGCGTATTTGGAGTCGCTGCAGTGTGTCCACGTTGTTGATCTCTGTTGGTTTTTCGTCTCCGGGGCCGGGTTGATGGGAACAACTTGTGTAATGCTATCAGCAGCCTGTCGGCGCTAATTAAAACATACATCTACAAATCTGCCAGCAATTACTACACCCAGAAACATTTGGTGCCACTCGCAAATTTTAGGCGAAAAAAGGTTGTGTTTACTGCGCTAGCTTTTCATTTCTCCGAGTGTTCCCGCAAAACAAATAGCCTACTGGTTCGAGCCTTGTTTGATACAACGACGTTCATATTTATTTTACCATTTTAATGTTACAACAATGTAGGCAGTGGGAGACAAGATAATGGAATCCAGATTTTTGGCTTTATTTAATTTGTAGCTCTGCATGGAGTCATCTCGTTTTAGATTATAGCCCTGTGTAAACTGTGCTGTTTGTGTCTCTTAGGGTTACATTGTGTAACAGTGTTGTGTCCCTGTCATCTGGATGTGCTTTGCTGTCCTCAACTGAGCACACTCCTGATCTGCATCACTCCCAACCCACAACCTCACCATCATGTGGTTCATCTGTTTTGCCCAGTGACAAAAACAGAAAAGTGGTCCATTCGTATGCAAATTGATGGATCTTATTTGAAGTTTGCTATATTTTGATTGCAATAAGAAATATAACCATGCAAAACCGTGTGAGACCCGGCTCTGTTAATCCTGAAATAAATCAGATGCCGGAAGCTATAACTCAGTGGCCAGTGTATAATAGTGGAATAATAGTGTATAAGAAGTAGTTGCTGTCAATATTAACACACCTGGAAGCTTATAACACATCACCAATCACATTTGTCCATGTGCATGCTGGTGTAAACAGACAAACGAGAAACAGCAATGGTGAAAAGTGAAACATAAACACTTTCTACTTTCAGCGCTCATAACTGAGTTGTGACAAAAGTGGCCAAACTTAAAACAGTTACGGACTGTTGAGTCACTCACCACAAAGATCCGGGTCACTTGAGTCAGTTATTGCAAGTTATCATCACAAAGAGCTTTATTACAGTATAACATGCAAACATAGACAGAGTTTGCCAATAACCTGAGTCTTACTCATGCCGTCAGTGTGTCTGCAATGGTTTGTGCTGTGGAGTTACCTCTGGAGTTCAACCCAACAGGCTATGCAGGTCAGAGGTTGCCGTTTGGGAGGAAGTGTCGCTGACTTGTCAGGATCTGTGATACTGCTATGTTTCCGGCTTTACAGGAAATGTCTCCCTGAACCACCTCCTCTTGTCCTCCTCCTGTCAATAACTGACAGAGTGAGTGAAGCAGATGTTAAATTTTATTTGTTATTTGTTATATTATGTCTCATAATGTTAATAGCACAATAATAGCAGTCACCAGAGTGATCTGGCTCTGTGCTATGAGTGCGTCCATTTGAACCCAGTACCATTAGTGACTGACAAGACTCACTGATGAGGCAAATGTGTCGCTATCATTGTTTCTCAGAAGTCTCCATTTCTGCCCATCCAGGCAAAAATGAAACCATGGACTGAACCGGGTCAGCATGTTTTTTTTTTTTAATCCTCAAAACCCCAGAGTAGAGTGGACACCTGGCGTAAACAAAGGAAAAAGTTATGCATTTTAAAAGTACAACATATTAGTGTAAATGTACCCCGAACCACCAGTATATATTACAATAAACATGCTTACGCTAACATGCACTTATGGTGCACTGTATATGCACACTGGCATTATGACTCTCAAAATTATACCTTATTTAATTTCTGTGTAAAATTTTGAGTTCCTGTTCATCAGCCATGAACTAAATGTGAACTTTGACATAATGTTAGCTAATTTGATTTTACTGAACTCTGCTGTGTTGCAGTGACCGATATCTTTTCCTCTACAGCACTGAATGAACAAACTGTTACATTAAATGTGCCTGTTGTAAAACTTTTGCCAACCCTTTTTGCCATGTTACCAGCCAACAAGCTTGTTAATACTAGCAACACCTCCATGTGATGGTTGGTAACATGCCAGTGGCTTTAAAGTTGCCATCATCAGCCAGATTCTACGGCAGCTGGCTCTGGTGGTATGTTTAAAACCTGGGAGCATGGAAACCTGCTGTAAAAAGGCATGTTCACATATTTGCAGAATGGAAACAGTGAGCTATAGACAACCTTGGCCTGTTAACTCCAATACATGATGAAGACCAATGCTAGAATTTCTTATAGTGATTTTCTTTACCTCATGCCTCAGTCAGAAAACCACATCTATTTTATAACAGTTGACATTTCTTTTCTATCCTGTTTACCCCATCTATAGATTTACTTTCTAATCCTCATTGAGTAAAGAAATTGTACTATTTTCAACAAAGCATTGTGTCAATTAATTCTTTTGAGTAACACGACCTCATTAACATTGATATGTCACACTACCAAATACCCGACCACATCAGGGGACTTATCTTCAGCTATTTCAGAGGATTCAAGTTACGGTTCAAAACTGCCCATTTCACAACCCAGTGGCAGGACCTTGAAAAGGGAATCGTAACAGGCTGCACCATCTCCCCCATCCTGTTTGTTATGGGAATGAACCTGATAATAACAACGACAGGAAAGGAATCCAGAGGGCCGTTAATGAAGTCAGGCATTTGCCAACCTCCAATAAGAGGCTTTATTTACCTGACCATAACAACTTCAACCCATGTACAAGCAAGGAAAGGGAAGGTGCACGGTGATCAGAAAGGCAAAAGTGCCAAGCAAGTTCCATCTACAAATCCAGGTGGAGGCTATACCACAAATTGAGGAAACCCCAATAAAATGCCTGCGGAAATAGTATGACGCATCTCTCTCGGATATGAGCAACATTTTCAGGACTGAGAAACAGGCAGACAAATGGCTGAGTAAGATCGAGAAGTCAGGACTGCCAGGAAAGTTCAAGGCCTGGCTCTTCCAGTACAATCAGTTACCAAGACTGATGTGGCTACTGACAATCTACGAGGTGCCGTTGACAGCAGTGGAGGGAGTCAAGAAGCGAGTGAACAACATCTTCGCAAGGGCTATACATCAGGTCTGGCCAGTTACAACTACCCCTAACATCAGTGGTTGAAGAGTAAAAGGTGGCTAAGTGCAAGGTTGTGATGATGTACCAATATTCCAACGATGAAAAGGTCAGAAATGCAGGGGCCACAACAAGACGCTAAAGCTGAAGGACATCATCGGGAACCCATGTATAGGGAGGCAAGTACTCGGATTGACCCATTCCCAGCAGTGGGGCAAAGCAGACCCAAGGCAGAGGAGAGACATGATCCAAGCTGAGGTCCGACACCTGGAGGAGAGGTTGGTTGAGGGCAGCGGAACTCAGTTCCCAAGGAGCCTGGATGAAGTGGGACCTGCCAAAGCGGAAGATCACTTGGCCTGAACTCTGGAGACTTTTGTGCAGGCTATGTGGAGGGAGAGGAACCATGGTGCACATACTGGTGGGATGCAAGATTGCTCTCAGCCAGGGAAGATACAGATGGCATCATGACAAGGTCTTTTGTGCACTGGCCGACAACTTGGAGCGGGAGAGACTGAAAAGGTGTCTGAACAGCGAGACACCTACACCACCCATGCAGTTCATTAGGGAAGGGGAGAAACCACCAGCCCCCAAGAAAACCAAGAAGGGCCTTCTCCAAGCAGCACAATCATGGGAGATGAGAGTGGACCTTGGAGGGGGACTAGTCTTCCCCCAGTGCAAACATCACTGGTCTTGTGGTCGGAGGAGGCAAAGAAGATCATCCGGATAGAACTGACAGCCCCATGGGAAGATGGCTGTGAGGAGGCACATGATAGGAAGACTTCCAAGTACCAGGGCCTTGTCGAGCAGAGCAGGAACAAGGGATGGCAGGCCTGGCTATTCCCAGCTGAAGTCAGGTGCAGGGGTTTCCCAGCACAGCCTGTGTGGAAGAAACTCACAGCTCTGGGAGTAGCAGGAAGGGAGAGGAAGACAGAAGTCCGCAGGTTGAGGGAGGAAGCGAAGAGAGTATCTTGTTGGCTTTGGAATAGGAGGGAGGAGTTGCGCTGGAGGCCAGGAGAAAATGGGTAGTGACTGGCCATCACTGCTGAACCCGCCAACTGGAGGACGTCGTGATTAAGGGTCGAAACGTCCCGTGACAGTTGGACACCACCTCAAGACATCTTCCCCTGGCCGAAAGCTTCAGTAATGTAGATGCGACTGAAGGGAGTGACATCAACTAGATGTATTTAATAGTGCATTCAGCTGGTACCTCAGTGTTTTTGTTTGCCATGGATGCCGACACTGCTTGTGGCAAATTCTAACCAAATGATTGCTGCATAACCCTTGGTTTAGACATGAGGATGTTTTTAATCAGAACCGCTGACAAATGGTAACCTAAGTGACTTAACCAAGACATCAGCTGGTTAAGTTGAGACACAGGTTGTTATTTGTGTTTTTATTGTATATAACATGGCACAATTAATTTCTTTGTGCCATATGCTTTCTTTGTTTCTATTATTTTAATATGGCTTTTTAATAACCTTTATCCCTTGGTGAAGAGAGAAATCCATGAATGCCTCCAAATCCCCAACTTTCCTTGAAGCTCATTGTTGGTACGCAAGGGGAATTTCTGTTCAGTAAAATCGGGAAGTATATCTTTACTGTAAGATATAAAAAATATGCCAATAGTCCCTGTGCACTGATTTTTCCAGAATGTTGTTTTTCTTTAGTCCAATGGGTGTCTATGAGCCTGCTATTGGGTGAAGCATAGAGATCATCTCTGTAGGCCGTACAGCTCAGGGGCAGGATGGGGATTAGTTTGATGCTGAGGAACACCTGTCTATCACTGACGGACCCCCCCTCCTTCCCCCACCTTACTAAGCCCCAGATGGATCACAGGAGTGGTGGGCCTCATCATAACTTCCTTACTTCCTCTTTTCCATTAATTCTAATGTTTTTCCTTCTGCCTTAGTCCTCCTCTGTGGCGTTCCCTTAGCCTGCATGTCTGACATTCTGTGGGGGGGTTGGGTGGTGCTGGAGAAGGAGGGTGCAAAAGGGCAAAAAGAAGCTGGGCCGGTGTGGTTGGATGGCCAGCTGTGTGCCAGCTGTGTACCAGCTGTGTGCCAGTGGAATACTGAGTGGCGTGGAGAAAGGCCTATTATCTCCCACACGCACACACTCTCCCTCGCCTTTCACGGCCCAAACCCGGGCCCTGTGAAATCAGGCAGACAGATTCTGCTAAAACCATCACTCCTCCTTATACATGCATGTGGTCTCCTTCTGCACACACCCACCCATATCCACACAACACACACACACTTATTCTTAGTCCTGTGTGGGGAGTTATTTTCCCTTCTTTACACACACACACACACACACACACACACAAATGCACAGAGGGCCCACAAGCTTCCATGCCATCCTCTATGTGTCACTGCTTCTGACACACAGTACTAAACAAGTCATTAGAGCACGGGTCGAATCATCCACACACAACGTGTTATCTGCCTGCTCTCAGTCAGCCTGCCTCTTGCACAGCGGCCGGACGCCTTTCGCGACTGGTAGGATCTGAGCAATTAGCAAAAAAAAGACCTTTTAGGTCTGCCAGCTGATTTGTGGCCAGCTCCTGCATATGCCTGTAATCCACTCTGACATTTCATCTCCTCACTTGTCACAGTCTTTATTGTGTCTTACCACAATATAAACAATAATGATGAAGTAATAATCAAACTGGAGGCAATATGATCATTTTGTTTTCCCCTGCGCCAATGTCCACTGGTTGAACCTGTGGGAGACAGCTGATAACCGAGCGTTCGTGTGGAGAGCGGCGGTCTCTGGAGAGTAAGAGGAGGGAGCCGGGGGGAGTCTTCCCAAGTCAGCCCAGGGGAAATGGATGACAGTTACACTACCCTCCGGCCAATTAGCTGTCATTCTAGCTGTTGGTTTAACTCGCTGACCTTACCTCTTCTCTGCTGTTTGTCTTATCATTTCCGGATTGGAGGACTTCATCTGTATATGTAAAATGGACCGCTGACCTTCAGCTAAGGGGAACAAAGGTCACAGTTCACTCGCTGTATATTTCTTTTGCGTGACAGCAAATATACTGAGGAGTCTGGTGGGAATTTGGGGGCGTAGGAGGAGAGAAGTCCTGTGGGATTGAGAGAGAGCTATCTGTTATTACTTCCAATTACTCCCCAATCTCCCGCTCTATCTACCTGTAAAATGACATTAGATATGGCTGTTCTCACGGTCTTTCACAGATGAAGGCTGTGCTTCTTGGTGATTGGGCCCACGGGAGCTCAGGATCTACAGTCCTTGCCTTTAAGTCATCAGCTAAGTGAGTGGATTCACAGATATGAAGAAGCAAAGTTATTTTTTCAAGGACTGCGTGGGTCTGTGTCTTAAAGAGGAAGTGTAAATGTAAGTGTGTGTGTGTGTGTGTGTGTGTGTGTGTGGGGGGGGGGGGGGCTGACAGAGGCTGTTGTGTCTGTGTCTGGGTGTGCATGGGTTTAAGGTTGACGCGTGAATAGGGGTTGAGCTCCAGTGAGTGCTGCAGTCTTTGCATGACAACAGGAGGAGGTGGGTTGCACTGGCCCTTGTGCAAAGGGAGACATGGTGCCCACCCCTCTCAGTTTGTGTTGTCACCACTTTATTGTGTCCAGTGTAAAGGGCTAAAACCCAGAGAGCCCACTCAGCTGGAGATGGCAGGGAGGACTCATGCTGTATGCCTGACTTGTTCTGACACATTGCTGTCCTGTGTTTCACAACAATCAGCTTCCTCCTTCCCATCGTGACTCAGTGAGGGCAGGTTGACAGGTTCACATTCTATTGTGAAATCAGCTTTTCTTTATGGCAAAGTATTTTTTTTGTCTTGTAATTACTAATTATTAACTCCATATTCCTCCCTAAACATGTTCCAGTCACTTTTCTTTTTTTTATCCCAGTACAAAATTTGGCTTGTGTTTTCTTGTGTGTTTTAAATTACCAGTACACTGTTTGTTGTCCACAGCATCTGTCCCTGTGCAGTAAACATCATAAAGTTTTGAGCTGTGGAGGCCTGATGTCTTGTAATGGTGTGAGCTCTCTCTCTCTCTCTCTCTCTCTATCTACGTGCTATTTCATTTATTCTTACTTGGCAAGCGAGTGCAATCCTCAATTTTTCTCTGTGGTTCCTTGAGGCAACTTGCCGATATGAGTCTGATTTCCCAGCAACTGATGAGAGAATGTGGCTCAACCGTCCTCCTTTCAGCATTTAGCTTCGTTTCCTTCTTATAATGCACCACTCTATCCTCATGCCCAACACTAACAAAACAAATGCATGCGTGAATGCACACACACACACACACACACACACACACACACACACACACACACACACACACACACACACACACACACACATTGGTGGTGTAGCTCTCACCATTTCTCATTTGCATGGCAATGCCATTATCTGGCTGTGAGGTGTCACGCTGAAGTGGCTGACAATGTGCCTGACAACAAGTTTATATAAGCACAAAGAAAAGTTGAGAAGAATAGAGTACTTTCCCTCACTGCTCTTTTCCTCTTTCCCTCTGGTTTTACCATACATTCTTTAAGCTCCCCGTGGCTCTCACCATTTCTCATTTGCATGGCAATGCCATTATCTGGCTGTGAGGTGTCACGCTGAAGTGGCTGACAATGTGCCTGACAACAAGTTTATATAAGCACAAAGAAAAGTTGAGAAGAATAGAGTACTTTCCCTCACTGCTCTTTTCCTCTTTCCCTCTGGTTTTACCATACATTCTTTAAGCTCCCCGTGGAGTACAAGGAAGCATGTCACCCAGCCTCATCCTGCATGATAGAGTGGCAAATCCATTATTTACCCGCAGTACAATCCATGGTAAACACTTTGTATAAACATATATTTGCTGTTTTAACACTCTGCCTTTTTTCATCTGGGTTCCATTTCTCCACCGTGTTCCTCCACCCTCTGTTTTCTTTTCAGGGAAAGTGTTTGTTTTTATTACATTTACTGTAAATTGCTATAACCAAATGTGCTACTGCGATGCTGGCGAGGTCTTCCTCGGAGTAGCAGTAGCGTTCTCAGTGGGAATACCACGGTTAAATCAAGATAGAAAATACCGAGGCTGAGCTGCTTGTCAGTATTCATTAATAGCGGCGGATATTGGATTCTATGCAGACACATTTCTGCAGAATTTCAGGCGTGGAGGATTGTGGAGACTATTGGCTGAACTGAAGTGAATCAATAGCCGGGGTTACAACTTAGACACTGGTAGGCATCATTACACAGTGAAGCCCTCTCACCTGCTGTTATCGACTTCCCGCTCAGGTTTACAGCAGCTGTGAACAGCACTCGGCTTGTCCGGTGATGTCATACATGGTTGTGTATGTGTGTGTCTGGTTTGCGGCAGCAGTGCAAACAGAACCTGTCTGGGTCATGGAGTAATGTGCTGGGGCATGAATAGCCTTATCTGTGGTATCCATGTTTCAATACTCAGTTGTGGTGGTATTTTGCAAAATACGGCGTGGTGATAAGTTGGAGCTGCCGTGTGCAGTGCTGGTAGAGTCTCTGTTGTTTCTGTGTTGTGCTGATAAGCAGGCTCGGCACTGGGTGGCTGAACAATTTTCTGTACATGGTTTACCCTCATACCACTTCTCAAGAACAATGATTAGCGAGTGAGCTGTTTGGGTAAACATACCCACCGCATGGTGGACCTCACTCACTTCCCCAAACACATGTGCCCACACAAATGTGTATATTTACATCAATGTGCCTTATCCACAACTTGAAGTTATTATTCTCCTAAATTCTAAAACAAGCTGTGGAGCAATAAAGTGTAAAGAGGTCAAAGGTCATATATCTAGCTATCTAGTCTATATGTGTACAGACAAACAAAAACATATGCTCAAACAGACCGCTCTATTATGATTGTGATATGAGGCGCATTAAAGATGTTTCATGGAAACTCTGTCATTTTCATTTCGCTGTAAACTTTGAGTCGGAATCCAAATCACTCCAGTGATATTACAGTCATTTAAGTCAGGGGAGAGTTTGTACAGAGTTTAATATTGGCTGCTTTATGCAGGCACAGGAGTGAAAACAGTATATAACGGGAAACTCATATCTGCGTTGTGTGGCACTGATAGGGAAGTGATGGATATAGCCAGTTGGAGGCTGTGAAAATGAACTCCGACTCAAAAAGATGTGGATCAAAGAGAGGGACAGCGCCAGTGATCATCGTTAGACTTCCCGTGCACCCCTCCACCCCCACCACGCCTTTCTTTACATTACCATTATTAAAAACGAGAGGACTCTTTTAATAAAGTCTATTAATCACACCGGGGGAGTCGGTTCATCGGCTCACCCTCTCGCGAGGGTCTCTAATCAATCAAGTTCTCTGGTAATGTATTCATGGGAGATGTAAGAAAGGACTTGTTTGACAGTGTTCCAAGGAGGAAGAATTTATTAAGTTCCCTTCACCAGTCGGCCAATCCAGAGGAGTCACGAATACACCCCTACCCTGTCCTGCCCCCGCCCCCCCGCCTGGTCCTGCGAATAAAAGAGCCTTCATAATGTATGAAGTCAGTACAAATATTGGAAACCTCCAAAATATGTCCTCTCATTAACAGTGATGAGTGAAAGCTGGAGTATTGGCATTTGTCAGATATGCTCAGAGTGTAACGGCACTGTCGTACAAGGCCTCCGCTGTGTCGGGTGATGTCGAGACATCACTCTCTTGCAATCCTCTCAAAGGCCGGAGAAAATGTGTCTTATTAGTTCACACGAGGTGGCGAAATTCTGTGCTACACCGCTGACTAATGTACAAAGCTGAGAAAGCGCGGGGCTGATGGTTTACTGGGCCTCTGTTAGTGACGTGTGAGCGGAGAGGGTGTGGAGCGCGGACATCGGGCTGGTAAAATCCTGCAGCTGTTGGAAGCAGCTCGGAGGGCAGGCCAGGCGTTCCGGATTAACCTGCCGCTCCGTTCATCTCCTCGGTTAATGCTTTATAAGCAGATTGACGGGGGAAAGAGATGAGGAATTTCAACTCTTCCCCAGAAACTTGTTAAAATAATAAAAAAAAAAAACAATGTCCAAATAATTTTCTTGTACACTTATTTTAAAAGAATATTCACAAATGTCAACAGCAACTGCGATAAGAAAAGTTAGCGACATCCATATGTTGGGGCTGAAACATGTTTTATAGCAGAGTGCATAAAAAGCTGTTTCTGCCTTTGCTTTGTCCTGAGGAAGAACTTAAAAAAAATCGACCATGCTTGGCTTCAAAGCAGCATTTCCATAATTGCCCTGTAACTCGGGGCCTGTCTGCAGGAGCTGAAGGGGGCTGAGAAAAGCACAATCTTTCAGCTGGGTGAACGGCAAAAGCCCCCAACGCCTCTCCCTCTGGCCTGTCGGCCTGTGGCCCCCTTCCCCACTTGTTGCCTTTTGGATTCAGTGACAGAATTCCCCTCTCTAACCTCCATCAACAAAAGGCATGAAATCAGTGCCCTCCCTCTCTCCCGCTTCGGCCCCAGAGAATGTCTCTCCTTCAGGGCCTTTTGTCCTTTGCTGGGCGCAGGGAAACACAACCACCCCTCTCTCCCTGCTCCCTGGCTATTCTTTAACACGTTGCTGATGCACTTTCACTCACACTCTCAATAATGAATGTGCCATAAAACATGCAGGAGACACACAAGTTGCATATCTTTGGCAGCGGTAAAACTGAGCTTGCCACATTCTCCTGTAACAAGCTGCCGTTGGAGTGTCGAGGCCCTTAAGCCCGTGTATGAGGGTGTGTGGTGTGTGGGACATGTGTTCCCGAGATCAGATCCCTGCTCCTCCTGCGGTCAGCTAACACCCAGGCCCGGTGCCTGCAGAAGGGCAGCCCCTCGCTTGGCCTGGGCAACCAGTGGGAGGGGGCGCGGTCGACAGTGGCTCATAAAAGGATTACTCCACCGCACAAAGACAGTGGGCCGCTTCTAAGCCTGAGCAGGTCCACAAAGGAGATGACATTTGTCTGTCTCAGTGGAGGGGGGGGTATGGCACAACAGTCCAGGCATGGGAGAGGAGGAGGAGGAGGAGGTGGCACTGGAAGTGGGGCTACAATGACAGAAGGGGTGGATGAGGTGAAAAAACAAGGGTGACCCTCTTTATTTGCAGCGGCCTCCTCTTTCACAGGGCACCTCTGGCCCCCTCCATTGGGCTGCTCGAATGTTTATTTACTCCACGGCTTCTTCCCATTCACACATGAGCCGCTGATGGCTCCATTGGCCAGAGCCTTCCAGCCGCCTGGCACTGCCGTCCACCTTCTCCCAGATCAATGAACACTTCCCGGGACAGATCAAATTTCCTTTTAATGATTCCATCTTTCTCAGATTTGCCCCACCGTTCAAAATGGCTCTTTTAATGGCGCATTATTTTTTCGGCCACAGAAGCTCTGTGTAGTCTCGTCCCAGAGTTTGAGGGCGGAAAGGAGTCGCAGTCAGAGGCTATTAGGGCAACAAAAGCAATGTCGTTCCATAGGAAATAAAGTACAATTTATTTGCACTGTGACAAATGCATCTGTGTTTCCCAGGCTTTTAATACCACAGGTCTATTCACTAATTAGTAAATAATGGCCAGGCAGTAAACAGGGAATCTATTGTTTGTTTTAATGTAGTAAATTGGAATCTGAAAAAAAAATGATGTCGCGTTTTAATTATTTTGTAAATATATTTTTTAAAAAATCATAACTTAGTTTCAGTCTTGTGCTGAGTAGGCTGATTTATGTTTATAGGAAGTTGAGTACCTCCTAACACTAAACACAGCATGTACCTCAGGAAGAAGAAGAAGAAGAAGAAGAAGGAGTCAGTGTTGATTATTGCTCATTAGCCAGGAGAACATCCATTTAACGTGCCAGGGAAGGATTGACACGCCTTGTAGCCTGTAGACTGTAAATGTTACCTAATGCTTCCCATTTGCTCCTGGGAGCAGGGAGGCTGCTGGACACGTATGGCGACACAAGCAGCCGTGATTACTTTGTTTCTGCCCAGGCATTTTAATCCCTGATTTCATGGAGCGATCAGAGGCGAGGCCCTGAGCCCCAATCACTGGCTCCTCAGCAGCAGTGCAAATGAATGGCAGTGATCAGGAGGGGTCTTGTTTGAGGCCCCTCAGGAGCCAACATCCTGTGAACAAGGAAGCAATAAATAGGCTTATTTTCAATAAGTTTCAGTGCACTGCTCTGAAACCCCCCAACTTTTATTTATCCCATGGTTTGAGTTTATTTTGAACTGACACTTCTCTTAATACTAAACATGGCAATCATCCTGCAAGTAAATGTTATTGTCACATTTTATTTTCGTGACTAAGACGTGCAGGTGTTTTTTGTTTTTAATTTACAAACATATGTAGCTATCAATAATACGTTTTGCATTTTTCTTTTTGTTGTTGTTTTTTCGTTGCAACATTTTGTTACACTTCCTTCTACTGTATAACTGTTAATGCAATGCTGGTCATTCAAGGCCAGTTCCTGCAGGAAGTGGACACGATTTTACAAACTGGGAAGGGGGGGGGGGGGGGCGAGTGTTTTTTGTTTTTAATTTACAAACATATGTAGCTATCAATAATACGTTTTGCATTTTTCTTTTTGTTGTTGTTTTTTCGTTGCAACATTTTGTTACACTTCCTTCTACTGTATAACTGTTAATGCAATGCTGGTCATTCAAGGCCAGTTCCTGCAGGAAGTGGACACGATTTTACAAACAAACTGGGGGGCGGGGGGGCGATTACATCAATCAGCTGTCTGAAGCCGCTTATGAATATGCATCTCGCGGTGAGATGGGTCTCTCGTGGAGGATAATTGATTAGACAGGAAGGCAGCGTGGGGAGAGCAGCTCCGCAGCGCAGTCTGTCCCTCGGCTGAGCCGGGGTTTGTTTAAAGCGTATCCCGGACTCACACACGATCCGAGCCCAGCGAATCAGCGCCTTTCATCTGCCTCTGCTGCCTTCACTCGCAGACATTAACGCCATTGTCCTCCTCCTCCTCGCTGACCATCTGAGTCTAGTCGAGGAATGTGACACAGACTGGGTCTCCGTGCCAGCGTTTGTTTTTTGTTTTTTTTTTTTGTCAACAGCAACCATTAATCCGGGTCCTTTAAAAAATATTAACGTGAAAAAAAAATTTATACTGGTTTGATAAATAATGATAAGAAATATTACAATATCAACGAAAGGGTTGGGTTTTTCGTTTAGAAGAGGGTGCGTTTGGGAATCAGCGTTTCTCCACCCAGAGAAATTTTAGTACGTTTTAAAAAGTAAAATAATATCTGACATTTTTTTTTCTATAGTGGGTTGAAAACGGGAATTTACATGAGTGACACTTTGATGTCTTCTAAAGGATGGAGATATTTTGGTATCGCGGTGAAATTTGAATAATTTTATTGACAGTGTTTTTTACTGTTGATTTTTTTTCCTTTGTCTTTTAAAAAAATATATATTTTATTAAATCAAACCATTCCTTTAAAAAAACGGGAAAGGAGTGAGAAAGCAGTGAGACGTCTGAATGGGCTTTCAGGGATACTTTAAAGTCTTGTATTCTCCAAGTTGAGCTTGACAGCTGTTAAAGCGTGTTTTTTTATTTCTTCATTTACTGGCGAGAGGTTATTAAAAAAAAACAAATGTTATGTGTTTGTATAGTCATCAGCTGTGCCTCCTGATTAACACATGCATTATATTTATGTCAAATGGTTTGTTGTTTGCGAATTAAACAATGTTTTTTTTTTTTACTTTTTGCTTTTTTACGATTTGCGGCAAAATTGTGAGTTTCCGTCTGTTTTTAAATAAAACATCAAAGTATCATTTTAGACGCAGTGAAAAAAAAACTGTTGATTCATCATGACAGATGTGCTGCTTTTGTGCATCATGAAATCACAACACAAAGACGTTAAAAAAAGTGTGATACGGTGACAGACCTAAAGGAGGAAAATGTTACTATCGAACGTGTGATGGATTAATTAATAAGACAAAAAAAGGAAAAGAAATTAGACTATATGAGAGGACTGTGTGTGTGTGTGTCTGTCTGTGCATGGCCGACTGCTAGTGACTGTAGAGGGAGCTCCAACACCAAGTTTACGTAAACTCCCGATGCAATGGGCTCACACACACATGCAAATGATCACATCACGGGCAAACAAAATAAATGATGTTATTATTAGTTATACAGCGGCGATATATTACAATTATACCAAAGAGCAGCAGTCGCTGAGGAAAATGTATGATACATGCGAGAAGCAAAAGCATTACAAATTGAGCATGATGGGATGTGGGAGTCGAACAGCAAAGCAAAAATCCATCTCTAGCATCAGATGAACCAGTGCAACCAGTTAATCAGAACGTAAAGTGTATGGTCGCCGACCAGACACATTTCAGACGGAAAATTAATGAAAGAATTATTCATTTCTAATACGACCGCTACACCTCTATAGGGATAATCCCACAACATGAATATCCAAATATACGGCGCAGTGCTGGCTAATTAGCCTTAAGTCCCTCCACCATAAAAGTGGGATAAATCCCTCTCGAATATTTACTTATCACTGCCACTGAGGATGAAGTCTGCGCCTCAGGCTGTCCTCTAACGCGCGCGCGCGCACACACACACGCACACACAGACAGACAGACAGAGAGAAAACCAAGGCAGTGCACTTCAAGCTGCAAAGCACAATAACAGCCACCATCAAAAGCAGCTGTCAAAATGACCCGGCCAAAAACCAACAATTCCTTTAAAGTTGCAGCAGTTCATTTATTAGCCAAAATATAGATTTTCTTGTACAATTTAGTTCACAAGTATGTACATATTCTTAACTTTATATACAAAAAAACATCTGAACATCAAATCCTCACAGAACTTACAAAAAGAAAAAAAATAAACAAACAAAAACAAACTCACAGACTACAGGTTCATACATTATTACATTAGCAGTTTTACACAGGACATGCTTACAATGTAAGTATACAGAGATGCATTATTCTTATTTTACATTCCATATTCAAATATTTTGTGTTTTTTTTTTTTAAAAAAAGAGGATGGTGTGGGTTTATGGAGAGGAGAGAGCCGGAAGAACCATCGCTGCTGCTAGTTGGTTCTGAGGCCTGGAATATACAGGGTAAAAACGAAATTTTAAAAATGTATATATAGTGATCTAAAAAAAAAACAACACCAATAATAGCTTCACGAGGAGCTAAAACACAAAGAGATACAAAAGTGACAACTGCCTTTCAAAAACTAGCCTGTGGTGAATTTGCACTGAGCTCATTTGCATGACCAAACAAGTGTAACATAGGCCTTGGCGGAATAACACACGCGCACTCACAGGGATAAAAAAGAAAGCTAATGAGTGTAAATATGGCGTTTTTTTAAAAAAGAAAAATGTGATATGGCAAAAAGAAGAATCCCCAATGTCGTTAATTGACAGCCTCACCATTTCTACACTGTGTGGGAAGCTGTTTGTAACAACTTCTCCTCTGCATCCAAGGCACTAAGATCTCTCTGAAACTGTGGCTACGACAATCACAACTGCGTCAAGTGTTGCAGTGTTAGAGCCCAGTCCTGAGGGCTCGGTCCATGTAGTGTGGAAAACGAGCTGCTTTTAATTGGTTCATCACACGGATGTAACGATGCAAAATAAAAGAGAGGAAAAGGGGGCCAGGGAAATAACAAAATAGTAATAATAATAATAATATTAATTATAATAATATCAGTTTTCACCCACTTCCACGTTTAAACGCTTTGTGATGAGGTCATGTCGGACATTTTTCAAAGCGGCCACACACACACACACACACACACATACACACACACACACACAGTACTCTGTAAGCTGTAACATTGTAACACTGTTTATCTGTGTGGCCTCGCGAGGGAGAGAGAGATAGAGAGAGATAGAGAAGAAATCCATGAACAGATAGAGAAGGCATGAGAACGAGGGACTGGTGTCTTTGTTGTGGACTCAGACATATGCATATCTGTACACGCGCGTCTGTCTCAGTGTCGGGGACATGTACCTGTGACTGGAGTCTCTGAACTATGACTCTTGTCCTCCGCGTGCCTGCTGCTGCCGCTGCCGCCGCTGCCGCTGCTGTACAGGGCCAGGCCGGTGGCGGTGGCCTGGTTCGCCAGTCCCAGGTAATGGTTCGAGTTCAGTAAAGCCAGCTGGTGCGCAGAGAAGGCCCGGTTCGTCCAGTTCTGGATTTTCCCAACGGGACAAGAGGAGATGAGTCTGTGTGGGGAGATGAGGGTCTGGGCAGCGGGTGCTGCGGAGTTGCTGCCGTTCATGAGGGGCGATTTGCGGGGATTGTCCGGGGCCGTGGCTGTCTCTGCCAAAGACCAGATCTTTGGCTTCTGGGCCGGGGCAGGGTTGTTCTCTGAGGGCGGCGAGCTCCCGGAGCCCGGGTTGAGTTTGAGCTGCTCCCCGTTTGGTTGGGACGCTTTGATGTCCAGAGAGGAGGGGTGGTGGAGGTGGTGGTGGTGGTGGTGGAAGTGCTCCCCTCCTCTCTCCACGTCTTTGCCGTCTTTCCCCACGGCCTTTAGAAACCGCTGCTCGGGCCCTTGTAAATCCTCATAGCCGTCGGAAATCTCCGAGTCACTCCTCCCGTCCAGTTTAATGTCTGAGTGCAGGTCGTCCTGCTCGTCCAAGTCGTCCTTGCTCTCAATATTCTCCGTGTCGATGTTCTCCAGGTCGATCTCCTCCTCGTCCTCCCTCTTGTCCCCCTCGTGATCGCTGCTGTAAACATTCCCCTCTTCGTCGGTGCGGTTCCGGGGCGTCCAGGTCATCTTGTTCTCCTTCTTTAGCCTCCTCCTGGCGTTGGCGAACCAGGTGGACACCTGGGTGAGGGTCATCTTGGTGATGATGGCCAGCATGATCTTCTCGCCCTTGGTTGGATAGGGGTTCTTGCGGTGCTCGCTGAGCCAGGCCTTCAGGGTGCTGGTGCTCTCCCTGGTGGCGTTCTTGGGTCTGGACGGGTCACCGAACTGATACTGGCCATATGGGTAAAAAGCAGGGTGATGATGGGCGAAGCCAGGGTGCTGGACACCGGGACTGTCCTTCAGCTCATACTGGGCGCCCTGCACAGACAAAGAGGCAAAGAGCAGAGGCATAAATGAGACTGGAAATATTATCTTCATGGTAAATATCATCATGCCACAAAGCGTGGTGCGGATTTATGACAATAAAATAGCAATCTGGTTATTTGGTGTAAACAAAGTGTAAACAAACAAACCGTCTGGGGAATTTTCGTCACAACTTCATGAGTCATTTTGCCCCCCCCCCCCCCCCCCCCCAAAAAAAAAAAAATTAACAAAAAAATATTCTTCACCTATTTGCATCAGACACGTAGAAAAAACAAAACTTTTCTTTTATACACTGACGTATCACCTACACCTACACCTGTGAAGCGACGCCAGCACATTACATCATTTCATGAACTCCTCAGTTTCGTCTGATTCAGGAAATTAGCGCAGGGAGACAGGGAGACGACAGCACGGTGCGTTAATGTGTCACCCTTTAACCGCCGTCCACTAAATTACATTCAGAGACAAAGTTCACCATCCAAAAGTTGACACTCGGACGGCGCCTGGGAAAACCTCGCCGACAGGCCTC